>OX465278.1:67364575-67389575 GCA_949987645.1 Tachina grossa | reverse complement strand
AATAATAATAATAATAATAATAATAATAATAATAATAATAATAATAATAATAATAATAATAATAATAATAATAATAATAATAATAATAATAATAATAATAATAATAATAATAATAATAATAATAATAATAATAATAATAATAATAATAATAATAATAATAATAATAATAATAATAATAATAATAATAATAATAATAATAATAATAATAATAATAATAATAATAATAATAATAATAATAATAATAATAATAATAATAATAATAATAATAATAATAATAATAATAATAATAATAATAATAATAATAATAATAATAATAATAATAATAATAATAATAATAATAATAATAATAATAATAATAATAATAATAATAATAATAATAATAATAATAATAATAATAATAATAATAATAATAATAATAATAATAATAATAATAATAATAATAATAATAATAATAATAATAATAATAATAATAATAATAATAATAATAATAATAATAATAATAATAATAATAATAATAATAATAATAATAATAATAATAATAATAATAATAATAATAATAATAATAATAATAATAATAATAATAATAATAATAATAATAATAATAATAATAATAATAATAATAATAATAATAATAATAATAATAATAATAATAATAATAATAATAATAATAATAATAATAATAATAATAATAATAATAATAATAATAATAATAATAATAATAATAATAATAATAATAATAATAATAATAATAATAATAATAATAATAATAATAATAATAATAATAATAATAATAATAATAATAATAATAATAATAATAATAATAATAATAATAATAATAATAATAATAATAATAATAATAATAATAATAATAATAATAATAATAATAATAATAATAATAATAATAATAATAATAATAATAATAATAATAATAATAATAATAATAATAATAATAATAATAATAATAATAATAATAATAATAATAATAATAATAATAATAATAATAATAATAATAATAATAATAATAATAATAATAATAATAATAATAATAATAATAATAATAATAATAATAATAATAATAATAATAATAATAATAATAATAATAATAATAATAATAATAATAATAATAATAATAATAATAATAATAATAATAATAATAATAATAATAATAATAATAATAATAATAATAATAATAATAATAATAATAATAATAATAATAATAATAATAATAATAATAATAATAATAATAATAATAATAATAATAATAATAATAATAATAATAATAATAATAATAATAATAATAATAATAATAATAATAATAATAATAATAATAATAATAATAATAATAATAATAATAATAATAATAATAATAATAATAATAATAATAATAATAATAATAATAATAATAATAATAATAATAATAATAATAATAATAATAATAATAATAATAATAATAATAATAATAATAATAATAATAATAATAATAATAATAATAATAATAATAATAATAATAATAATAATAATAATAATAATAATAATAATAATAATAATAATAATAATAATAATAATAATAATAATAATAATAATAATAATAATAATAATAATAATAATAATAATAATAATAATAATAATAATAATAATAATAATAATAATAATAATAATAATAATAATAATAATAATAATAATAATAATAATAATAATAATAATAATAATAATAATAATAATAATAATAATAATAATAATAATAATAATAATAATAATAATAATAATAATAATAATAATAATAATAATAATAATAATAATAATAATAATAATAATAATAATAATAATAATAATAATAATAATAATAATAATAATAATAATAATAATAATAATAATAATAATAATAATAATAATAATAATAATAATAATAATAATAATAATAATAATAATAATAATAATAATAATAATAATAATAATAATAATAATAATAATAATAATAATAATAATAATAATAATAATAATAATAATAATAATAATAATAATAATAATAATAATAATAATAATAATAATAATAATAATAATAATAATAATAATAATAATAATAATAATAATAATAATAATAATAATAATAATAATAATAATAATAATAATAATAATAATAATAATAATAATAATAATAATAATAATAATAATAATAATAATAATAATAATAATAATAATAATAATAATAAATAATAATAATAATAATAATAATAATAATAATAATAATAATAATAATAATAATAATAATAATAATAATAATAATAATAATAATAATAATAATAATAATAATAATAATAATAATAATAATAATAATAATAATAATAATAATAATAATAATAATAATAATAATAATAATAATAATAATAATAATAATAATAATAATAATAATAATAATAATAATAATAATAATAATAATAATAATAATAATAATAATAATAATAATAATAATAATAATAATAATAATAATAATAATAATAATAATAATAATAATAATAATAATAATAATAATAATAATAATAATAATAATAATAATAATAATAATAATAATAATAATAATAATAATAATAATAATAATAATAATAATAATAATAATAATAATAATAATAATAATAATAATAATAATAATAATAATAATAATAATAATAATAATAATAATAATAATAATAATAATAATAATAATAATAATAATAATAATAATAATAATAATAATAATAATAATAATAATAATAATAATAATAATAATAATAATAATAATAATAATAATAATAATAATAATAATAATAATAATAATAATAATAATAATAATAATAATAATAATAATAATAATAATAATAATAATAATAATAATAATAATAATAATAATAATAATAATAATAATAATAATAATAATAATAATAATAATAATAATAATAATAATAATAATAATAATAATAATAATAATAATAATAATAATAATAATAATAATAATAATAATAATAATAATAATATAATAATAATAATAATAATAATAATAATAATAATAATAATAATAATAATAATAATAATAATAATAATAATAATAATAATAATAATAATAATAATAATAATAATAATAATAATAATAATAATAATAATAATAATAATAATAATAATAATAATAATAATAATAATAATAATAATAATAATAATAATAATAATAATAATAATAATAATAATAATAATAATAATAATAATAATAATAATAATAATAATAATAATAATAATAATAATAATAATAATAATAATAATAATAATAATAATAATAATAATAATAATAATAATAATAATAATAATAATAATAATAATAATAATAATAATAATAATAATAATAATAATAATAATAATAATAATAATAATAATAATAATAATAATAATAATAATAATAATAATAATAATAATAATAATAATAATAATAATAATAATAATAATAATAATAATAATAATAATAATAATAATAATAATAATAATAATAATAATAATAATAATAATAATAATAATAATAATAATAATAATAATAATAATAATAATAATAATAATAATAATAATAATAATAATAATAATAATAATAATAATAATAATAATAATAATAATAATAATAATAATAATAATAATAATAATAATAATAATAATAATAATAATAATAATAATAATAATAATAATAATAATAATAATAATAATAATAATAATAATAATAATAATAATAATAATAATAATAATAATAATAATAATAATAATAATAATAATAATAATAATAATAATAATAATAATAATAATAATAATAATAATAATAATAATAATAATAATAATAATAATAATAATAATAATAATAATAATAATAATAATAATAATAATAATAATAATAATAATAATAATAATAATAATAATAATAATAATAATAATAATAATAATAATAATAATAATAATAATAATAATAATAATAATAATAATAATAATAATAATAATAATAATAATAATAATAATAATAATAATAATAATAATAATAATAATAATAATAATAATAATAATAATAATAATAATAATAATAATAATAATAATAATAATAATAATAATAATAATAATAATAATAATAATAATAATAATAATAATAATAATAATAATAATAATAATAATAATAATAATAATAATAATAATAATAATAATAATAATAATAATAATAATAATAATAATAATAATAATAATAATAATAATAATAATAATAATAATAATAATAATAATAATAATAATAATAATAATAATAATAATAATAATAATAATAATAATAATAATAATAATAATAATAATAATAATAATAATAATAATAATAATAATAATAATAATAATAATAATAATAATAATAATAATAATAATAATAATAATAATAATAATAATAATAATAATAATAATAATAATAATAATAATAATAATAATAATAATAATAATAATAATAATAATAATAATAATAATAATAATAATAATAATAATAATAATAATAATAATAATAATAATAATAATAATAATAATAATAATAATAATAATAATAATAATAATAATAATAATAATAATAATAATAATAATAATAATAATAATAATAATAATAATAATAATAATAATAATAATAATAATAATAATAATAATAATAATAATAATAATAATAATAATAATAATAATAATAATAATAATAATAATAATAATAATAATAATAATAATAATAATAATAATAATAATAATAATAATAATAATAATAATAATAATAATAATAATAATAATAATAATAATAATAATAATAATAATAATAATAATAATAATAATAATAATAATAATAATAATAATAATAATAATAATAATAATAATAATAATAATAATAATAATAATAATAATAATAATAATAATAATAATAATTAATAATAATAATAATAATAATAATAATAATAATAATAATAATAATAATAATAATAATAATAATAATAATAATAATAATAATAATAATAATAATAATAATAATAATAATAATAATAATAATAATAATAATAATAATAATAATAATAATAATAATAATAATAATAATAATAATAATAATAATAATAATAATAATAATAATAATAATAATAATAATAATAATAATAATAATAATAATAATAATAATAATAATAATAATAATAATAATAATAATAATAATAATAATAATAATAATAATAATAATAATAATAATAATAATAATAATAATAATAATAATAATAATAATAATAATAATAATAATAATAATAATAATAATAATAATAATAATAATAATAATAATAATAATAATAATAATAATAATAATAATAATAATAATAATAATAATAATAATAATAATAATAATAATAATAATAATAATAATAATAATAATAATAATAATAATAATAATAATAATAATAATAATAATAATAATAATAATAATAATAATAATAATAATAATAATAATAATAATAATAATAATAATAATAATAATAATAATAATAATAATAATAATAATAATAATAATAATAATAATAATAATAATAATAATAATAATAATAATAATAATAATAATAATAATAATAATAATAATAATAATAATAATAATAATAATAATAATAATAATAATAATAATAATAATAATAATAATAATAATAATAATAATAATAATAATAATAATAATAATAATAATAATAATAATAATAATAATAATAATAATAATAATAATAATAATAATAATAATAATAATAATAATAATAATAATAATAATAATAATAATAATAATAATAATAATAATAATAATAATAATAATAATAATAATAATAATAATAATAATAATAATAATAATAATAATAATAATAATAATAATAATAATAATAATAATAATAATAATAATAATAATAATAATAATAATAATAATAATAATAATAATAATAATAATAATAATAATAATAATAATAATAATAATAATAATAATAATAATAATAATAATAATAATAATAATAATAATAATAATAATAATAATAATAATAATAATAATAATAATAATAATAATAATAATAATAATAATAATAATAATAATAATAATAATAATAATAATAATAATAATAATAATAATAATAATAATAATAATAATAATAATAATAATAATAATAATAATAATAATAATAATAATAATAATAATAATAATAATAATAATAATAATAATAATAATAATAATAATAATAATAATAATAATAATAATAATAATAATAATAATAATAATAATAATAATAATAATAATAATAATAATAATAATAATAATAATAATAATAATAATAATAATAATAATAATAATAATAATAATAATAATAATAATAATAATAATAATAATAATAATAATAATAATAATAATAATAATAATAATAATAATAATAATAATAATAATAATAATAATAATAATAATAATAATAATAATAATAATAATAATAATAATAATAATAATAATAATAATAATAATAATAATAATAATAATAATAATAATAATAATAATAATAATAATAATAATAATAATAATAATAATAATAATAATAATAATAATAATAATAATAATAATAATAATAATAATAATAATAATAATAATAATAATAATAATAATAATAATAATAATAATAATAATAATAATAATAATAATAATAATAATAATAATAATAATAATAATAATAATAATAATAATAATAATAATAATAATAATAATAATAATAATAATAATAATAATAATAATAATAATAATAATAATAATAATAATAATAATAATAATAATAATAATAATAATAATAATAATAATAATAATAATAATAATAATAATAATAATAATAATAATAATAATAATAATAATAATAATAATAATAATAATAATAATAATAATAATAATAATAATAATAATAATAATAATAATAATAATAATAATAATAATAATAATAATAATAATAATAATAATAATAATAATAATAATAATAATAATAATAATAATAATAATAATAATAATAATAATAATAATAATAATAATAATAATAATAATAATAATAATAATAATAATAATAATAATAATAATAATAATAATAATAATAATAATAATAATAATAATAATAATAATAATAATAATAATAATAATAATAATAATAATAATAATAATAATAATAATAATAATAATAATAATAATAATAATAATAATAATAATAATAATAATAATAATAATAATAATAATAATAATAATAATAATAATAATAATAATAATAATAATAATAATAATAATAATAATAATAATAATAATAATAATAATAATAATAATAATAATAATAATAATAATAATAATAATAATAATAATAATAATAATAATAATAATAATAATAATAATAATAATAATAATAATAATAATAATAATAATAATAATAATAATAATAATAATAATAATAATAATAATAATAATAATAATAATAATAATAATAATAATAATAATAATAATAATAATAATAATAATAATAATAATAATAATAATAATAATAATAATAATAATAATAATAATAATAATAATAATAATAATAATAATAATAATAATAATAATAATAATAATAATAATAATAATAATAATAATAATAATAATAATAATAATAATAATAATAATAATAATAATAATAATAATAATAATAATAATAATAATAATAATAATAATAATAATAATAATAATAATAATAATAATAATAATAATAATAATAATAATAATAATAATAATAATAATAATAATAATAATAATAATAATAATAATAATAATAATAATAATAATAATAATAATAATAATAATAATAATAATAATAATAATAATAATAATAATAATAATAATAATAATAATAATAATAATAATAATAATAATAATAATAATAATAATAATAATAATAATAATAATAATAATAATAATAATAATAATAATAATAATAATAATAATAATAATAATAATAATAATAATAATAATAATAATAATAATAATAATAATAATAATAATAATAATAATAATAATAATAATAATAATAATAATAATAATAATAATAATAATAATAATAATAATAATAATAATAATAATAATAATAATAATAATAATAATAATAATAATAATAATAATAATAATAATAATAATAATAATAATAATAATAATAATAATAATAATAATAATAATAATAATAATAATAATAATAATAATAATAATAATAATAATAATAATAATAATAATAATAATAATAATAATAATAATAATAATAATAATAATAATAATAATAATAATAATAATAATAATAATAATAATAATAATAATAATAATAATAATAATAATAATAATAATAATAATAATAATAATAATAATAATAATAATAATAATAATAATAATAATAATAATAATAATAATAATAATAATAATAATAATAATAATAATAATAATAATAATAATAATAATAATAATAATAATAATAATAATAATAATAATAATAATAATAATAATAATAATAATAATAATAATAATAATAATAATAATAATAATAATAATAATAATAATAATAATAATAATAATAATAATAATAATAATAATAATAATAATAATAATAATAATAATAATAATAATAATAATAATAATAATAATAATAATAATAATAATAATAATAATAATAATAATAATAATAATAATAATAATAATAATAATAATAATAATAATAATAATAATAATAATAATAATAATAATAATAATAATAATAATAATAATAATAATAATAATAATAATAATAATAATAATAATAATAATAATAATAATAATAATAATAATAATAATAATAATAATAATAATAATAATAATAATAATAATAATAATAATAATAATAATAATAATAATAATAATAATAATAATAATAATAATAATAATAATAATAATAATAATAATAATAATAATAATAATAATAATAATAATAATAATAATAATAATAATAATAATAATAATAATAATAATAATAATAATAATAATAATAATAATAATAATAATAATAATAATAATAATAATAATAATAATAATAATAATAATAATAATAATAATAATAATAATAATAATAATAATAATAATAATAATAATAATAATAATAATAATAATAATAATAATAATAATAATAATAATAATAATAATAATAATAATAATAATAATAATAATAATAATAATAATAATAATAATAATAATAATAATAATAATAATAATAATAATAATAATAATAATAATAATAATAATAATAATAATAATAATAATAATAATAATAATAATAATAATAATAATAATAATAATAATAATAATAATAATAATAATAATAATAATAATAATAATAATAATAATAATAATAATAATAATAATAATAATAATAATAATAATAATAATAATAATAATAATAATAATAATAATAATAATAATAATAATAATAATAATAATAATAATAATAATAATAATAATAATAATAATAATAATAATAATAATAATAATAATAATAATAATAATAATAATAATAATAATAATAATAATAATAATAATAATAATAATATTAATAATAATTTTTTTTTTTTTTTTTGGGGCCAAGATGGGAAAATGCTTTATGCATGATATGCGGATCGTCATCCACACCGTATGCCGGACTCCCGTATTTTAACGTATACCGGCTAAAAACCCACCTTGTTGCTCTTGGGATATGTTGCCCACCTGGGCACCGCGTTAGCATTACTTCCAGGTGGATCCCCTGGTTTGGTGGATATGCACTCTTCTTCTAGTGATGCCTGCGTCCAGGCGCCCCTGATTTTACCTTTATTTTAGGTGTTTATATTTTGAATTGCATCTAAGTCTGGTTTTTTGGAGCGGAGTACGTGCTCAACGAATCTTGTGATTGCGTTCCAGTTTTCTTCACTGCTTATCATCTTATCGATGATGTTTTCAGTTCTTATTTCTCCCGTTATGGCCTCTATTTCTCTGCGTTTCTCATTCCATCGGCAACACTTGAAGAAAGTGTGTTCGGCATCATCTGGGGTTTGAGTGTTTTCGTAAATGCAGAAGGGGGTGCTGCATTTACCCATTTTATGCAAGTACTTTCGAAAATATCCGTGTCCAGATAGCATCTGCGTTACGTAGTAGTTTACTTCCCCGCTTTGCCTTTCTATCCATTTTGGGATGTCGGGAATTAATTTGTAAGTCCACCTACCGTGGGAATCGTTTTCCCATCGCGTTTTCCATTTCGCTATAGTTTGTTGCTTGATGAATTCAATTTCTTCCCTTGCTTGGGGGTTATTTATTTTAGCGTTATATATATTCATCCGTTCAGCTGCCTGCAAATCTATGGGCATCATGCCTGCTATCACAAGAACGGCGGATGCAGATACGGTGCGGTATGCTGACGTGACCCGTAATGCTGCTATTCTCTGTACGGCCAGTAGTTTTTTCGCTCTGCTCTTAGTTTTTAATGTCTGGGCCCATATTTCGCTTCCGTAAAGCAGGATGCTATTGGACGCCTCCATTAGAAGCTTCCGTTTGTTTGGAAGTGGCCCTCCGATGTTTGCCATTAGTCGGCTGAGTTGCGTTGTTATCTTTGCGGCTTTCTGTGTCGCGTACTGGATCTGGTGAGAGTATGTCAGCTTCGAGTCCAGCCTTACTCCAAGATATTTGACCGATTTTTAGTAGATAGTACTATATCGTCTATTCGTATGTCTATTTCGACTGGGATTTGTCGCCTGGTAAGTAAGAGGAGCTCTGTTTTATGCGTTGCAAGCTGTAATCCATGTGAGTCTAGCCAGTTTTTGGATCTGATCATTACTTGTCTCAACTTGCGTTGAGCGTCCTCTGTGTTTCTGGCTGTGATTACAGCTGCTATGTCATCTGCATATCCAACAAGATACGTGTCTTCAGGCATCTCTATATTAAGTATATCATCATAGCTCGCGTTCCATAGTGAGGGTCCTAGTATGGACCCCTGTGCTGCTCCTGAGGTAATCTTCATTCTCCTCGTTCCTTCATTTGTATTGTATATTAGTACTCTATCCTTTAAGTAGTTTCTGATTATTCTCATAAGATAATCTGGTACATTGAAATTCCTCTTGAGAGCATGCAGAACATCTACCCATCTGAGGCTGTTGAATGCATTCTTTACATCTAAGGTGGCCAAGAGGACTACTGGCCTAGAGTGATGGTTTCCTTGTTGAGTGACTGCAACTGCATTTACTACATCTTTTAGGGCTCCTATTGTGGATTTCCCTGGGCGAAATCCGTATTGTCTCTTCGATAAGTTGCCTGCTGCTTGTATGGCTTCTTCAAGTCGAGGTTTTATGAGTCGCTCTAGTAATTTTCCTGCCGTGTCCAGCATGCAGAGTGGTCTATACGAGGATGCCGATTCTGGGTCCCCTTTCCCCTTGCTGATGAGTACTAGGTGTTGCTAATAATAATAATAATAATAATAATAATAATAATAATAATAATAATAATAATAATAATAATAATAATAATAATAATAATAATAATAATAATAATAATAATAATAATAATAATAATAATAATAATAATAATAATAATAATAATAATAATAATAATAATAATAATAATAATAATAATAATAATAATAATAATAATAATAATAATAATAATAATAATAATAATAATAATAATAATAATAATAATAATAATAATAATAATAATAATAATAATAATAATAATAATAATAATAATAATAATAATAATAATAATAATAATAATAATAATAATAATAATAATAATAATAATAATAATAATAATAATAATAATAATAATAATAATAATAATAATAATAATAATAATAATAATAATAATAATAATAATAATAATAATAATTAATAATAATAATAATAATAATAATAATAATAATAATAATAATAATAATAATAATAATAATAATAATAATAATAATAATAATAATAATAATAATAATAATAATAATAATAATAATAATAATAATAATAATAATAATAATAATAATAATAATAATAATAATAATAATAATAATAATAATAATAATAATAATAATAATAATAATAATAATAATAATAATAATAATAATAATAATAATAATAATAATAATAATAATAATAATAATAATAATAATAATAATAATAATAATAATAATAATAATAATAATAATAATAATAATAATAATAATAATAATAATAATAATAATAATAATAATAATAATAATAATAATAATAATAATAATAATAATAATAATAATAATAATAATAATAATAATAATAATAATAATAATAATAATAATAATAATAATAATAATAATAATAATAATAATAATAATAATAATAATAATAATAATAATAATAATAATAATAATAATAATAATAATAATAATAATAATAATAATAATAATAATAATAATAATAATAATAATAATAATAATAATAATAATAATAATAATAATAATAATAATAATAATAATAATAATAATAATAATAATAATAATAATAATAATAATAATAATAATAATAATAATAATAATAATAATAATAATAATAATAATAATAATAATAATAATAATAATAATAATAATAATAATAATAATAATAATAATAATAATAATAATAATAATAATAATAATAATAATAATAATAATAATAATAATAATAATAATAATAATAATAATAATAATAATAATAATAATAATAATAATAATAATAATAATAATAATAATAATAATAATAATAATAATAATAATAATAATAATAATAATAATAATAATAATAATAATAATAATAATAATAATAATAATAATAATAATAATAATAATAATAATAATAATAATAATAATAATAATAATAATAATAATAATAATAATAATAATAATAATAATAATAATAATAATAATAATAATAATAATAATAATAATAATAATAATAATAATAATAATAATAATAATAATAATAATAATAATAATAATAATAATAATAATAATAATAATAATAATAATAATAATAATAATAATAATAATAATAATAATAATAATAATAATAATAATAATAATAATAATAATAATAATAATAATAATAATAATAATAATAATAATAATAATAATAATAATAATAATAATAATAATAATAATAATAATAATAATAATAATAATAATAATAATAATAATAATAATAATAATAATAATAATAATAATAATAATAATAATAATAATAATAATAATAATAATAATAATAATAATAATAATAATAATAATAATAATAATAATAATAATAATAATAATAATAATAATAATAATAATAATAATAATAATAATAATAATAATAATAATAATAATAATAATAATAATAATAATAATAATAATAATAATAATAATAATAATAATAATAATAATAATAATAATAATAATAATAATAATAATAATAATAATAATAATAATAATAATAATAATAATAATAATAATAATAATAATAATAATAATAATAATAATAATAATAATAATAATAATAATAATAATAATAATAATAATAATAATAATAATAATAATAATAATAATAATAATAATAATAATAATAATAATAATAATAATAATAATAATAATAATAATAATAATAATAATAATAATAATAATAATAATAATAATAATAATAATAATAATAATAATAATAATAATAATAATAATAATAATAATAATAATAATAATAATAATAATAATAATAATAATAATAATAATAATAATAATAATAATAATAATAATAATAATAATAATAATAATAATAATAATAATAATAATAATAATAATAATAATAATAATAATAATAATAATAATAATAATAATAATAATAATAATAATAATAATAATAATAATAATAATAATAATAATAATAATAATAATAATAATAATAATAATAATAATAATAATAATAATAATAATAATAATAATAATAATAATAATAATAATAATAATAATAATAATAATAATAATAATAATAATAATAATAATAATAATAATAATAATAATAATAATAATAATAATAATAATAATAATAATAATAATAATAATAATAATAATAATAATAATAATAATAATAATAATAATAATAATAATAATAATAATAATAATAATAATAATAATAATAATAATAATAATAATAATAATAATAATAATAATAATAATAATAATAATAATAATAATAATAATAATAATAATAATAATAATAATAATAATAATAATAATAATAATAATAATAATAATAATAATAATAATAATAATAATAATAATAATAATAATAATAATAATAATAATAATAATAATAATAATAATAATAATAATAATAATAATAATAATAATAATAATAATAATAATAATAATAATAATAATAATAATAATAATAATAATAATAATAATAATAATAATAATAATAATAATAATAATAATAATAATAATAATAATAATAATAATAATAATAATAATAATAATAATAATAATAATAATAATAATAATAATAATAATAATAATAATAATAATAATAATAATAATAATAATAATAATAATAATAATAATAATAATAATAATAATAATAATAATAATAATAATAATAATAATAATAATAATAATAATAATAATAATAATAATAATAATAATAATAATAATAATAATAATAATAATAATAATAATAATAATAATAATAATAATAATAATAATAATAATAATAATAATAATAATAATAATAATAATAATAATAATAATAATAATAATAATAATAATAATAATAATAATAATAATAATAATAATAATAATAATAATAATAATAATAATAATAATAATAATAATAATAATAATAATAATAATAATAATAATAATAATAATAATAATAATAATAATAATAATAATAATAATAATAATAATAATAATAATAATAATAATAATAATAATAATAATAATAATAATAATAATAATAATAATAATAATAATAATAATAATAATAATAATAATAATAATAATAATAATAATAATAATAATAATAATAATAATAATAATAATAATAATAATAATAATAATAATAATAATAATAATAATAATAATAATAATAATAATAATAATAATAATAATAATAATAATAATAATAATAATAATAATAATAATAATAATAATAATAATAATAATAATAATAATAATAATAATAATAATAATAATAATAATAATAATAATAATAATAATAATAATAATAATAATAATAATAATAATAATAATAATAATAATAATAATAATAATAATAATAATAATAATAATAATAATAATAATAATAATAATAATAATAATAATAATAATAATAATAATAATAATAATAATAATAATAATAATAATAATAATAATAATAATAATAATAATAATAATAATAATAATAATAATAATAATAATAATAATAATAATAATAATAATAATAATAATAATAATAATAATAATAATAATAATAATAATAATAATAATAATAATAATAATAATAATAATAATAATAATAATAATAATAATAATAATAATAATAATAATAATAATAATAATAATAATAATAATAATAATAATAATAATAATAATAATAATAATAATAATAATAATAATAATAATAATAATAATAATAATAATAATAATAATAATAATAATAATAATAATAATAATAATAATAATAATAATAATAATAATAATAATAATAATAATAATAATAATAATAATAATAATAATAATAATAATAATAATAATAATAATAATAATAATAATAATAATAATAATAATAATAATAATAATAATAATAATAATAATAATAATAATAATAATAATAATAATAATAATAATAATAATAATAATAATAATAATAATAATAATAATAATAATAATAATAATAATAATAATAATAATAATAATAATAATAATAATAATAATAATAATAATAATAATAATAATAATAATAATAATAATAATAATAATAATAATAATAATAATAATAATAATAATAATAATAATAATAATAATAATAATAATAATAATAATAATAATAATAATAATAATAATAATAATAATAATAATAATAATAATAATAATAATAATAATAATAATAATAATAATAATAATAATAATAATAATAATAATAATAATAATAATAATAATAATAATAATAATAATAATAATAATAATAATAATAATAATAATAATAATAATAATAATAATAATAATAATAATAATAATAATAATAATAATAATAATAATAATAATAATAATAATAATAATAATAATAATAATAATAATAATAATAATAATAATAATAATAATAATAATAATAATAATAATAATAATAATAATAATAATAATAATAATAATAATAATAATAATAATAATAATAATAATAATAATATTTTTTTTTTTTTTTTTTTTTTTTTCGGGTTGGGAAGGTGGAAATGCAGTTACGTATAC
The DNA here is from genome assembly GCA_949987645.1 of Tachina grossa. Taxonomy (NCBI): domain Eukaryota; kingdom Metazoa; phylum Arthropoda; class Insecta; order Diptera; family Tachinidae; genus Tachina; species Tachina grossa. The sequence continues at coordinate 67,373,034 of OX465278.1, read as the reverse complement.
TTGCCACGTCGTCACTCGTCAGCAAGTTATGTTGGACTCCGCAATAAAAAGAAACGCCTACCAACTAAAACCACCACCCATCTTCTAAGGGAGAAATAAAAATTTCGTACCATCCCGGGACTGCTCATCGTATTACTTCAGGATGGCCCCTTTTTTTTGGCTATCGTGCCTTCATCTATTTTATGCCTCGTCAGGCCCCGTTTTCTCTATAGTGCCCTCTCCACTGGAATGTATTGATTTGCATCAAGGTCTCTCTTCTTTTTCCTCAGTAGCTGCTCTATATATCGAGATATGAGGTTCCAATTGTTTTCATGTGCTGTCATAGTTTGTGTTATGTTTTCAGCCGTAAGTGGGCCTGTTTGCCGTTCTAATTCCGCCCTTTCTTCTTGCCATTTCGTACACTCGAAAACAGTATGTTTGGCATCATCTTCATTTGAGTCTCCGTAGATACACTCAGGACTGTTTGCCTTTCCCATTTTGTTGAGGTACTTGCGGAAGTACCCATGCCCGGATAGGAATTGCGTGACATAGTAGTTCACGTCACCGAAACTTCTATTATACCAAATGTGCAAGTTTGGTATTAATTGCGCGGTCCACCGTCCGTATCGCTCATTGTGCCATCTTTGCTGCCAGGTTTGCAAAGTGTGTTCTCTTATTGTTTGCGCCGATAGCTGATTTTCCCGCTGGTTTCGTTGTTTCCATTTTTTTCTTCTTTCTTCCACCAAAAGATCTATAGGTATCGTCCCACTAATAACCATAACAGCCGCTTCGGATACAGTGCGATAAGCTGAAGCTACGCGTAAGGCTGCCGTCCTCTGCACCGAGCTCAAGGCTTTTCGACGATGTTTTGCCTGAATAGAATCGCCCCATATTTCACACGCATAGAGCAAAATCGACTGACTAGTTGCCATTAGAAGTTTCCTCTTGTCTGCGGTTGGACCTCCTGTGTTTGCCATCAATCTGCAAAGAAACAATGTGGTTTGAGCTGCTTTCTTGCTTGCATATTGGATTTGTGACCAGAAGTTCAGTTTGGAATCTAATCTGACTCCTAAATATTTAATTATCTTCTTTGTTTCGAAGGTTCCAAACTGTGTGTCCATAGGTATTTCTGTTGGTATGTGTTTTTTTGTTAGCATCAGTAGCTCCGTTTTCTCAGTAGCTAGTCTTAAGCCATGATCTGTCATCCAGGTTTGCGTCCTAATCATAACTTGGTTCAGCTTTCTTTGGGCTTCAACAGCGTCTCGAGCAAGAATCACCCCCGCAATATCGTCGGCGTACCCTACCAGATAGGTATCATTTGGCATATCAATGGTCAGGATTTCGTCGTACATAGCATTCCAAAGTTCCGGTCCAAGTACGGAGCCCTGTGCTGCCCCCGCAGTGATTTCCCTTTGATATGGACCACTAGCAGTGTCGTATATTAACATTCTATTTTGAAGGTAGCTACGTATTAATTTTCTGAGATAAGTTGGAATTTTAAATCTCATTTCCAGCGCACTTAATATATCCTTCCATCTAGCACTATTAAAGGCATTTTTTACGTCTAAAGTAACTAGTAGAACTATGCGCCTAGAGTGGTGATTTCCAGTTTCGGCAGCATGCACACTCTCTATTACTTCATCTAAGGCTCCAAGCGTAGATCTGCCTGGGCGGAACCCGTGCTGTCGATTTGACAAACCGCCCTCCTCTTCAATGGCTCTAGCTAGTCTCGGCTTGATTAGTTTCTCTAGTAATTTGCCCGCAGTGTCCAGCATACACAGTGGCCGGTATGAAGATGGTTGTTCAGGGTCTCCTTTCCCTTTACTTATTAGGACCAACTTCTGTATTTTCCAAGGCCTTGGGAAAATTCCGTTTATCAGACATGCATTGTACATTGTCAATAACAATTGGGGTCGTTCTCTTGCGAGTGTCTTTAGCACCTCAGAAGGTATTCCGTCCGGTCCAGGGGCTTTTTGGTTCTTCATGTTACTTGTTGCCTTAACAAGTTCTTCTACCGAGAACAGAGTTATTTGTTCGTCCTCATTTTGGTCTGCATTTCCTGAGTAATTTACTTCATGGCTTGGAAACAGCTCCTTAACTATGTTGTGCATTTTATCTGCCGTTAAGTTAGGCATATTCGTTCTTGCTCCAAACTTTTGAATGACCAATTTATACCCCAGGCCAAAAGGATCTTCGTTTAGATTGGACCTAAGCTCTTCCCATTTAGCTCTCTTGCTATTTAGAATAGCAACCTTTAAGTGTTTTCTGGCCTGCTTGAATTCTTCGGCTTCGATTAAAGCTAGTCCGAATCGTCTGGCCCTTGTGTATCGCCTTCGACATTGATGACATAGTCGCCTAAGTTGTCCTATTTCTTCCGTCCACCAGTATGCTGCTTTTCTTCTCTCCGCTGTAACAATTTTAGGCATTGCTGAGTTGCACGCTTCGGTGATAACTGCCATAACCTCGTTGATGTGACTCTCAACATCAACTGATTCCTGCCAGGTTATTGGCCTCTCGTCAACTTTTGCAAGCAAGATATCCCTTCTAAGTTTTGCGACATTCCACTTTTTTGTACCTCTTCTTATATATTCGTTAGTCAGGCTTCTATCTGGTTGTAAGCAGTATACTATGTATTGGTGGTCGCTACCTGTGTAATCCTCTAATACTTTCCATTGACTTATCCTGTCGAAAAACCTATCTGAAACTAGTGTAATATCGGGTATTGAACCCTCGCACCCAGGTCTACGAAAGGTTGCAGTTGTACCTGTATTTGCTACTATTAGGCCCAGTCTTGCAGCCATGTCTAGGATCCGTCTGCCTCTGGCGTTTGTGGTTGTTGTACCCCACTCGATTGCTTTTGCGTTAAAATCGCCGGCTATTATCAAGTTTCCTCCAATGGTACGTGCCGTATCTTCAATGTTATCCAGTTTTATTTGGAAGTCCTCTATACTGCAGTTTGGTGTTAGATAACAGCTTATGACTGAATATTTCTCACTACTGACCCAAACAAACCCGTCTCCTTTACCATCTCCTGTTACCTGGAAATTCGCAGTGTTTGTCATCCATATCGCTGCTGTATTGGAGATATCCCCGTACCACCTTCCATATTTTGGACCATATTGTTCGCTGATTACTGCTAAGTCTGCTCTGTGTTCTAACATAACCTGCACCAGAAGAGCGTCAGCGGTCACACTTCGGTGCAGGTTTGCCTGTAAGATATTCATCATTTTGGGTTCGTTCTGGTGTAGGCTGCGCATCTTGACGTGCCAGGTATATGATCAACTGATCTCTTGCCTTCTGCGGTACAAACACAGCATCTTGGTTGTGCTGTACATTCTTTCATTTTGTGTCCTGCGACTCCGCATCGAATACATAAACCTTCTCCTTTTCTGTCTGGGCCCTTGCAGTTTCGTTGCGTATGACCAGTACCGAAGCATCTGAAGCACCGCTGTACATCTGCGACACACCTGACTCTACAGTAGATCCACCCCACCTTGATTCGTTGTTTTCTCACGACAGTGGTTGCTGCCTCTCTATCTAGGGTTACAAAAGCTCTGCGTTGCTCTCTGCTATTTGCGTTTGTTAATGATACATTAAGCTCTTCTTCTTTTCCATCCAGGAGATTTCTGATCGCAGCCGATACTTCGTTTGTCTCTGTTAAAGCATCCAGATCTCGGATTTCGATCGTTGTTTTCGTCTTCATATCTGATACGTCTGCTGTGTCTTTAAGCGATATTTTAATTGCTTCACAGAGTTTTTCTTTACTACTACCTTTTGCTACTTCTAAAAGTATAGAACCATTTTGTGTTTTCCTTACGGAACTAATGGCCACTTCCGCTTCCGCCTCCGCCGAGTTCATATTGCTAACTGTGTGCTTGATCTTGCTAAGCACTTCCGCGTAGCTTCTACCTGCCGTCGGTTTAATTAACACTGCTGCCGGTCGTTTCTTGTAATCTTTTCTATTTCTATTTTCTCGCTTATCGTTCACGCCTTTACCTTTTCTGCTCGTATCACTACTTGTAGCCGGTACTTCGGTTGGTCCTTCTTTTTTGCTCTGTCGTTTCTGGTTTTTAACAACCTGCCATTTCCCTTGAGCATTGTCTTTCACTTTTTTATTTGTTCCTTGAATGGCAGGACTGGTAGCTGCTCTTTTATTGCGAGTGGTCACTGGAGTTTCTTCCTCAATTGGTTGTTGCATGTAACTATCGCTTTCTGTTGGGTTTATCAATGCTCTTCTTGTTGCTTCTGCATTTCTGCTACTTTCTGCTTCTTTCCAAATTTTTCTGTAGCTTCCGATCACGTCTAACTGTTCATCTAATTGAGAGACACCATCTTTAACATCTTTGCTTATGTTTTTCTGCCTGTCCATCGCTTGTTTCATTTTTTGGAGAATAGTCCTGCACTTTATTAAACACTCTTCCTCTAAAAGCCTCATTTTTTTGATTTGCTCTTGTCGGGGGGAGTAGCTGTCAGAGCTTTGTTGTGACTGCTGATTTAAAGCTGAAATATTTGTCGCCATTTCCATTGAAGCCACAGTGATCTCTTCTTGGAATGGAACCGAAACGTTAGTCTGCTGCTTTGGGTTCGCAATAGAAATAGTCGCAGTTGAAACGCTTGATTCTGTCAAAATTGGTGTCATCAGAATCTTGTGGTTACTTTGGAAGTCTGCTTTGTCTTTGCTTCTGTTGACTGAATTTTCCACTTTATTTTCATTTTCTCTTTCTATCACTTCTTCAATTATATTTTTTTTATTATTGTTATTATTTGTACTTGTACTTGGGGGTGTTCTAAGCATTTTTGTAGTTGGGTCCCCGCTCCGAGCCGCTATCCGTCCACGATTGTCCAGTCACCTCAAATGATCCCCGTGGGTCCCTTTGCAGGCAGTGAGGTCCACGCGAGGGTTGACATAGGTCCTTATGGGAGCCTATGTTCAGAGCCAGGATCTCGGCGCTAAGCAGGAGTCATCTCAACTGCACCTGTACCGCCACCTCAGTGGTGACGTGTTTGGAACGTACTCGGAGCCTCGCCACAGTTTTAGCGGGACGGAGGCGGTTGCAGCATTAGCCCACCAGCCATTTCAGCAAAATGTCACTCTTGCCTACTAAGGTGATAGAATACTGCAAACCGTCAGCCCTTATCGTCATATAAAGTATCATTAATCCATATCGTAGTCCACATATATATATATAATCCGTTTTCGTTATCATCAGCTCCACCAGGCATGGTGATCAGCTGTCCGGTTTCGTCTATGTTTGGTATTCCATTTCCCACTTTCCCTGCAAATCTGAGAAGATCAGCCGGCAGTTCCCCTATCTACCGCCTGGGAACACGTCCAGTGGGAAACCGAAAAACTCTACTCATTTCATTCAATCGTATCGTGAGTCCTTGTCGTTCCGGGTCTATTTGATCACGTTGCTCACATTTGCTGGTATTTCAACGGGTTGTTGTAATACCATTTCCCAGTGCCCACCTGCCCCGAGGGGTCGGAGGTTGTGAGTCTCCTTGGTTGGTTGCAAAAAACAAGGATTGGGGCTGGGCTTTGCCAAGTTAAAGCCAGTCAGCTCCGTTACCTTGTATGTCCAACCCTGGGCACCAATAATAATAATAATAATAATAATAATAATAATAATAATAATAATAATAATAATAATAATAATAATAATAATAATAATAATAATAATAATAATAATAATAATAATAATAATAATAATAATAATAATAATAATAATAATAATAATAATAATAATAATAATAATAATAATAATAATAATAATAATAATAATAATAATAATAATAATAATAATAATAATAATAATAATAATAATAATAATAATAATAATAATAATAATAATAATAATAATAATAATAATAATAATAATAATAATAATAATAATAATAATAATAATAATAATAATAATAATAATAATAATAATAATAATAATAATAATAATAATAATAATAATAATAATAATAATAATAATAATAATAATAATAATAATAATAATAATAATAATAATAATAATAATAATAATAATAATAATAATAATAATAATAATAATAATAATAATAATAATAATAATAATAATAATAATAATAATAATAATAATAATAATAATAATAATAATAATAATAATAATAATAATAATAATAATAATAATAATAATAATAATAATAATAATAATAATAATAATAATAATAATAATAATAATAATAATAATAATAATAATAATAATAATAATAATAATAATAATAATAATAATAATAATAATAATAATAATAATAATAATAATAATAATAATAATAATAATAATAATAATAATAATAATAATAATAATAATAATAATAATAATAATAATAATAATAATAATAATAATAATAATAATAATAATAATAATAATAATAATAATAATAATAATAATAATAATAATAATAATAATAATAATAATAATAATAATAATAATAATAATAATAATAATAATAATAATAATAATAATAATAATAATAATAATAATAATAATAATAATAATAATAATAATAATAATAATAATAATAATAATAATAATAATAATAATAATAATAATAATAATAATAATAATAATAATAATAATAATAATAATAATAATAATAATAATAATAATAATAATAATAATAATAATAATAATAATAATAATAATAATAATAATAATAATAATAATAATAATAATAATAATAATAATAATAATAATAATAATAATAATAATAATAATAATAATAATAATAATAATAATAATAATAATAATAATAATAATAATAATAATAATAATAATAATAATAATAATAATAATAATAATAATAATAATAATAATAATAATAATAATAATAATAATAATAATAATAATAATAATAATAATAATAATAATAATAATAATAATAATAATAATAATAATAATAATAATAATAATAATAATAATAATAATAATAATAATAATAATAATAATAATAATAATAATAATAATAATAATAATAATAATAATAATAATAATAATAATAATAATAATAATAATAATAATAATAATAATAATAATAATAATAATAATAATAATAATAATAATAATAATAATAATAATAATAATAATAATAATAATAATAATAATAATAATAATAATAATAATAATAATAATAATAATAATAATAATAATAATAATAATAATAATAATAATAATAATAATAATAATAATAATAATAATAATAATAATAATAATAATAATAATAATAATAATAATAATAATAATAATAATAATAATAATAATAATAATAATAATAATAATAATAATAATAATAATAATAATAATAATAATAATAATAATAATAATAATAATAATAATAATAATAATAATAATAATAATAATAATAATAATAATAATAATAATAATAATAATAATAATAATAATAATAATAATAATAATAATAATAATAATAATAATAATAATAATAATAATAATAATAATAATAATAATAATAATAATAATAATAATAATAATAATAATAATAATAATAATAATAATAATAATAATAATAATAATAATAATAATAATAATAATAATAATAATAATAATAATAATAATAATAATAATAATAATAATAATAATAATAATAATAATAATAATAATAATAATAATAATAATAATAATAATAATAATAATAATAATAATAATAATAATAATAATAATAATAATAATAATAATAATAATAATAATAATAATAATAATAATAATAATAATAATAATAATAATAATAATAATAATAATAATAATAATAATAATAATAATAATAATAATAATAATAATAATAATAATAATAATAATAATAATAATAATAATAATAATAATAATAATAATAATAATAATAATAATAATAATAATAATAATAATAATAATAATAATAATAATAATAATAATAATAATAATAATAATAATAATAATAATAATAATAATAATAATAATAATAATAATAATAATAATAATAATAATAATAATAATAATAATAATAATAATAATAATAATAATAATAATAATAATAATAATAATAATAATAATAATAATAATAATAATAATAATAATAATAATAATAATAATAATAATAATAATAATAATAATAATAATAATAATAATAATAATAATAATAATAATAATAATAATAATAATAATAATAATAATAATAATAATAATAATAATAATAATAATAATAATAATAATAATAATAATAATAATAATAATAATAATAATAATAATAATAATAATAATAATAATAATAATAATAATAATAATAATAATAATAATAATAATAATAATAATAATAATAATAATAATAATAATAATAATAATAATAATAATAATAATAATAATAATAATAATAATAATAATAATAATAATAATAATAATAATAATAATAATAATAATAATAATAATAATAATAATAATAATAATAATAATAATAATAAT
>OX465278.1:66966375-67364375 GCA_949987645.1 Tachina grossa | reverse complement strand
TTTAATATATACTTGTGATATATATGCCTGTGAGCAATAATATCCATATTTCTACTTTTGCCCATGATACAGCCTGTATGAGTGTGCACGAAAACCCTTATGAGGCATCCCGCAATCTCCAGGAACATATCACTCAGCTGGAAATATGGTTGAACTTATGGAGAATTAAAGTCAATGAACAAAAGTGTGTCCATATAACGTTCACCCTAAGAAGAGATACTTGCTCCCCCATTCGAATCAACAATCATAATATTCCTCAACATTCCCAAGTGAAATACCTTGGTATACACCTTGATCGAAGACTTACATGGAAACATCATATTGACTCTAAGTTAACTCAGATGAAACTTAAGTTAACTCAAATATATTGGTTGATTGGCAGAAACTCAACACTCAGCTTAGACTGCAAACTTTTACTGTACAAGTCGCTTTTGAAGCCAATATGGTGCTACGGAATTCAGTTATGGGGCACTGCTTCAGCTTCCAATGTCGAGAGAATCCAACGAAGGCAAAACAAAATTTTACGGTTAATAACATCGGCTCCATGGTACATCCAAAATTCTATTATACATCGTGATTTAAATATGCCACTAGTGACTGAAGAAATTGCAAAATACGCAGGCAAATATTTAACAAAACTCGAATCCCATCCTAATCCGCTTGCTCGTAATATTTTGAACTTTACTGGACACATCCGCTTAAAAAAGAGGGACACACGGGCTCTTACACCTAACACTCCAGATGGGACTACTTGAAAATACTTCCCCCCCCTTTTTTTTGATTATCACTACTAATGTATTATTTATAACTACCACTAAGTTTATGTCCGACACTGGTCGGGCCTAATAATTTTTTTTATAGATTTAAGATTTGAATACTTATTGTTAGTTCACATATGAAGATACAATAAATAAATACATGCACTGCAAAAAAAAAAGTGCATTTATTTTAACAACTCAGTTACAGGGTGGCGTTGGCTGAAGTAGTTAGCACGTTGACTACAAAACTGAAGATCCTGGGTTCAATCCCTGTATCCGACAGTCATTAAAATAACAACACCACGCATTTTTCTGTTGTGCATTAGAGTCCCTTTGCATCAGTTGTTGTAGGAAAGTTCAAGTGATGAAGGCATAATCACTGGTCACTGAACTATACCGACTTCAGCAGATGCTAATCCTAATGTAACATCAGAGCGCCCTCCTTCGTCGGTATTGTGTAGCAAAATCATCGGCGAAGTAAAATAACCAATAAAATTGCTACTAAACACAGTTTCAAAATTTAATACGCCTCATTTAACACCAGAAGGCGCTGCAACACTGCATTATTAAAAAGCGTGCAAAAGCAGAGTTGTAAAAAGAATGAAGCTTTCTTCTATCTCTTCATTCACCACCTGTCTTCTATCACTATCCCTTTCCTAAAAGAAGGTAACACCTAGTAATAGTAGTAGGCATTAATTGCCTGAGTGTTACTTCTCTTAAAAAAAAAAAAAAAAAAAAAAAATGCGATCCGCGATCTGGATTCCATACTTTAGGCCATTCTGATATATGGATCCGATTCATAAATACTGCATGCTACACGTTCAATAAATATCGCGTTCAATATATCGTCGGTTTGTTTCTGCTTTGATGTAAGGGACAAAAATGTGTTTTCGAGAAAATCGATGAAGAATGTTTAGTTCATTAGTTTTATAAAAATACGCGATAGAATTTGATGTTTAATAATAAAAGTAATAGATACATATGTTTTTTTATTCAAACATAAAGTTGATAAACTTTTTACATCCAACTTGAAAAGTTATTAGGACTTAAAGAAAAAATGACAAAAATCCTTGTCAACGCATCCCACAATTATACCAACAATATTGTTCACTTTTAACATGTCTTGTTCAAGTAGGTTACATTATTGTATATATTTAAATAGGTAAAAAAGTGAAAATATCAGTTTTATTCATTTAACATGACTTTTAGAGGAAAAACAAAGGAAGAAATAAAAGACGGTGAAAATATTAAATAAAAGAAATTTTAATAATAAAAAATAAATATCAATTAATTTCATTCACAACAATAAAATTTTTGTACTTTGCTTTGATTCACGTTCTTTGAGTAGAATATGCATTAATATGCATTAAAACAGCTGCGAATAAAAATATTAATATTTTTACTTGGGAAATGTGTCATATCAAAAAAATTGCCGATTACCGTAAAACAGACTTTACAATGTTCAACAATTGTGGCAATGACGCAAATTTCCACATCTATATCTCCAGATATATTTAATATATCGGAAAACTGATAACGAATTTGGAAAGAGGACACATTATTCATATATAATCAATCAATAACTCAATTTTTTTTTAAATGTCCCATACATCAAAGCAGAAACAAACCGACGATATGTTGAACGTGTAACAGTGCCCTTATTCAATTAGAAATCCATTAGATAACAATAAAAGTATTTTTAAGGCAAAATGAAAAATAAAATTTTATTTTATTCCATGCATCAAACCGGAAACCAAGCGACTATTTGTGAGTATATTTGACAGTACAAAGCGGAATCTGTAAATTGTCGAGTAATTTCTTTTGACAGTTGTTGCTCGCCAAAAAAAGTTGCAGACACAGTTTAGGGAGAAAAACATCCGATTGTTTCAATTTATAGTTTTTATCATTTCACATGCTCCAAGTGAAAAATTTTTCGTGACGAGAGTTACCAAGGGTTTACACGTGCAAGTGAAAGTTTGTAAAACTCAATACACTAAAACTCTTTTACTAACACAACTACACTTTCGGCATTTGCAGTCTCCTTCCAACTCAACTGCAAAGGAATTTTATAAGACAGTGACTTGTTTTCACTTGTTGCAAGTAAATGGAAAGTTAGCTAACAGTGTTGACCTATTAATACTTTATTACAAATTAACTGGACTTCAGAGTAACGTTATAAGAGTTTTTACTAATTTTTAATACATTTAAAAGCTAATATAATATATTGTTTTACTAGATATTCATAAATCAAACAATTAATGAATTTTTTAGACGTAAATAATATTGAAACAATACGAATAAGGTTCAATACTATCTGGTTCCCTTAAAATTAAACCTTTTTATGTTATGGATAAATCTGCACTAAAAGGTAAACATGCAAGTTGCAAGATAGTCGGGCATTTGTGCGAAATTTTCGTTGATAATACTGTTACGAAAATAGCCGTCAACAATGTTAAGCAACATTACACAAAAATATTCCAACAGGGTTAATGTAAATGCTACGCGAAAATATTCCTACAGGGTCAAAGCAAAGAATAGTCTAGAAAGTAGCCAACAACTAAATAAGCATGCCTAGCTTGACTAAACAAGCAAAAGCAACAACAACAAAAAAAGCGTCTGCTTATTATGAAGATTCACATATTTGTACACATACATACATGCCAATTCAAACGAAAAGCAAAAGATAAACAACCACCGTGTGTTGCTTAGTTAATGATGTACACACGTATGCATATACACATGTATGTACATAGTTACCACATGAACTTAATTAGGCAGCATATAAGATGATAATGATCGTCTAGACATTGCTTGAAACTTCTAGTGGAATTTCTGTGAAATATAAATAGAGGTGACGCATCCAATGAGTGAGTTAGTTGCAGTTGTAAGTCAGTCGCGAACAGTTATAGTTAGTGCTAATCAGAAAGTAGTGAAGTTAAGAACTCGTTAATCAGTTGATAATTAAGTTGTGAATTGATAATAGTCTGTCGTGGAATTGAGATTATTGTGGAGTCTATCGTGTCGACTGGAGTAAAGGGAACAGCGCAGCGAATAGACGTGTATAAGGGTGCAAGTAAAGCCAGTGAGTCTTTATTGGTGTATCAACTGTAAGTGTCGGCAGAGTGAGTGCCGTGTGTGACGAGCAGTAGACAAAGAGGTGTCACGTGATTACTTACGCAGCCAGCTAAGAAACGTGCGTAAACTACAGCGAGGAAGGCGCAGTGGTAACCAGTTGTGAATATTTGTGTGTAATTTATTAGTTTAAGTTGTATTAGTTTATATAAGCTCTTGAGTAATTTAGTATAAGTGTATTTGTAAATAAAACTTGTATCATTCTTAACCCTAATTACTACACTCGGCTCTTGTATTCATTTGCAAATCTTCGGATCTACGGAAAAGCGTTTTTATAGAGAGAAAAACGTAACATTTGGTGTCAGAAGTGGGATTTGCAAATACAAGCGATACGTTTAAAAAGGGTTAAGCGAAAAGCAAGAGTAATAAGAAAAGGAGAACCTCACACGTTTGAAAAGCTTAAACGTGAACAAAACCACATACGTTTGAAAAGGTTAAACGTAGTAATTGGTTTTTGAGGAAAATGAAATTTCAAGAGCTTAATGTGAAGCAACTCAAGGAATAGTTGAATAAGCGGAAACTGTCGACAACTGGTAATAAAGTACAACTACAGGAGAGACTACTACAGGAGCTCCAGCGGCGCAACATCGAAATCGAGACATATGAGTTCGAGGAGAAAGAGCGTTTGGAAATGAGGGTAAAGTTAGATGATTTTATGAGAACAGTAAGAGAATTGAGAACTCAAATCGAATCTGACAACAAGAAATTTCTGGAAATGTCAAGAGAAACTTCAAGAGCCAAAACCGAGAGAGTGCGAGTACGAGCACGAGTACGAAAAACATCTAGGGCCACAAATGACACACTTGACAAATGGAAAGCGAAGACTATGACAAACGTTCAAGAATCATCTGGAGCCAGCAATGAAAAACGTCAGGAAATTGTTGAAGACGCAAACAGACGGGCAGATGGTGTAGAAATGCAAGTCAGTAAATCAGACGAAGAGATTTCTGACTTGGGAAACAGCGTCTACGAAAACATTTCTGCCACAGAGCAAGACGCTGACGAAAAACTAAAGGCAGAAGATGAAATCAACAGTTGTCAGTGTCAACAAGCTGAACGTGAGCGAAGTTTTCCAGAAGTTTCCAGCAAAGTAACTGAAGCTCGTGACCTATATGATAGTCAAGCAGTTTGTGACACGGCGGAATTAGCTATGCAAGTCAGTAAATCAGACGAAGAGATTTCTGACTTGGTGAACAGCGTCTACGAAGACATTTCCGCCACAGAGGAAGACACTGAGGAAAAACTGAAAGTAGAAGACGAAATCAACAGTGGTCAGTGTCAACAAGTTGGACGTGAGCCAGAAGTTTCCAGCGAAGAAAATGAAGCTAGTGACGTAGAAGATGTGGTGGTCTGTGAAACAGCGGAACAAGCTATGGGTGAAATGGTCTCGCTTGCTCAGGGTAAAGAAACTGCTACAGCATACGAAGCGCATAGCATAAAAGCAGTCAGGAAGAAAAAGACAACTTCTATACGGAGCCTAAAGCGTGTGGTAAGGCAAGCTCTAGTCAAGGTACAAGGAAGAGTCGGAGCCAAAGGCCATAAATGTGGAATGGTAAGGCAAGCTCTAGTTAAGGGACAAGGTAGAGTCAGAGCCAAGAGCCATAAATGTAGAATGGTAACGCAAGCTCTAGTCAAGGGACAAGGTAGAGTCAGAGCCAAAGGCCATAAATGTGGAAGGAGTTGTCATCTACAGCGTACGGCAAGGCAAGATGTAGTAGAAATACCAGGCAGATTAAGTACCAAGGGCTGTAAATGTCAAAGATGGTTTCATCTCCAACGAACGTCAAGGCAAGCTGTAGCGGAAATACTAAGCAGAGAAAGTACTACCAGGGGCCACGAATATCGAAGTAGTCACCTCCAGCGTATGGCAATACAAGTTCCAGTTGAGAAACGAGACAGAGCCAGAACTAAAGCCGACAAATATGGAAGAGGTAGTCGTCTCCAGCGTAACTACAAGGCGTTTAGAAAACGCAGAAAAAGAAAGGCGATGATGTGCCTATTCGGGACGAATAGGCTTAAGTGGGCGGCAGTGTTACGAAAATAGCCGTCAACAATGTTAAGCAACATTACACAAAAATATTCCAACAGGGTTAATGTAAATGCTACGCGAAAATATTCCTACAGGGTCAAAGCAAAGAATAGTCTAGAAAGTAGCCAACAACTAAATAAGCATGCCTAGCTTGACTAAACAAGCAAAAGCAACAACAACAAAAAAAGCGTCTGCTTATTATGAAGATTCACATATTTGTACACATACATACATGCCAATTCAAACGAAAAGCAAAAGATAAACAACCACCGTGTGTTGCTTAGTTAATGATGTACACACGTATGCATATACACATGTATGTACATAGTTACCACATGAACTTAATTAGGCAGCATATAAGATGATAATGATCGTCTAGACATTGCTTGAAACTTCTAGTGGAATTTCTGTGAAATATAAATAGAGGTGACGCATCCAATGAGTGAGTTAGTTGCAGTTGTAAGTCAGTCGCGAACAGTTATAGTTAGTGCTAATCAGAAAGTAGTGAAGTTAAGAACTCGTTAATCAGTTGATAATTAAGTTGTGAATTGATAATAGTCTGTCGTGGAATTGAGATTATTGTGGAGTCTATCGTGTCGACTGGAGTAAAGGGAACAGCGCAGCGAATAGACGTGTATAAGGGTGCAAGTAAAGCCAGTGAGTCTTTATTGGTGTATCAACTGTAAGTGTCGGCAGAGTGAGTGCCGTGTGTGACGAGCAGTAGACAAAGAGGTGTCACGTGATTACTTACGCAGCCAGCTAAGAAACGTGCGTAAACTACAGCGAGGAAGGCGCAGTGGTAACCAGTTGTGAATATTTGTGTGTAATTTATTAGTTTAAGTTGTATTAGTTTATATAAGCTCTTGAGTAATTTAGTATAAGTGTATTTGTAAATAAAACTTGTATCATTCTTAACCCTAATTACTACACTCGGCTCTTGTATTCATTTGCAAATCTTCGGATCTACGGAAAAGCGTTTTTATAGAGAGAAAAACGTAACAATACGTACACAGAACTTGCATTCAATATATATATATGTGCACGCAGGGTTATAGACAAGGCGCATTTATTAGGTGGCAGCACTACACCAGGTGACTAGTGTCATTACACAAGGTGCATTTATCAGGTGGCAGCACTACACCAGGTGACTAATGTCATTATACCAATCTATATGTCAAATTTGAATTGTGTGGGTATAAGCCTAAAAGCATGCTTTTATTTGGGTATCCATAAACATCTTTCGAATATTCAGCTTTGTATGGTGTTTGACATTTCCTACAAGAAACATGCTATCCGACGATGCTACCTTGTTTTAAAAAGTAAGAAGGTAATTTATACCAACAAAGTAAAGGCTGTCCCAACAAGAACGCAAGATTTAAATTTGGCGCCATTCGAAGTGTCATTGTTTGACATTTGAACAATTGTTATTGTTTGCTAGTAGAAGGTACGAGGTTAGTAAAAATGGAGCGCTACACGAATGAACAACGCATTCTCATTGTGAAATTGTTTTACCAAAATGGTGAAAGTTTTGCGGCTACAGTTCGCAAATTGCGATCAATTTGGGGTCACAATAATGCTCCAAAAGAGTCAACAGTAAAGAGATTAATGGATAAATTTGTCGAAACTGGGTCTGTTAGTGATGTAACAACAACGCGCCTTCGACCAGGTCGATCGACCGAAAATGTAGCAGCTGTACGTGATGATGTCGCTCAAACGCAGGTCAAGCGCAAACAGTCAATGGTGTTCGGTATCGTGAAACGATAACCAGTTTTTTCGTGCCTAGAATTGAAGAAATGAATGTGGAGGGCATGTGGTTTCAACAAGACGGCGCCACATGTCATACAGCCAGAGAAACAATTCAATTGCTACATCAGTCATTTCCCGGTCGTGTTATTTCGCGTTTTGGAGACCAGAATTGGCCTCCTAGATCGTGCGAATTAACACCATTAGACTTTTTTCTTTGGGGTTTTTTGAAGTCGATGGTTTAGGCGAATAAGCCGACGACGACTCAAGCCTTAAAAGAGGAAATTGGACACTGCATTAATGAAATACCGCAGCATTTATGCAAAATTTTTTTTTTTTTTTTTTAATGCCTGTATTTATTTATTGTATCTTCATATGTGAACTAACAATAAGTATTCAAATCTTAAATCTATAAAAAAAAAATTATTAGGCCCGACCAGTGTCGGACATAAACTTAGTGGTAGTTATAAATAATACATTAGTAGTGATAATCAAAAAAAGGGGGGGGAAAGTATTTTCAAGTAGTCCCATCTGGAGTGTTAGGTATAAGAGCCCGTGTGTCCCTCTTTTTTAAGCGGATGTGTCCAGTAAAGTTCAAAATATTACGAGCAAGCGGATTAGGATGTGATTCGAGTTTTGTTAAATATTTGCCTGCGTATTTTGCAATTTCTTCAGTCACTAGTGGCATATTTAAATCACGATGTATAATAGAATTTTGGATGTACCATGGAGCCGATGTTATTAACCGTAAAATTTTGTTTTGCCTTCGTTGGATTCTCTCGACATTGGAAGCTGAAGCAGTGCCCCATAACTGAATTCCGTAGCGCCATATTGGCTTCAAAATCGACTTGTATAATAAAAGTTTGCAGTCTAGGCTGAGTGTTGAGTTTCTGCCAATCAACCAATATATTTGAGTTAACTTAAGTTTCATCTGAGTTAACTTAGAGTCAATATGATGTTTCCATGTAAGTCTTCGATCAAGGTGTATACCAAGGTATTTCACTTGGGAATGTTGAGGAATATTTTGATTGTTGATTCGAATGGGGGAGCAAGTATCTCTTCTTAGGGTGAACGTTGTATGGACACACTTTTGTTCATTGACTTTAATTCTCCATAAGTTCAACCATATTTCCAGCTGAGTGATATGTTCCTGGAGATTGCGGGATGCCTCATAAGGGTTTTCGTGCACACTCATACAGGCTGTATCATCGGCAAAAGTAGAAATATGGATATTATTGCTCACAGGCATATCACAAGTATATATTAAATACAAGACAGGACCCAGAATACTACCCTGGGGCACACCAGAAGATATAGTTTCGGGCACACTCGTGAACTCTCCTTCCACAACAGTGAACTTCCTATCAATAATATAACTTTCCAAAAGCTTTTGAATGTTTATTGGCAGATATGTCTTCAATTTTAAAACTAGGCCTTCGTGCCATACTTTATCAAATGCCTGAGAAACATCAATAAAGAGAGCAGAACAATACTTCTTTTCTTCAAATGTTCTTCTTACAACTTGGACCAGTCTATGCGTTTGTTCAATCGTGCTGTGCTGACTTCTAAAGCCAAATTGATGGTCCGGGATGCACCCATTATCAGTTAAAATTTTGGACAATTTAGTCATGAGCAGCTTTTCGAAAAGCTTTGAGATTGTAGATAGTAAGCTTATAGGCCTATATGACTCAGTCTTGGTAAGATCTTTGCCCGCCTTTGGAATCATTTTGATCTTGGCCAGTTTCCAGTTATGTGGAAAATACTGCATTCTTAAAATAGCATTAAAAGTAAATAGCAGGATTCTTATTGCAATATGAGGCAAGTTCATGAGCATTTTGTTACTAATGCCATCAATACCTGGAGCTTTCTTCGGGTTGAGTTCAGCAATTACTTTTTGTACTTCACGCATCTTAAACCTTAAGGGACGAGGGGGTAGAGAAACTACACTCGGTAAATCAGCAGCACCCGTACATGAATTGGGAGTGAATACAGATTTTAAATGCTCAGAAAATAAGTTACCTTTCTCACTATCACTTCTTGCCCAGCCTCCGGTCGCAGTACGCAATGGTGATTTAAGATCAACGGGTCGTTTAAGATTTCTAGTAGCGCGCCATAAAGAGTAATTAGATGCGGACGTTACATCAAGACCTTCTAAATACTTTTCCAGTAGTGCAGTTTTTTCCGATGATAGCAGCTCTTTGAGTCGTTTAGTACATTCTTTAAGTCTGATTTTATTTAGGGGTGATCTGTGTTGTTGCCATTCTCTTCTAGCTCTCCTTTTTTCACATACAAGACGTTCAATTTCCGTAGAATAAATTCTGTTAAAGCCGGTCTACGGATAGGAGGTAGTGGCGTGTTCAGCAGCCTGTTTAATATTTTCGTTAAGATTGGCAATATTAAATTCAATATCATCGCATGATCTAAGCTGAATGTTTTCTACGCAGTGACTACTAAGATATTTTTTGAATACCAGCCAGTTGATTCCATTAATCATCTTCACATATGAGTTAGTTAAATCACTCCTTAGTGGGTTGAAAATTGTAACTATTGTTGGAGAGTGATCGGAGGACAGATCTAGAGAGGCCTCTACATGAATTAAGTCCCTATGAATATTTTTCGTGACGGCAAAATCGATAACATCTGGAATTTTTCTTACGTCAGTAGGCCAGTAAGTAGGCTCCCCAAAATGGCCATTGAAAATTTCATTAAAAGATCGCGTGTGTGCCAGCAAAGCCGCGGTGGCCATCTGCCCGATTTGTTGTTCCACACATAACTTCATTTTGTCTACTTTACGATATAATAAAGTTTCACGATTTCTTTTTAAATATGTTTTATTTAAAATTTAAGGGCTTTGGACACGATCAAAATGCTTGCTGTCAAGTTCGTGTACGTGTGCTTGTCGGCTTGATGTTACCATGCTTGATGACCCACCAAGCATTAATTTTTATTTTGATTTTGTGCTGTTCGTTTGGTTGAAAAAAATATATAAAAATTTTTAAATAAAGAGATTCAATAGCAATAATGGCAGCACTGTTTACAAAAAAAAGAGAAGCAAAATAACTCTTCTTTTTTCTTCACCAGTCAAATTTATGTTTTCTTCTTTTAATACCGATGTTTTGGGCAACCGTTCACAATGAAAATATAATTATAATGAAAATTTGTTCGTGCTTGACGGGTTAACACATACACATATATAAAAATTGACAGCAAGCATGCCAAAAATCAAATTTTTTTTATTTTCCATCAAGCATCGTTGGTGTCACACATACTAACAAATTTTCACTAATACTATAACCAATCTCAGCAAGCATTTTGACGTGTCTAAACCCCTTTAAATCTTGCGTTCTTGTTGGGACACCCTTTATATGTGGTTGTTGCTGTTGTAATATTTGTTGAAGAATCGCGGGTACCTGATTGATGTGCCTTGGTTATAGAAGATGTGTAATAGTGTGTTTCCACCGACTTTAAATCAAGTAGGTTTATGTAAATCACTTCAAAAAGTTTCCACCGGGCTTCTGAGTGATTTGTTGTTCGAATTTTTTTAGTCAGTTTGTGCACGTACTTTATAAAGTGTCCAGAAGACGTACAAAAAACCCATCAATCACATAGTTGTGTGCGTGCAGTCGTTTCTTTTCGGCTACACGTACACGTTGTCGGCACTGATTGATGAGAATCAAAAAATTTTGATATTTTTATTTGACGGCTGATTATTTGTACGTGTCAAAAATCTGATTGACGAAAAAAACGTCATTTGCTTTGTGTTATTTGTTCTGTGACGACATGGAGAAGTGCGCGGATGAAAAAAATTAATTTGCACTTTGTGAAAATGTACCATTGATCTTTGTAAAAAACCAAACAATCAAAAGTCTACAAACAGTTGTATGATTATTATAAATACTATATTATATTCTCTAATTTTTCTAATCTTAATGGGTAGTGTGAATAAAAAAAAATTACTTAAAAATTATTTTTAAACCCCCAAATGCATATGTATTTATGTATGTGAATTTTGTGTTTAAAACAAATTTTTAACTAAAAAGCAAATACATACGAGTATGTACATATTTTTTTTTTTATTTACACACCCAATGTCTTGTTTTTATATTAAAAATCGTTTGTTTGTTTCGAATGTTTTTTAAGGAAAATATGTATGTTTGTTTTTTTTAGAGTGTTTTGAAGAACTAGAATTATTATTATTATAAATAATAATAATAATAGATGAAAAATTAGTGTGGAAGATAGAAAAATTATTATTTAGCTCTGTATATTTGTTTAATGTGCTTTTTTATACAAAGATTTCATAAAGTTTTAATGCCGCTAATAACAAAAAATCATCATCCCACACACAAAAAAATATAAGAGGTAATATTAACTAAGCTTGCATAGGTAACTTTTTTTAATATGAAAGTAACAAACTTGGGTTTTATTAACTATGCAGTTAAGTAATTTGTACATTACACATTACCTAAAATCCAAGTTAATATAAACTATTAGAATAAGGTACATACATACATATATTTTTCGAAATAATTTTTGTTGAAATGTTTTCTTTTTTATTGTCAAAAGTAAATTTTTGAGCAAGAAGGTATGTACATTAAATTTTTTAAATTTATGTAAGATAATTCTTTTTAATTATTATAGATAAACTAGCTTTGCCCGGCAAACGTCCTTTCTTCCTTGCTTTCCGTTTTTACTTTTTAATGGTATAGAAGCAAGTACGCAAATTGCCAGGTATCCTGTATATACATAGGTGTTTCCTTCAGAAGATGCAGACAACCTATACCTTCGCATAGGAAGATCCCCATCCCAAGTTTTAATGGTCTCTACCAACTCAGAGCTGCTTTACGATTGCCGGCAAACGTGGTCTTATGCCAGGAACACAACTGAAACGAACGACTAATTTCGTGGACGGTGACGAATACGTCTATAATAATTCGCTGAGTAAATTCGTCGTGTGAAGCACAACAACGACGAATAAATAAAAGCTCTTATAATTGATAAAATTGCTTAGTGTTTGTGCAAAGAGAGAGAAAACTGTTCTTTCTTCGGCTTAGAGAATAGAAATAAATATATCGGATAGTTCGTCACGCACGACGAGTTTCGTTCGACGGCAGTGTTGTGTTAATTTGTATATGCATGAATGTGTTTTATTTTTTATGATAAAATTCGTCGTTAAATGTTTTATTTTCGTGGTGTTTTTTTCGATTTTATATATATGTATGTAGATAGATAAATTAATAAATAAATAATAAATTTTTGTTATGTGACATAACAAAATAAGCGAACAGTCGATTAGCGGAATTTTTCTTACTTACAAAAAATTAAACAAACAAAAAATATTCGTAGTATAGGGTGTTTTTTTCAGAGGTATAGAACTTCGAATTGAAATAAAACACAAGAAAATCGTTTTAATGTCCATCAATTTGGCTTTATTGGAAGGATAATTTTATGCCATTAATGTTTAAATATGATTTCGGGCATGTGGCTGCCGCGGCTGGCTCGAATAAAGCCAATTCTACAGGTCCAATTTTCAACCACTTTTTCGAGCATATGGGGCCGTATGTTGGCAATAACGCCACGAATGTTGGCTTCCAAGTCCCCTAACGTTTCTGGTTTGTTGGCGTAGACGAGCGACTTCACATATCCCCAAAGAAAATAATCCAATGGTGTCAAATCACACGATCTTGGTGGCCAATTGACAGGTCCATTCCGCGAAATTATGCGCTCATCGAATGTTTCCTTCAATAAATCGATTGTGACGTGCGCTGTGTGGCATGTAGCGCCGTCTTGTTGGAACCACAACTCATCCACATTCATGCCATCCAATTCGGGAACAAAATAGTCGGTTAGTCGGCTCCAATTGCTGTGCACGGTGGCGAATCGATTCATTCGGGTCCTCTTCAACAGTTTGCTCTACAGCGGCAATTGTTTCTTCGGTGCGCACTGTTCGACGTCTCTGCGGATGCGTATTATCACATAGAGTAAACGTAGTGCGAAAACGATCCATGGTTAACCGAATTAATTGCTCTGATGGACGATTATGTCGACCATAAAATGGACGGAGCTTGCGGTAAACTTCGCGAACTGAACCATTATTTTCGAAATAAATTTGCACGATTTGCAAGCGTTGTTCTTTTGTCAACCTGTTCATGATGAAATGGCAAACCAAACTAAATATTAATCATTTGACAGCTGACAAAATGGCCGCCAGTTAAAAAAGTGATGCCAACTTAAAGTTCTATACCTCAATAAAAAACACCCTTTACATATTATTAGTAATAGGTACATACTGTCCTTAACAAATAAGCTTTATGCTTTGCTGATATTTTTACATAGTAAAAATAACAAAAACAAAAAAAAACCGCAAACAAAAAAATTAAACAAATTGATATTGAGGAATACTATATATAAATATGTGTACCTCTAAACAAATAAACAATCATAAATAACAAAAACAAAAAAAGACCGCAAACATAAAAAAAAACACAAACAAATATCCCTTGAGGAATTCTTTGTATGAGTGCCTCAAATACAAAAAAAAAATGAAGTGAGTTCTAACGGCAGAAATGCTTATTTTACTGTGAGTTCTGAAACTCTTAATGAAAAAAATATAAATAATAAATCTGATGAAAGTCTTTTTTTAACGTCAAAGCCAACTTTTCGTCAGCGATCAACTTCGCTTTGTCCAATGCCAAATAGTAATGATGCATTAACATTACAGTTGCCTAGTACTTCTTCATATAAGCCAGTAATATCATCCCCTTCAGGCTCGTGTTCATCACTTAACAAAGTTATCACTACAGATAACAGCGGCTCGAAACTCAAGGTATAAGTCGGAATGGACAGATATATAACCGTGGTAAAGCGTGGGCGAAGCCCGAATTCTTCAAAAATTTCATCTGCTCCAAAAATGTCTAGGGATAATAGCGCAGCCTCAACTAATCGCCAAAACCGCTTCGAAATTTTGCAAGATGACAACGACAAACCCGAGGTATCCTCGAATAAAATATCCAAGCCGCCACCAATCTATTTGAGACAAAAAAATTCAAATGCCCTCATTAAAAAATTAATTTCGGTCATTGCTGAGAATAAATTTCACATTGTTCCAATAAAACGTGGAAACATAGATGAAACTAAAGTCCAAATTTATGACGAAAAAGATTTCCGTAAAATGGTTGCTGAATTTGAAAAAAATAAAACAAGCTTCTACACATACCAGCTTAAGAGCGCTAAAGGCATGCAGATCGTATTGAAGGGCATAGATTCTTATGTTGTTCCCGACGAAATAAAAGATGCACTCGTCCTCCAGGAGTTTAAGGTAAAAAATGTGTCCAATATAATAAACAGAGAGAAGATTCCCCAACCCCTATTTCGTGTTGAACTTGAGCCTAATGATATAAAATTGAAAAAAAATGAGACGCATCCAATTTATAATTTGAAATACCTCATGTACCGAAAAATCACAGTTGAAGAGCCACATAAGCGTTCAGGTCCTGTACAGTGCCATAATTGCCAAGAATATGGCCATACAAAAACATACTGCAATTTACCCTCTGTTTGTGTTGTGTGCGGCGAATTACACGGCACTGCTAGTTGCAATAAGCCAAAAGATCAAAGTGATAAAAAATGCAGTAATTGTGGAGGTAATCACACCGCTAACTACAGAGATTGTCCTGTGTACTCTTTCGTAAAGAAGACTATGGTGCAAAAACCTAAATTAGCTCCAGCTCAATCAGCAAACGCTTACTCTGCCACTTTTGCGCAAATGAGCCAACCAGTTACTTCCCGTGTATCGTATGCAGATGCTACTAAGACAAATTCAATTCCCACACAAAATGTTTCCCCGCCAAATAATTCAAAAAATACTGACGCAAGCTTTAATTTTAATCGCCTTGAAGCTACTATTGAAAATCTGGTGCAAACTATAAACAATTTTACAACAAATATGACTAGCATGATGCAAGAAATGCTGCGAATGCAGAATACTCTGCTTCAAGCATTAATTAATAAGCCATGAACACGTTAACAATATGTTTCTGGAACGCAAACGGCATTCGCCAACATAAAAATGAACTTGAGCACTTCCTCACGGAAAAAAATATTGATGTAATATTAGTATTTGAGACTCATTTGACTTCGAGAAGTCTTTTTAAAATTTATGGCTACACTATATATGATACAAAGGACCCTAGAGGAAGGGCTTGCGGTGGATCAGCAATTCTAATAAAGTCAAGACTCAAGCACTATGTTCTTGATAACATTTGTGAAGAACACCTACAAGCAACAAATATTGGCATTGAAAGTTTTTGTACAAATTTTGTTATATCATCAATTTACTCCCCTCCCAGATTTTCAATCACTGAGAATCAATATGAGGATTTCTACAAATCTCTTGGACCTTGTTTTGTAGCAGCTGGCGACTACAATGCTAAGCATACGTTCTGGGGTTCACGTCTTATTACCCCCAGAGGTCGAGCATTGTTCAACACTATTTCAAAAATGGGCTTGGATGTCATTTCGAGTGGGGAGCCCACTTATTGGCCTACTGACATACAAAAAATTCCGGATGTTATAGATTTTGGCGTCATAAAAAATATCTCTAGGGATTTAATTCAAGTTCAAGCTTCTCTTGATCTTTCGTCCGATCACTCTCCGACGATCATTACAATTTGTAGTCCCTTAAGAAGTAACTTACCTGACCCATATGTGAAGATTATCAATCGTGTTAATTGGCTGGGGTTCAAAAAATATCTCAGTAGTCATTGTACGGAAAACATTACGCTTAGAACATCCGATGATATTGAATCTAACATTGCCAATCTCAGCGAGAATATTAAACAGGCTGCTGAACATGCCATTATCTTCCATCCGCAGACTGGGTTTAATAAAATTTATTCTACAGACATTGAACGTCTTGTACGTGAAAAAAGAAGAGCTAGAAGGGAATGGCAACAGCACAGATCACCACAAAATAAAATCAGATTTAAAGAGTGCACTAAACGACTCCAAGAGTTGCTTGCGTCTGAAAAAACTGCATCTCTTAAATATTATCTGGAAGGTCTTGATGTCACATCAGCGTCTAATTACTCTTTGTGGCGCGCTACTAGAAAGCTTAAAATACCCATTGAGTATAAGCCACCTCTACGCACATCTACCGGAAGTTGGGCAAGAAGCGATACTGAAAAAGGTAAAATATTTGCTGAGCACTTAAAATCCGTTTTTACGCCAAACATATATACTGGTGTTGCTGATTTGCCGAATGTAGTCGCTCTACCCCCTCAACACATAAAGTTTAAGACGCGTGATTTACAAAAATTAATTGCCGAACTCAACCCGAAGAAAGCTCCGGGTATTGATGGAATTAGTAACCAGATGCTTATGAACTTGCCTCGTATTGCAATGAAAATCCTATTATTCATATTTAATGCCATTTTACGACTGGACTATTATCCACACAGCTGGAAGCTTGCCAAGGTTAAAATGATTCCAAAGCCGGGCAAAGATCTAACCAAGGCTGAGTCATATAGGCCAATAAGTCTACTATCAACTATGTCAAAACTTTTCGAAAAACTGCTCAAAACAAAATTGTCCCCAATTCTAATTAGTAGTGGGTGCACGAAAACTCTGATGAGGCATCCCGCAAACTCCAGGAACACATTAGCCAGATGGAGCTTTGTTTAAACTTATGGAGAATTAAAGTCAATGAACAAAAGTGTGTCCATATAACGTTCACTCTAAGAAGAGATACTTGCTCCCCCATTCGGATTAACAATCAAGTTGTTCCTCAACATTCACATGTGAAATATCTTGGTTTACACCTTGATCGACGACTTACATGGAAACATCACATTGACTCCAAGTTAACTCAAATGAAACTTAAATTAACTCAGGTACATTGGCTGATTGGTAGAAATTCAACACTTAGCCTAGATTGCAAACTTTTAATATACAAGTCGCTTTTAAAGCCAATATGGTGTTACGGAATTCAACTATGGGGCACTGCTTCAGCTTCAAATGTAGAGAAAATTCAACGAAGGCAAAATAAAATTTTACGCATGATAACATCGGCTCCATGGTACATCAAAAATTCAAATATACATCGCGATTTGAATATGCCACTAGTGACTGAAGAAATTGTAAAATACGCAGGCAAATATCTAACAAAACTCGAGTCACATCCTAATGCGCTTGCTCGTAATATTTTGAACTTTACTGGGCACATCCGCTTAAAAAAGAGAGATACACGGGCTCTAATATTCAACAATCTAGATGATGAAGCTGCTTGAAAACACTTTTTTCTTTTTGTTGCTTATCACTACTTATGTATTATTAATAACTATCACTAAGCTTATGTCCGACATTGGTCGGGCCTAATAATTTTTTTATAGATTTAAGATTTGAATACTTATTGTTAGTTCATATTTGAAGATACAATAAATAAAAAAAACATGCATTAAAAAAAAATGTGACATAAATATTATCGCTTCCCCACCTTGAGACATAAGTGGTACTGCTTATTACATAGTTGCATCTAAATAGGATATTGACGATGAATTTCAATTGCAACCCTAGAGTCGTTGTACAACCGGTACGTTTATAACGCGGCGTGGTAATTAAAGGACGTGAACCAAATCGGCTTGTCGGTCCATACCCTAATACACAGGCTTATTATCTAGCATACTAAAACCGAGACCTTATTAAATCTATGATACAATTATGCCCACTGGTGTGGGTATACTTATATACGTGTACAGGTATATGTATATATAAATATGTATTTACATATATCTATATATATATATATATATATATAATATATAATTGCCGAATGTGGAAAAGCTGAACTGACGATCAGGCCGGCTTACGCGGCGTACGCAGGAGTCAAAGTCGTCGTAGGGAAACAAATTTTTCAGGTCACGTGCGGTCAAGGTGACTTATAAATAATGGCGCGTTGCCAACAGGTCTTGAACTTTTGACTAATGGCTGCCAGTACGGCTTATATATATGACGCTTATTTTATACCCGTTATACTCAACGGTTACACGTCGTTTCTGCCTTCCGTCACGTGTTGCGGACTGGCTGGATGTTGCCTATCCCCGCGTCTCCCGTCACGTGTGGGAATTGTTACCAGCCTGCTGTGCCTGCCGACAACTCTCCCGTAAACGGGCTCCGGCCGACTCACGCTACAGCACGTGGCGACCGGTCGTTAAAGCGTTGCGGGTAGTCCTCCCGTTCCAATGTGGCTATTAGATGCTTTTAAAAATTTCTTCAGTTCGCCTGTAACACCTTTCAGTACCCTTTATTGTTTCTCCAAAAAACTTAAGTTACCTTCCCTAGTACTGGTAAAGTTCCTACTCCAAATGATAACCCCTGCGCGTGTTGCTTATTCTCCACTCGCCTAATTTGAACTTTTCGCCAGCCAAGTATATTCGTAAATGTCGAAGAAAATACATATCTGCACGCTATCACAAAAAGAGTTACCGTGGTGTACCGATCAAGGTTGTACAACGACTCTAGGGTTGCAATTGAAATTCATCGTCAATATCCTATTTAGATGCAACTCTGTAATAAGCAGTACCACTTATGTCTCAGGGTGGGGAAGCGATAATATTTATGTCACATAACAAACTCGAACAGGCGCGGAAGTCCTGACGAAGGCGGCTGATTCGAGAAATCCAATTACTATATACCCACGTGGGGAAGAACTACGACCCTGAGATTAAGAGTCTCATGCTCTACCGACTGAGCTAGCTGGGCGGTACTATCAGCAAATCATTTTGTAGGTGTCATATGTTGTAAATCTTTCGCATGAAATACTCCCACATGCTTCCCATTCAGATTCTCAATTTCGTATAAACTCTTACCTATCTGTTTGACCACTCTGCATTTAACAAATTTCTTGCAAAGCTTTGCATTTACGTTATTAGCAGCGTCACTCAATACAAAGTTCCTTCGCAAAATTTCCTGTCCTGGCGAAAACTTAACTACACGCGCTCTCGTGTTGTACCTGGTTGCCGTTCTTTCGTACGCTGAATGCAAATTTCTCCTAATCTCGTCCCTTACCAACTCCAGAGTATTTTTCTTGGGTATAATCTCAATATCTCCTTCCTCTAGAACATCTAGCTTCCTTGCAATGTTGTACGCTCCGGCGTGCGTAATCATATTTAAACCGAATAGTGCAAAATATGGAGAGAATCGGGTTGAACTATGGACGGTCGAACGTAGTGAGCACTCGATAGCCGAAATATGGCGGTCCCAATTACGTTGATCGTTGGACACATACGCACGAATAGATGCTAAGACTGATCGGTTCACGCGTTCTGAAGCATTAGCTTGCGGCGAGTACACCGCGTTACGGATATGCTCGCAACCGTACTTAGACAATAAATATTTTTTTTCCATAAATTTTACTACACTTGCTGAGGTGGCCTTTCTCATAGCTTTAAGAAGGACAAACTTTGTTAGGTGATCCAATACTACGAAAATTTACGCGTGCCCTAGCTTCGATCGAGGAAACGGTCCTATAAAATCTATAAAATTCTTTTGCCATGGCCGGAACGTGATCGTTTTGGATCCCATTTCAGGTCTTAGAACTTTATTCGGCGCTTTTATCTGCTTGCATAGAATACATTGGTTGACGTAGTTTCGGACTTGTACTGCCATTCTAGGCCAAAAGAAATACTGCTTAAGCAACGCTAAAGTTTTACTGGTACCGCAATGTGATTTCACAGTTGGTTGGTGCGTATTAGCTATCAGACCTTCTGTTAGCGCCTTCGGAACATACAACTTCCAAATAAAACTCCCATCCGTAGGTGTTGTTATGTCAGAAATCCTCCTGGACCTTCAGATCTGGCAGCTGGCATTTATTTTTTTCTACATGGTCGATCAGTTCTTTGTACTCCTTACTCTGGAATTCCGGTGAATCCAAATCTATCAATGGTTTCTCATTCACGAACATATTGATTTCATCGGCTTGCAACCGCGACAACGTATCCGCTACCACATTTTGCGAACCCTTATGATGTTGTATGTCGAACTGGTAAGCCTGCAGTTTGAGACTCCATCTCGCCAGTCGGCAACTAAGTTCTTTTTGTCCCATTAGCCATTTTAACGCGCTATGGTCCGTCAAAACCGTAAATGGCATTAACTCAATGTATGGTCTAAACTTTTTGATTGCGCTAATAACCGCTAAACATTCGCGCTCTGTTACGCTGTAGTTGCGCTGCGCGCTGTTTAGTTGCGCCGAGTGGAAAGCTATCGGGCGTTCTAAACCCTCAGCGTCTAGCTGGAATAAAACGGCTCCCACTCCCAGATTCGAAGCATCACATTGGATATAGAATCGCTTATCGAACACCGAGTGAGTTAATATTGGGCTAGTGGTTAAGGCGACCTTAAGCTTCTCGAATGCGTCTAGTGCTTCGTCGTCGAATTTGAAACCTTTTGATTTGCATAGGGTACGCGTGATGGGTGCTGTTATCGATGCGTAGTCCTTTATAAAACGCCTAAACCAGGAGGTCAGGCCAAGAAAACGCCGTACATCGCGTGTACATTTCGGGATAGGTATTTTTATAATTCCCTCAATTTTCCCGGGATCCGCTTTCAATTTGCCCTCTTCCACTATATAGCCTAAGTTCTTCAATTCTTTTCTACAGAACCTGGATTTTTGTATGTTTATGGTCAAGTTAGCCTGGGACAGTAAGCCTCCTACCTGTCTTAGTAGAGCTAAGTGCGAATCAAAATCTGGCGATACCACCAATAAGTCATCTAGGTACACGAAAACTTTCTGTCTCAGCTCCGGCGTGATCACTCTATCCATTAACCGACATAGCCACTGAGCTGCATTGCACAACCCGAACGGCATGACGGTGAATTGATAGTGTGGCCTCCCCGGAACTGTAAACGCTGTTTTCGGCCGGCTTTCCTCGGCGAGCGGAATCTTCCAGAAGGCATCTTTCAAATCTATGCTGGAAATGAAATATGTATCCTGAAGGCGTCCTAAAAGCGCGTCAATATATGGGAGTAGATACGCTTTTTCACAGTACACGCGTTAAGCTTCCGAGCTTCTAAACACAGTCTATTTTTATCCCCACGGCGTACTAGTGTCACTGGTGAGTTCCACGGGCTGTTACTGTGCTCTACCACTCCCAGGCTTAACATGCGATTCAACTCCGCATATAGCAACCTCTCTACCGCTGGGGATACCGGGTAATGTCGCTGCTTAATTGGGGTCGCGTCCGCAGTGTCGATTACATGCTCCTCCATCCACGTTTTACCGAGACCATATTCACCGGAATCAAAAAAGTGACTCTTTGCCTCCTCTAAGTTTTGCGTCTGCTCTGCGGTTAGGCTGTGAACATCGGGATCTGCCGGTTCGGGTACACATATGCTACCAATTAATTCCGGTGCTACCGCAAAGATTTTCCAAAAATCGACTCCACAATACATTTCATTCTCCAAGTCAGGCACCAGATAGATTTCCATGATATGCTCCTGGTTCTTATACGAAACCTTAGCCCTTACTCGACCTACGCATGAGACTCGTTGACCGCTAGCTGTTCCCACTTTGCATTTCTGTATTGGGTAAATCTTCAAGTTCAGTTTCTTAATGAATTCGGTACAGTTTCTACCGAGGCATGTGACTGTTGCTCCGCTGTCAAATAACGCTTTAATTTTCACATTCTCAATAGCAATTTTCTTAAATGGCCTAGGTTCCGTTGTCGATATGCTTGCAATACGAGCCGATGCTAAATTTTTCCTATGTAAACGTCGGGTTCTATATCTCATACGAGTCTTGACGATTCTCCTTGAAATAGCTGTAGTTGGTGTTTCAAAGCGTACTTCACTGTTAAAAATTCTCTTCCTTACTTCTATGTAGTTTCTCAGTCGCTCATGAAAAGGTTTGTACAAAGGATGATTACTCTGTAGTTTATTACTTGTGTTGGGTCTCGTTTGTGTGGGGTCTAAGCTGGATAAATTACTAAACGAGGTACTAGTAGCTTTATTAATTTTATCTGACGGAAGGTGGGTTAATCTATTGTCTGGCTCGAACGCGATTCCCCACTGGTCATGTTCGACGACCTGTTTCCCTGGTTACATTTACTACACTGGGGCGTTATCATGCCTGGCGTACCACACTTGAAGCAAAATAATGATCGCTGTGGAGAAGGACACTGCTTGAAAGTATGACCACTGGCCCTGCAATTCCAACAGTGTACTATCTCATTTCTACTTACGGCTTGTATGTGTACATACCTCTGATGAAGCTCCTCTACTGTGGCTCTAGGCGACTCATAATCTTCCCACTGCAATTCGTTTATTGCGCGATTAGGATAGTTTTGCCTAGCTCTACGCTGTAGCTCACAGTCTAGGAGGTCTTCTGCTTTTCTACATTCCGCCCTAAGATGTTCAATGGAATAGATTTGCGCGGGAAATATTAATGCGGCTATTCTATGCTTTAGGTTTTTCTTAATTATGTCAACTATCTGCCAATCCGGTAACGGTTCTCGTAACTCAAGAGAGAGGTTCTCAAGCTTAAAATTTCATCAATATAGCTACTACAACTATCCTCCCGTTGTTGAGTTCTGTTCATTATACGGCAAATTACATCCATGTTTGAGTGATACATCTGAAATTTCCGCACGATGTCTAATATCATGTTGTCCCAGTTCATGTTAGGTTTATCTTTAATATGCAACCAATACCATTTGGAAGCCTGGCCGTCTAAAAGATGATGGAAACCCTTCATGACCTCCTCCCATGGGCAATGGTAACTTCGTTGCAGTTTTTCTACTCGGAATATAAAATCTTCGACTAACATGGTCTTTTCGGTGCCCATTTAGAAAGTTCTGGATACCTAAGCGAGCTTCTGTAAAAATTTGGCAAGTCGTGCATACTACGAGGAACGTGTGGTGTCGGAACTGCTTGCGTGCTGTTGCCAGTATTTCCTTCTCTCCCGGCCTGCTGCGAGGTACTAGGTAGATCATGAGGCCAGTTGGCCCTTTGTCGACTATCCTCTCCATTTTCCGCTGGCGTAGGGGTACGTGAAATAGCTTCTCTAACCGCATCGGCTATGGCCACTCCATCTCCGATCGGACCAACTGCATCATTTCCGCACGTGCTGCTCCTACTGCTGCCGTTACCACGTCCACTGCTCCCGCAGGGTTAGTCCTACCACCGCTACCTAAGCCTGTCAGAGGACTGTACGAGGGTGGTGTCACCGAACTGCTCCTAGGACCGCTAATAATACCTCCGGAATTTTCGGATACTTGGGGCTGCTCTCTATCATCACCGACGGCGTCCGTTACATCTGACATATCCGGTGGGGCGAGCATTGTTTTCACCTATATGCGCTACACACGACGATCTTAAAATTTTAATTGCAACAACCTAATCTAACCTGTCTCGATAGAATCCGTAAATTGTATTCCCTGATAATTTCAAAATTCCTACACTAGACCAACGTCCGGTCACAAGCTATATCACCCAAATTATATCCCGTAGCTTTATAAAAAAAATATTCGCAAAAAAAAAATCTGTAAAAAAAACCTATATGTGTATGTAGATGTGTCCTTATACGAGAGATAAACTAACGTATATGTACATATTGGTTTATTATAAAGAACTACATTTAACTTCACCGGTGTTTCGTTTTCAATATGATAGCACAGTCTTCATTTATTTTATCTATTGTATTAATATAAAATTTGTAAGAAATAAAAAACTTGCTATATTATTTTCATATCAATCGTTTAAGTTTTTTTTTTTAATGCATGTTTTTTATTTATTGTATCTTCAAATAAGAACTAACAATAAGTATTCAAATCTTAAATCTATAAAAAAATTATTAGGCCCGACCAATGTCGGACATAAGCTTAGTGATAGTTATTAATAATACATAAGTAGTGATAAGCAACAAAAAGAAAAAAGTGTTTTCAAGCAGCTTCATCATCTAGAGTGTTGAATATTAGAGCCCGTGTATCTCTCTTTTTTAAGCGGATGTGCCCAGTAAAGTTCAAAATATTACGAGCAAGCACATTAGGATGTGACTCGAGTTTTGTTAGATATTTGCCTGCGTATTTTACAATTTCTTCAGTCACTAGTGGCATATTCAAATCGCGATGTATATTTGAATTTTTGATGTACCATGGAGCCGATGTTATCATGCGTAAAATTTTATTTTGCCTTCGTTGAATTTTCTCTACATTTGAAGCTGAAGCAGTGCCCCATAGTTGAATTCCGTAACACCATATTGGCTTTAAAAGCGACTTGTATATTAAAAGTTTGCAATCTAGGCTAAGTGTTGAATTTCTACCAATCAGCCAATGTACCTGAGTTAATTTAAGTTTCATTTGAGTTAACTTGGAGTCAATGTGATGTTTCCATGTAAGTCGTCGATCAAGGTGTAAACCAAGATATTTCACATGTGAATGTTGAGGAACAACTTGATTGTTAATCCGAATGGGGGAGCAAGTATCTCTTCTTAGAGTGAACGTTATATGGACACACTTTTGTTCATTGACTTTAATTCTCCATAAGTTTAAACAAAGCTCCATCTGGCTAATGTGTTCCTGGAGTTTGCGGGATGCCTCATCAGAGTTTTCGTGCACCCACTACTAATTAGAATTGGGGACAATTTTGTTTTGAGCAGTTTTTCGAAAAGTTTTGACATAGTTGATAGTAGACTTATTGGCCTATATGACTCAGCCTTGGTTAGATCTTTGCCCGGCTTTGGAATCATTTTAACCTTGGCAAGCTTCCAGCTGTGTGGATAATACTCCAGTCGTAAAATGGCATTAAATATGAATAATAGGATTTTCATTGCAATACGAGGCAAGTTCATAAGCATCTGGTTACTAATTCCATCAATACCCGGAGCTTTCTTCGGGTTGAGTTCGGCAATTAATTTTTGTAAATCACGCGTCTTAAACTTTATGTGTTGAGGGGGTAGAGCGACTACATTCGGCAAATCAGCAACACCAGTATATATGTTTGGCGTAAAAACGGATTTTAAGTACTCAGCAAATATTTTACCTTTTTCAGTATCGCTTCTTGCCCAACTTCCGGTAGATGTGCGTAGAGGTGGCTTATACTCAATGGGTATTTTAAGCTTTCTAGCAGCGCGCCACAAAGAGTAATTAGACGCTGATGTGACATCAAGACCTTCCAGATAATATTTAAGAGATGCAGTTTTTTCAGACGCAAGCAACTCTTGGAGTCGTTTAGTGCACTCTTTAAATCTGATTTTATTTTGTGGTGATCTGTGCTGTTGCCATTCCCTTCTAGCTCTTCTTTTTTCACGTACAAGACGTTCAATGTCTGTAGAATAAATTTTATTAAACCCAGTCTGCGGATGGAAGATAATGGCATGTTCAGCAGCCTGTTTAATATTCTCGCTGAGATTGGCAATGTTAGATTCAATATCATCGGATGTTCTAAGCGTAATGTTTTCCGTACAATGACTACTGAGATATTTTTTGAACCCCAGCCAATTAACACGATTGATAATCTTCACATATGGGTCAGGTAAGTTACTTCTTAAGGGACTACAAATTGTAATGATCGTCGGAGAGTGATCGGACGAAAGATCAAGAGAAGCTTGAACTTGAATTAAATCCCTAGAGATATTTTTTATGACGCCAAAATCTATAACATCTACATATTTATATGTACATATACCTGTACACGTATATAAGTATACCCACACCAGTGGGCATAATTGTATCATAGATTTAATAAGGTCTCAGTTTTAGATGCTAGATAATAAGCCTGTGTATTAGGGTATGGACCGACAAGCCGATTTGGTTCACGTCCTTTAATTACCACGCCGCGTTATAAACGTACCGGTTTATATGTATTCGAATATATCGATTGTTAAAGTTTTGTCTGGCCTCTTGACCCGTTCTTGAGCTCAAGCACTAGGTTTCGCAGGTTGGACCGCGGTTTGCTATCGTCACATAATCCCGCGAGCGAGCACACATTTGTCGTTCATTGTTAGGGGCGTAAGCCAAATTAGTAGTACGGCGAGTGTTACCCTTAAATTTAGAATTTCAATTACCACCTAATAAAAATGTTTAATATGGATATGAATATATATATTTTTTACATAAGTACATGAAATATAATACAGTGTAATTAGATGGAAATAAAAGTAAATGGATAGTACTTTATCATCGTATGTGAATCATATTTCTATGGCGAGACAATAAAAGTGAGGTAAGGTAACAGTTGTGTGAGCCATATTCGTTTTAGGGGCGCTCTACAAATTCCGACAGAGTTGC
Source organism: Tachina grossa (assembly GCA_949987645.1). Classification (NCBI taxonomy): domain Eukaryota; kingdom Metazoa; phylum Arthropoda; class Insecta; order Diptera; family Tachinidae; genus Tachina; species Tachina grossa. The sequence goes on along the minus strand of OX465278.1, from coordinate 67,337,436 downwards.
CAGAAGGGGATTTTACTTTGAATAATCCACAGGGAGGGCATTGGGGTATTCCATACCAACTGGGATGCCATTGTTGTCCACTAGTCGGGTCCAACGTAGATAAGTCGTGATATTGTAATGTAGTTGAAATAAAAATTTTTTTTGTTACGTTCATTTATGTGTCAGGCGAAAAGCGTACGAACACATAACACCGTGGGCCTATCGCATCGCAAACGCAATCCACCTCGCTGCAGCTAGACCGGAAGAAAAAAGGCTAATCAATATCACACAAGCGTTGACGATAAAGCCCAAAGCAAGCAACAACAACAACATAAAAAGAAAACGATAACGAAAGAAATGGCGCCCAACGTTATAGGCGTTTAAGGCCGTAGGTGACTTCCAAGTTTGGACAACACAGTGTAGGTAAAGATCGCGGGATTGAGTCAAACTTGGAGCACTATGGGCAGTTGACGAATATAGCGAAAAATTTTTATTTTAATTTTTGTGATTTTGCACTAGGCACCGTACTGTTTAGTAAGACTTAGACTATTGCCAGGGAGAGACAAAGTTTAAATGCGACTGAACGGGGTCTTAGTGTAGTTATTACTGGTTCAGGACGACGTAAGTCATTTTCAATTGATTTTATATGCTCAAGAATAATTCGCGAGGTTATAACTGTCCAGTAGAAGAGTGTCGTGAGTCTTGGGGAAATGTTTTTTTTACGGACAGCCCAATAGCGACGATAAAGAAATACTTTTATATAATAATTTGCGTTGGTTTTCGGAACTAGTAGATATTTGGAATGAATGTGGAAGAGGGCTCGATCACACTGTTTATCTTACCTTTGATATGAGACTTTGGTTTCTATTAAAGGAAAATACTTTTGCTATATTTTGGCGATTAGTACGCACATATAACACACTTTAGTTTGCATCTTACGTTTACATTAACTTTTTATTCTTATCTTGTTTAGATTTTTTTGAGTTTTGGGGACCAAAAATGACTAGTTGATTTCAGTCCATGTTTGATAGTTTTTGGGCGTTTTGATATATAATTCAATATTTTTATTATATTTTTTTTATAAGAGTTAGCAATATTTTTTTGAGATTCTTAAATCTTAAAATAGAAATACAATTTGGAATATAATTTTGATTTAATACTTTATCTTAATAATTTTTAGTTTTAACTTCATGTCCTCTACATTCTTATATTATCACCCCTTTTAGGAGTAGAGTATATCGGAGGATTTTGGAATATTGGTTTACCTACCTTTTTTTACTTCAGTTATATTTTTTTATTTTTTTATTTGTATTAGTACTTACATGTACATATACGTTAGTTTATCTCTCGTATAAGGACACATCTACATACACATATAGGTTTTTTTTACAGATTTTTTTTTTGCGAATATTTTTTTTATAAAGCTACGGGATATAATTTGGGTGATATAGCTTGTGACCGGACGTTGGTCTAGTGTAGGAATTTTGAAATTATCAGGGAATACAATTTACGGATTCTATCGAGACAGGTTAGATTAGGTTGTTGCAATTAAAATTTTAAGATCGTCGTGTGTAGCGCATATAGGTGAAAACAATGCTCGCCCCACCGGATATGTCAGATGTAACGGACGCCGTCGGTGATGATAGAGAGCAGCCCCAAGTATCCGAAAATTCCGGAGGTATTATTAGCGGTCCTAGGAGCAGTTCGGTGACACCACCCTCGTACAGTCCTCTGACAGGCTTAGGTAGCGGTGGTAGGACTAACCCTGCGGGAGCAGTGGACGTGGTAACGGCAGCAGTAGGAGCAGCACGTGCGGAAATGATGCAGTTGGTCCGATCGGAGATGGAGTGGCCATAGCCGATGCGGTTAGAGAAGCTATTTCACGTACCCCTACGCCAGCGGAAAATGGAGAGGATAGTCGACAAAGGGCCAACTGGCCTCATGATCTACCTAGTACCTCGCAGCAGGCCGGGAGAGAAGGAAATACTGGCAACAGCACGCAAGCAGTTCCGACACCACACGTTCCTCGTAGTATGCACGACTTGCCAAATTTTTACAGAAGCTCGCTTAGGTATCCAGAACTTTCTAAATGGGCACCGAAAAGACCATGTTAGTCGAAGATTTTATATTCCGAGTAGAAAAACTGCAACGAAGTTACCATTGCCCATGGGAGGAGGTCATGAAGGGTTTCCATCATCTTTTAGACGGCCAGGCTTCCAAATGGTATTGGTTGCATATTAAAGATAAACCTAACATGAACTGGGACAACATGATATTAGACATCGTGCGGAAATTTCAGATGTATCACTCAAACATGGATGTAATTTGCCGTATAATGAACAGAACTCAACAACGGGAGGATAGTTGTAGTAGCTATATTGATGAAATTTTAAGCTTGAGAACCTCTCTCTTGAGTTACGAGAACCGTTACCGGATTGGCAGATAGTTGACATAATTAAGAAAAACCTAAAGCATAGAATAGCCGCATTAATATTTCCCGCGCAAATCTATTCCATTGAACATCTTAGGGCGGAATGTAGAAAAGCAGAAGACCTCCTAGACTGTGAGCTACAGCGTAGAGCTAGGCAAAACTATCCTAATCGCGCAATAAACGAATTGCAGTGGGAAGATTATGAGTCGCCTAGAGCCACAGTAGAGGAGCTTCATCAGAGGTATGTACACATACAAGCCGTAAGTAGAAATGAGATAGTACACTGTTGGAATTGCAGGGCCAGTGGTCATACTTTCAAGCAGTGTCCTTCTCCACAGCGATCATTATTTTGCTTCAAGTGTGGTACGCCAGGCATGATAACGCCCCAGTGTAGTAAATGTAACCAGGGAAACAGGTCGTCGAACATGACCAGTGGGGAATCGCGTTCGAGCCAGACAATAGATTAACCCACCTTCCGTCAGATAAAATTAATAAAGCTACTAGTACCTCGTTTAGTAATTTATCCAGCTTAGACCCCACACAAACGAGACCCAACACAAGTAATAAACTACAGAGTAATCATCCTTTGTACAAACCTTTTCATGAGCGACTGAGAAACTACATAGAAGTAAGGAAGAGAATTTTTAACAGTGAAGTACGCTTTGAAACACCAACTACAGCTATTTCAAGGAGAATCGTCAAGACTCGTATGAGATATAGAACCCGACGTTTACATAGGAAAAATTTAGCATCGGCTCGTATTGCAAGCATATCGACAACGGAACCTAGGCCATTTAAGAAAATTGCTATTGAGAATGTGAAAATTAAAGCGTTATTTGACAGCGGAGCAACAGTCACATGCCTCGGTAGAAACTGTACCGAATTCGTTAAGAAACTGAACTTGAAGATTTACCCAATACAGAAATGCAAAGTGGGAACAGCTAGCGGTCAACGAGTCTCGTGCGTAGGTCGAGTAAGGGCTAAGGTTTCGTATAAGAACCAGGAGCATATCATGGAAATCTATCTGGTGCCTGACTTGGAGAATGAAATGTATTGTGGAGTCGATTTTTGGAAAATCTTTGCGGTAGCACCGGAATTAATTGGTAGCATATGTGTACCCGAACCGGCAGATCCCGATGTTCACATCCTAACCGCAGAGCAGACGCAAAACTTAGAGGAGGCAAAGAGTCACTTTTTTGATTCCGGTGAATATGGTCTCGGTAAAACGTGGATGGAGGAGCATGTAATCGACACTGCGGACGCGACCCCAATTAAGCAGCGACATTACCCGGTATCCCCAGCGGTAGAGAGGTTGCTATATGCGGAGTTGAATCGCATGTTAAGCCTGGGAGTGGTAGAGCACAGTAACAGCCCGTGGAACTCACCAGTGACACTAGTACGCCGTGGGGATAAAAATAGACTGTGTTTAGAAGCTCGGAAGCTTAACGCATGTACTGTGAAAAAGCGTATCTACTCCCATATATTGACGCGCTTTTAGGACGCCTTCAGGATACATATTTCATTTCCAGCATAGATTTGAAAGATGCCTTCTGGAAGATTCCGCTCGCCGAGGAAAGCCGGCCGAAAACAGCGTTTACAGTTCCGGGGAGGCCACACTATCAATTCACCGTCATGCCGTTCGGGTTGTGCAATGCAGCTCAGTGGCTATGTCGGTTAATGGATAGAGTGATCACGCCGGAGCTGAGACAGAAAGTTTTCGTGTACCTAGATGACTTATTGGTGGTATCGCCAGATTTTGATTCGTACTTAGCTCTACTAAGACAGGTAGGAGGCTTACTGTCCCAGGCTAACTTGACCATAAACATACAAAAATCCAGGTTCTGTAGAAAAGAATTGAAGCACTTAGGCTATATAGTGGAAGAGGGCAAATTGAAAGCGGATCCCGGGAAAATTGAGGGAATTATAAAAATACCTATCCCGAAATGTACACGCGATGTACGGCGTTTTCTTGGCCTGACCTCCTGGTTTAGGCGTTTTATAAAGGACTACGCATCGATAACAGCACCCATCACGCGTACCCTATGCAAATCAAAAGGTTTCAAATTCGACGACGAAGCACTAGACGCATTCGAGAAGCTTAAGGTCGCCTTAACCACTAGCCCAATATTAACTCACTCGGTGTTCGATAAGCGATTCTATATCCAATGTGATGCTTCGAATCTGGGAGTGGGAGCCGTTTTATTCCAGCTAGACGCTGAGGGTTTAGAACGCCCGATAGCTTTCCACTCGGCGCAACTAAACAGCGCGCAGCGCAACTACAGCGTAACAGAGCGCGAATGTTTAGCGGTTATTAGCGCAATCAAAAAGTTTAGACCATACATTGAGTTAATGCCATTTACGGTTTTGACGGACCATAGCGCGTTAAAATGGCTAATGGGACAAAAAGAACTTAGTTGCCGACTGGCGAGATGGAGTCTCAAACTGCAGGCTTACCAGTTCGACATACAACATCATAAGGGTTCGCAAAATGTGGTAGCGGATACGTTGTCGCGGTTGCAAGCCGATGAAATCAATATGTTCGTGAATGAGAAACCATTGATAGATTTGGATTCACCGGAATTCCAGAGTAAGGAGTACAAAGAACTGATCGACCATGTAGAAAAAATAAATGCCAGCTGCCAGATCTGAAGGTCCAGGAGGATTTCTGACATAACAACACCTACGGATGGGAGTTTTATTTGGAAGTTGTATGTTCCGAAGGCGCTAACAGAAGGTCTGATAGCTAATACGCACCAACCAACTGTGAAATCACATTGCGGTACCAGTAAAACTTTAGCGTTGCTTAAGCAGTATTTCTTTTGGCCTAGAATGGCAGTACAAGTCCGAAACTACGTCAACCAATGTATTCTATGCAAGCAGATAAAAGCGCCGAATAAAGTTCTAAGACCTGAAATGGGATCCAAAACGATCACGTTCCGGCCATGGCAAAAGAATTTTATAGATTTTATAGGACCGTTTCCTCGATCGAAGCTAGGGCACGCGTAAATTTTCGTAGTATTGGATCACCTAACAAAGTTTGTCCTTCTTAAAGCTATGAGAAAGGCCACCTCAGCAAGTGTAGTAAAATTTATGGAAAAAAAATATTTATTGTCTAAGTACGGTTGCGAGCATATCCGTAACGCGGTGTACTCGCCGCAAGCTAATGCTTCAGAACGCGTGAACCGATCAGTCTTAGCATCTATTCGTGCGTATGTGTCCAACGATCAACGTAATTGGGACCGCCATATTTCGGCTATCGAGTGCTCACTACGTTCGACCGTCCATAGTTCAACCCGATTCTCTCCATATTTTGCACTATTCGGTTTAAATATGATTACGCACGCCGGAGCGTACAACATTGCAAGGAAGCTAGATGTTCTAGAGGAAGGAGATATTGAGATTATACCCAAGAAAAATACTCTGGAGTTGGTAAGGGACGAGATTAGGAGAAATTTGCATTCAGCGTACGAAAGAACGGCAACCAGGTACAACACGAGAGCGCGTGTAGTTAAGTTTTCGCCAGGACAGGAAATTTTGCGAAGGAACTTTGTATTGAGTGACGCTGCTAATAACGTAAATGCAAAGCTTTGCAAGAAATTTGTTAAATGCAGAGTGGTCAAACAGATAGGTAAGAGTTTATACGAAATTGAGAATCTGAATGGGAAGCATGTGGGAGTATTTCATGCGAAAGATTTACAACATATGACACCTACAAAATGATTTGCTGATAGTACCGCCCAGCTAGCTCAGTCGGTAGAGCATGAGACTCTTAATCTCAGGGTCGTAGTTCTTCCCCACGTGGGTATATAGTAATTGGATTTCTCGAATCAGCCGCCTTCGTCAGGACTTCCGCGCCTGTTCGAGTTTGTTATGTGACATAAATATTATCGCTTCCCCACCCTGAGACATAAGTGGTACTGCTTATTACAGAGTTGCATCTAAATAGGATATTGACGATGAATTTCAATTGCAACCCTAGAGTCGTTGTACAACCTTGATCGGTACACCACGGTAACTCTTTTTGTGATAGCGTGCAGATATGTATTTTCTTCGACATTTACGAATATACTTGGCTGGCGAAAAGTTCAAATTAGGCGAGTGGAGAATAAGCAACACGCGCAGGGGTTATCGTTTGGAGTAGGAACTTTACCAGTACTAGGGAAGGTAACTTAAGTTTTTTGGAGAAACAATAAGGGGTACTGAAAGGTGTTACAGGCGAACTGAAGAAATTTTTAAAAGCATCTAATAGCCACATTGGAACGGGAGGACTACCCGCAACGCTTTAACGACCGGTCGCCACGTGCTGTAGCGTGAGTCAGCCGGAGCCCGTTTACGGGAGAGTTGTCGGCAGGCACAGCAGGCTGGTAACAATTCCCACACGTGACGGGAGACGCGGGGATAGGCAACATCCAGCCAGTCCGCAACACGTGACGGAAGGCAGAAACGACGTGTAACCGTTGAGTATAACGGGTATAAAATAAGCGTCATATATATAAGCCGTACTGGCAGCCATTAGTCAAAAGTTCAAGACCTGTTGGCAACGCGCCATTATTTATAAGTCACCTTGACCGCACGTGACCTGAAAAATTTGTTTCCCTACGACGACTTTGACTCCTGCGTACGCCGCGTAAGCCGGCCTGATCGTCAGTTCAGCTTTTCCACATTCGGCAATTATATATTATATATATATATAGATATATGTAAATACATATTTATATATACATATACCTGTACACGTATATAAGTATACCCACACCAGTGGGCATAATTGTATCATAGATTTAATAAGGTCTCGGTTTTAGTATGCTAGATAATAAGCCTGTGTATTAGGGTATGGACCGACAAGCCGATTTGGTTCACGTCCTTTAATTACCACGCCGCGTTATAAACGTACCGGTTTGTATGTATTCGAATATTTCGATTGTTAAAGTTTTGTCTGGCCCCTTGACCCGTTCTTGAGCTCAAGCACTAGGTTTCGCAGGTTGGACCGCGGTTTGCTATCGTCACATAATCCCGCGAGCGAGCACACATTTGTCGTTCATTGTTAGGGGCGTAAGCCAAATTAGTAGTACGGCGAGTGTTACCCTTAAATTTAGAATTTCAATTACCACCTAATAAAAATGTTTAATATGGATATGAATATATATATTTTTTACATAAGTACATGAAATATAATACAGTGTAATTAGATGGAAATAAAAGTAAATGGATAGTACTTTATCATCGTATGTGAATCATATTTCTATGGCGAGACAATAAAAGTGAGGTAAGGTAACAGTTGTGTGAGCCATGTTCGTTTTAGGGGCGCTCTACAAATTCCGACAGAGTTGCCAGAAGGGGATTATACTTTGAGTAATCCACAGGGAGGACATTGGGGTATTCCATACCAACTGGGATGCCATTATTGTCCACTAGTCGGGTCCAACGTAGATAAGTCGTGATATTGTAATGTAGTTGAAATAACATTTTTTTTTGTTACGTTCATTTATGTGTCAGGCGAAAAGCGTACGAACACATAACACCGTGGGCCTATCGCATTGCAAACGCAATCCACCTCGCTGCAGCTAGACCGGAAGAAAAAAGGCTAATCAATATCACGCAAGCGTTGACGATAAAGCCCAAAGCAAGCAACAACAACAACATAAAAAGAAAACGATAACATTTTTTAAAAATTCAAAAATTCTTTAAATCCATGACAGTGATGATAATTTGCCGCATTATAATTATATGTATAAATTTACTTTGCAAAAGTATGAATTTACCTAGTCGTTAAGGAGTTTCAACTAAAATTTTAGTTGATTTTTCGAACATATAAATCAACTAAAATTTTTGTCAAATTACCTAAAAAACTTTGTAAATGCCATTCTACCCTTTCACTTAGTTAAAATTATACCATTATTTTAGGAAATGTAACCTATGATTTTTTTTGTGTGCATGAAGACATATATGCCATCGCACACAACGAACATAAAATTAAAATGCTGATTGACGATTTTATCACAAAACATACAGAAGTGTCACGAGACGGAAGATACGGGTATTTTTCTGTTTGTCTCGTTTTCCCTCAAATTTTGTCGTCGTTTTTGTTTTGCTACGTCTTTCTAGTGCAATCAATTTTTATTAGCTGTGTTAATTGGTAAGTAGTAATACACTACAGTATCAAATACACTATGCTTTTCTCTTTTTTCCACGAATTTTAACAAAAACCTGATTCGAGCTTTTTTTACCTGTCACTTTCTTCACTTCTGTGTATTCTGTGCTTAAGGTATGCGCAGCAGCTGTAATGTGAATTTTATTCAAGAAAGTTAAAATAAAAATTCTGATTGACATTGTGAAATACGCAAAATAAAGTAATTTACGACATCAACACGTTTGAGCGTTATAACTCAAATATCGTCGGCTTAGAGTGTAAACCTGATAACTCACTTCCAGCAAATTTTACAGGAGAGACAATATACTGCTAACGGTTTCTACGCAGAGCTTAAGAAATGAGTCTAATACATTAAGTTTCTTCGACATATAGAGAGAGCTTCAAGTTAAAATAAATATAATAATGTCATATGTTATAAAAAGTGAATTTAGCAGGTTTGCATTCTAAGCCGACGATATAGATGAATTTGTGTGCAATTAACACATTTTTCTACTCAATTATACTTGAAGATTTGTTTAATTACCCTTATTCCATTTGTCGACATCGACGTCACTTTAACACAATACCAAAAAATTGGGTTTATTTACTCGCTCTAGTGAACAATTTTGTGCAACTGACAATCTATTTCTGTTCCCTAAGGTGTAGAAAATAGTACAAACCTGCCAAAAGTAGTTAGTTGCTTTCGACAACAGTTGCAGGTACAGGTATTGTGTTAAAGTGACGTCGATGCCTACAAATGGAATAAGGATGAATATATTATTTATTAATGTTTACACGGCTCGAGTGTGAAGCTCGGAAACAGTTTGGTGATGAAACTGAACCAGAATGTAAGGCAATAGGAAGGTCAGGCGAAATGGAAGAAAATTTTTACGAACTCGTATGCTACCAATAGGCGCATTGGAAAACATTTTCTTTTGTTTCGAATTACAGCGTACACCTCCAGGTGTTAAAAATGTAAATACTAGCTATTGAGAAACAACTTCTTGAAACAACTTTCATTTGCAAGATCATCAACACGCAAACGCATATCAATCATTCATAAGCAGATTTTCACACTTTAGCTTGCGTGATGGCGAGTGATAGCTGAATTGCGGAGTTATCTTTAATTGTAAAATTTATTTCGGATAAATAGTTGTTAAATACGATCAGTAAACGCAATGACAATTTCAATCTTAATATAGAAAATCGCTTATTTCAAGTAAAAATTTTTTCTTCCATTTTTAATGGAGTGTCACATAAACCACAAACACTTTATCCCATATGTAATTTAACAAATTAATGCAAATTTAACGAGCGTCTTTATCTAAATATTGTCCGATTATTTTAAATAAACTTATATGAATATCTCATATGTATGTATGCACGTACATCTGTATACATACATACATACATATATGTAAATATATGTACATACCTACGTACATAAGTACATACATATATACATAATGGTTTTTTATATGCCTCAATGCAAATTATTACATCATTCACAATTAATATGTTTATACAACATAATTTGTAAATATAAGTACATATGTATGTATGTATGTATGAATATACTTGTATACTTATAATGTACAGGATCTTACAATAAAGACTTCGGAACTTTGACAGTTAATAGCGACCATAATGCTGGAGCTAATTGTGTTTTATTTTCTTGTTAAGGTGCATGCATGAAATTTCTTGTCATTCCTTTGAAAATGCATTTGTTTTTCGATGATCACTCTTGGATTATCATTCGCCCAAATGCGGTAAATCTGTTTATTGACGAATCCACTGAGGTGAAAATGTGCCTCATCACTGAAGATTTTCTTCGATATTCGTTGAATAACTTCAACGCGTTGATCGATTGTGTATCTTTCCAAGGTTCAAATTGAGTTAGTCTGAAATTGAGAAATGTTAAATGAAATGCAGAAAAAAACTTGACCTTTAGGTGTGCTTCACAATCAAAATCGCCCCTTAAAATTTAACCACCCTTTAGTTTGTTCTGCAAAACACAGAGGAGAAACTATATAACTCAAAATATAACAATGACGAGAAGAAATCCAGTCAAAATTTAATTATTGTCATTTCTGCATATAACTATAACGGATGCGGCAATATTCACATTTTTAAAAAAAAATTTCAAAAAAGTTTAGGAAATGTAACAATTGTTTTTCTATGAAATACATACTCGTATCTATAGGTGGCATTATCGATACTATCGATAGTTAATTTTTTTGTGACTATCGGTGTTTTAATTATGCCATCGATTAAAACAATCAATGGCGCATACTCATAGTCCAAACAAGGTATACTTTTATGTATTTAAAACCAGTATTACCATACAAAATACTGGTTTTAAATTCTTAAAGTATACTTTGTTTTGACTATGAGTATGCCCCAATATTTTTTAGTCACTATCGATAGTAAATGATACACCACTAAAACAAAAATATGTGAATATATTGCTTTTCATAAACACAAATAACTGAATACAATTATTTTAGTTTTGTTATTTATTAAACTGAAAAATAAAGTTTTATTTTATTTTGTGTTGTTTTGTTTAAAAATATTTTGTTTGGAATTTTTATTCAGGGCAGTTATGTAAAAAATTCCGCAGGAAATTTCTCCCTTTTCCAATTAGAATTTTTTGTTTTCCCTATCATTTGCTATTAGTTGGAATTGATCCCTGGGAGAAATTTCCTGCGGCATTTTTTACATAATTGCCCTGATTGTAAATAAATATGTACAATTTACGAGAACTATAGAACTTCGATGCTATCACGATAGTATCGTCGATATATCGATAGTTTTTTTAACTTTCGATAGTCTTGAATTGATATATCGATAGAGATTTTTAAACTATCGAAAACTTTCGATAATGACACTATCGAACTATACGAGTATAAATTAAATAAATTAAAAACTTTCTTGTCTGGTTACCCTATGCATAAACAAAAGTCAGCTGTTTTACAGGGTAACAACAACATTATCGACTTACACGGAGCGTAAACTGAAAAGACTACCACCACTACACTCAAAATATTCCATGCTTAAAAATACGAAACATATTTTCGTAATTTAATTTTTGTACAATAAAGGAAAATGTTGTACATTTTATGAAAATATTTGTAGCTTGTGCAGGAACACAGATTTCGTAATTTTACGAATTTCGTTAAGTTACAAAAACTATTTCGTACAATTATTTTTGTATATAGTACCACATTTTTCGTTTATTTTATTGAATTTAAGAGAAAATAAAAAATATTTTATAAAAGTAAAAATTTCGTAAAATAAACAAATTTTGTCTTGTTATTATTTTCTTTCCAGTACAAAATTATTCTTGAATCTATACAAGTTTCGTGAATTTTACGAAAAAAATGTTTGTAATTGAGAATAAAAACTGTTGTTTTGTTTTATTTTGTAATATTTTCACAATTTATTTTCCTGTCATTGTATATGTTTTACAAAAAATTATGAAATAAATTTCAGTTAAAATAAAAAATTATTATAATTATTGTTTTTTATGCTGAGAAAACAACTGAGACGAACGGCTAATCTCCTCCAGGCACACCAACGAAGAATACGTAACAGATCTTATAATTGAAAATTGAATATTTGGTTATTGTTTGTGCAAACAGACAGAAAATTGTTTTTTCATCCTTCGTCGGCGTAAGAAATAGAAATAAATCTATCGCAGAATTCATCACGCTCGACGAATTTCGTTCTACAGCGGTGAGGTGTTAATTTTCAAATAAAAAATGTGTTTTATTGAAAGTTCGCAACGAAAAATTCGTTGTTCCTCCCAGTTGTGTGCCCAGTTTGATTCGTGCGTTTCAGTGCAAAATATGTATGTATGTACGAGTATGTGTATGTGATGTATAATGCTGTAACAATTCCCATTAAATTATCTTTTTCTTCCTATTGTTACAACATTCAATTCTAATATGTAATTCTTTGCAGGTTTTTATGTTTTAAAGATTTCAGTTTTACACAAAATTTCGTATATAACACAAAATTGTTTTTCATAATTCACGAATTTATTTTGTAATATAAACACGGTGTTTTGTAAATTTACAAAAAAAAATTTGTAAAAATACAAAATTTTGTTATTTGCAGACAAAAAGTATTTCGTAAAATAAACAAATATCATTTGTACTATGTATGTACGAAGGATTTCGTACCGTAAAAACAACGAATATTTTCGTAAAATAAACCACATTTTTCGTTTATTTTACCTATGAAATATTTTGAGTGCAGTAAGTCTTTTAGAAGCAAACATTTTTGAGAAACGAACATCAAATTACACTTTTTAGATGGAAAGGTAGCATTTTTGCGTGAAAAGAAAACACCATAAATCTCCCGAATTTGCTATCGTTTTATTAAGTGTTGCCAGATGGGAGAATTCCAATTCGGTTAAAAATTGTTGCTAAAATATTTTACAGAAGAGAAATAAAGGGCCTGTTTGTCTAAATGCAACCGAACGTTTCGATGAAACATTTATATTAAAAACAAAAAACCTAAATTTGTTTTTGTTTTCAATACTAATAAAGAAAATTTATTATTTGACATATTGTCAGAAGTGTACATAAAATAATTGAAATTTATTTGCTGGTAGTTTAGCATGTCTATATACGTATTTCATTGGCGCTTGAACCAAATCATCAGTAGACTTTAACCACAACTTTTAAACAGTCACAAACATCTTACTTTATGCATAGACTTTCAAAAACTATATGAGAATCCATAAAATAATAATACTTTTGAAAATCACAAAAGAAAAAATAAGCTTAGTAGGCTTTGAAACTGATACAAAACCCAGCAAATAGTTTATATCCAGGTGAAAAAAATGGGTTCACCTGGATATAAATTATTTGCTGGGTTTTGTATCAGTTTCAAAGCCTACTAAGCTTATTTTTTCTTTTTTGATTTTCAAAAGTATTATTATTTTATGGATTCTCATATAGTTTTTGGAAGTCTATGCATAAAGTAAGAGGTTTGTGACTGTTTAAATTGTTTATTTATTGTTTATTTATTATTGTTGTTATTATAATTATATTTTTATTTTTTATTTTTTGTATAAACATATTTATTAGCACCCTAAATATTGCCGTAATTAGTTTTTTTAATTTCTTCCCAAATTTCCTCAAACCCCAAAATTGATGGGTGTATGTAGAGTTAATTTCTTAACTGTATATAGACATGCTAAACTACCAGCAAATAAATTTCAATTATTTTAATACTAATGTTGGATCGAAAAGTTCGTTGTTTCCACCGAGCTTGTGAGTGATTTTTTTATTCGAATTTTCGTATTGAATTTATGCAGGTGCTTTATAAGTTGGGCGCAGCAACTATAATGTGAATTTTATTCACGTAGTTGACATTTAAGATTGATTAAATATTCCTTACTGTAATTTTTTCGAAATTGTCAATCACTATTGATGGATGACCAGCGATGGAGTTTGTTATTTTAAAATTAACGCAGGGTTGCATATATAAATTGAGTTGGAAAAGTAGTATTTTCGACATTATTTGAAATAAATCAACTACTTTTAGGTGATTTATCCATATGCAAAATGTATGGTAAATCATCTATAAACTAACGTGATTTGCACAAATCATCATGGTTTGTCTAAATCATGCTGGTGGAAACATGCTATAAATGTTTCTACTAGTTGTCCTTCGCCTGTGGCCTGTCTTACATAGTGTCCACACCTCGTCGACCCAGAATAGTTTTGCTCCACTGACCATTCTTAAAAAAATGAGTTAAGTATGGAATATATATATTTTGAATAACCTCTTTCTGAATCAAAAACGCGTTTCACGAAATTTACTATGATTTCTGAGATATTAAGCATTAATTTTGCTCCATATTCATTATTTTTATGTTTAATAAGTATTGTTTTGATATACACACCACCTTTTGGTGAATGAGTCAAATTCTTCATACAAAAATGTACAAAGTAAAGTTAAAGGCTCAGTTAGCCGACTGTAATGTAATGTAACTGCAACAGTAAAAAACAGCTGATCGATTTTGTTATGTAAAAAGTAATGAAAATGGTTATATAGATGTAATGTAACGTAACCTAATTTTCATATAAAAATATCAATCAGCTGTTTCATACGTTACAGTTACATTACATTACAGTCGGCTAACTGAGCCTTAACTCTTGTTTTGCTTCATTTCTATAAGAAATTAATAATAAAAAAAGTAGGCGTCGTAAGAAAAATTCAACGGCGACTATTAAGCAAAAACATCAGCTCCATGAAAAATCGCCCAAAACCAAATCGCCCAAAAATAAAAATGAAAAATCGCCCAAAATTTTTCCATACAAAATTTGGGTGATTTTTCATATGAAAAAACGCCCAAAAATTTTGGGCAATTTTTCATTTTTTTTGGGTGATTTTTCATTTTGAAATTTTGGGCGATTTTTCATATGAAAAATGTTTCCATGAAAAATTACCCAAAACCAAAGCGCCCAAAAATAAAAATGAAAAATCGCCCAAAAATTTTTTCATACAAATTTTAAGTAATTTTTCATATGAAAAATCGCCCAAAATTGTTCAAACATTTAAAAATTAAAGGGAAAAATATACCCAAATACCATGGTGGAGAAAATTCTTAAGGCCGGCAGAGCAGGAAAATGTTATTAAACAAAAAGACTTGGCAAAGCAGAAAATCTTTATTAATCAGCGCCGTGTGGGGAAATACCATGGTGGAGAAAATCCTTAAGCTTGGCCGAAGGCCGGCACTGCAAGAAAACGTTCTTACGCAGGAACGCTTTGCAAGGCAGAAAATATTTTAGGCAGCGCCGTGTCGGGATACACCATGGTGGAGAAAATCCTTAAGCCCGGCCGAAGGCCGTCAGTGCAAGAAAACGTTCTTACGCAGGAAAACTTTGCAAGGCTGAAAATATTTATTAGGCAGCACCCTGTCGGGAAACACAATGGTGGAGAAAATCCTTAAGCCCAGCCGAAAGCCGGCATTGCAAGAAAACGTTCTTACGCAGGAAAACTTTGCAAGGCAGAAAATATTTTAGGCAGCGCCGTGCCGAGGAACGCTATGGTGTAGAAAATTCGGGAACGAACGAAAATTATTTACGCTTCTCTATAACTTTTCTTTATTCATTTTGATATAAAAATGAAATTACTATAATTTTAATTTTTTTCTGGTGTTTTTTAATTTTGGGCGATATTTCATTTTTTTTTGCGATTTTTCATCTTTTTTGGGTGAAACTCATATTGAAAATTTTGGGCGATTTTTCATTTTTTTGGGTGGTTTTTCATTTTGAAATTTTGGGCGATTTTTCATTTTTATTTTTGGGCGATTTGGTTTTGGGCGATTTTTCATGGAGCCGTTTTTTTGCCGTTTTTTCCATATTACTACCTAACATTTTGTAAATCTATTATTATCGATACTTATTTTAATACAATTTTATAAATACATCTTTCTGTTTTAAAAATTTAATAAACTAATAAATATTTGCTCAATTCAAGAATAAATTTAAATAAAATGTTATATGTAGTACATCTATGTATATAATGCAACTTCATGATCTTAAACAAATTTAGTTTCATATGGATTTTTAACGTATTGTAAGTATTTGCATTCGCTTTCGCTTTCGCAAAAATTCAAATGCACTGTTCGTTTTCGCATTCGCTAAAGGCCGTGATACACTATCATACAAAGTCGTGCGATCTACAAAAATATACAACCCTGGTGTCATGAATTGTTATTGTATTTTGAAAATTTTCATAAAAAAATAAACTAAAAAAAACTTAAATAAATAATAAAAATAATAAAAAAAAATAAAAATAAAAAAATGGAAATTCCAACAAGGGAAAGGTAAGTAAATTTTTATGTTAAGATTGTTCTTGTTTTGATTGCTTTAATTTTTTGCATCAAAATATCAAAACGAAAACCATTTGGGGAATGTATGGAGCAATTTTCACACTTGGCCACGGGAACTCCATAGTTTGGTAGCAGCAAGTGGCAACTGATGGAAGGAGATAAGTATTCCTGTTGGAATTTCCAATAGGAAAATGGTAAGTAAACTTTCATATTAAGATTGTTTTTGTTTTCATTACTTAAGTATATTTTTACCATCAAAATGGCAATGCTGCTGTTTAGCCAATTGGTGGCATGTTTGGAGCAATTTTCCCACCTGGCCAAGCGAATTCCACAGTTTGGTAGCAGTAAGTTTGTAGTGTGTGTCTATATATCTGTACGAGTCCATGTACAGACTTAACGGCTGAACCGATGTTGATTTAGTTTTTTCTGTTTGAAAGGTGACTTAATCGAAAGTGTTCTCAGCTATGTTTGCAGAAAATCGGTCCAGCCGTTGAGAAGATATAAGATCTTTTCTAGACATATTCTGTTGAATTTGTGTGTCTTTGACGCCGTAGCTCCCAAACGGCTAAACCGATTTTAATTTGGTTTGTTTCCGTTTAAAAGGTGTCGTATTTCGCGATTATGAGTTCTGGTACTACAAATACATACAGAAGAAAGCTCTTAACTTCCAATGGCTTAACCGATTTTTGTTCAAACATATCGTCGGGAGTTTATTGGTTTGTGTTCAAATGAAAACAAACCAAATTAAAATCGGTTTAGCTGTTTTGGAGCTACGGCATCAAAGACACACATATTCAACAGAATGTATCTAGAAAGGTGAGATATTTTCTAAAAGGCTGGACCGATTTTATGCAAACATAGCTAAGAACACTTGCGATCAAGTCACCTTTCAAACAGAAAAAAAACAATCGAAATCTGTCCAGCCATTTGCTCTGTATGTGGACTCGTAGACACACACAGACAGACACTACAAACTTATAACACCCCTTTCTTTGGTCGGGGCTTAATTAGAATCATCTGAAAACAAGACTGGGTCAATTCTTCAATACTAATATGCATACCCACATTATTTTATTTTCAGTTAATAAACAAATTTCATTTAATTATTTTTAATATTCACATATTCAAATGTATTTTTATTTTGCACTTTATATACTATTTTTAAATAAAAATCATTTGCAAAACTTTTTTTTTTGTCACTTTCTTTATACTCGTACTAATGATCTTGTTCACTTTACTTGACCACCAGCCACTCGTTGTCAGTAATCTCCGACGATTCTCATATAGGATGTGCGAGCTAAAACTTCAAATAAACAAAGGTTTTGTTTCAAATGATGCCTGACCATTAATGCTTCAATTTTACTTACCAACTCGCCAATATTATTCATGTCATCTCCGAATAAAACTGCTCTAGTCGTTGTTACGATACGTACTTTTTCTTCGGCCTGGGACACTTACGATTCTGAAAATCTAACAAATCAGATTCTTACTATTATTAGTCGTGTTTCTTTGTTTATACATAAGTATGTATTTACATACATACATTTATGCATGCACATCACTTATATGGAAATCACTTATCAAAAATATTAAACGACTTTAGATTACTGACCTTTATACAAAAACTTTTATAAACAAAATTCAAAAAAAAATTGCATGCACAATTTGTTTACTTTTATTGTTTATTTTATTTATGTGCATGTCAGTTGTGTTTCAAGAACAGGGTTGCCGTTTTTTTAGCTGAAACACAATTTTGTATGAAAAAATGTAAACTAAAACAATTTTTTAACACGTGGGCAACAGTACGATTTAGTACATATTTGACATATGGGCGAGTTAACGTAAGCTGCACGACAAAGTCGAGTCGCGTTATACAAACGCTTTTCATTACGTAGTCGTCCATGAACTGGCTCGTCGTGAGTCGCCTTTGGTGCGTTCTACAAACAGGCTGTAATTCATCTGGCACAAAATGTATATGTACGTATGTACAGCTTTGTGTGTGCTAGTGTTTTTCGTATTCATTTAACATTTGCTGTTTTTTAAGTTGTGGCTGTACTGGTCTTATGCTGCTAATGCGGGGTTGTAGCTGGTTGAAAAATTATGCCAACCACAAAATCACTCTCTTTGGCTCTCTCACCTATAAACTGGCATGTTATTCCAGCACAATTATGGCCGTGTAAATCAGTGCCAAGGCGAATTCAAATAAGGTGATCTTAATTCGCCATCTGACATTACGTCCCTGCTGTCAAATGAACCAAAACGTTAAGGAATATTTTGACAGCAGGAAATTTTACACTAAAAAATATACAAGGCGAATAAGCAGAGTTGCAAACAAGGCGTATTGATACAATGTGGTCTTGATTTGCAACTCTACGTATTCGCCTTGTATATTTGTTAGTGTAAAATTTCCTGCTGTCAGAATATTTCTTAACGTTTTGGTGCATTTGACAGCAGGGAATTTATGTCAGCTGGCGAATTAAGATCACCTTATGTGTAATCGCCTTGGTTGCAAATCAAGACCACCTTGTATCAATTCGCCTTGATCAGCGCAATGAAAAAACTACAGTTGTTCTGCCGGCGTCATAATACGAGGTATGATCAGGGCTGCCAAAAGTGCCGAGTTTTCGGCATTTTGCCGATTTTTCCATTAAAAAACCAACAAATGCCGATTTGCCGATTTTAGGTCAAAAAATGCCGATTTAATTCAATACAACTGAAAACACGATAACTTCGTTTTCAAACACATAAAATACATGATTTATATGAATAGATGGAAAGAGTGTTTAAACAATATTCTATAACTTTATAAAAAAAGATATAAAAAATAGTGAAATTAGTTTGATAGATTTCATAGACAAAATTAACTTTTGTTTGATAAAATATATTTGGCGTTTTATGTCACAGATTTAAGATTAAAATCTAAGCTAAGCAAATCTGAAATTAACAATATAATAATTGTGTAAGTTTTTATGTAGAAATGCTCACCCAAATACGGAAATGGTTAAATTTTGAAACTAACATAAACTAGTGCATGTAATTTTTGATAAAACATTTCTGAAATAAAGCGACGAGATTAGATTCAACAAAACTTGCAACCAATTTAAATAAAACTAAATTTCTATGTTCCTTAGAAAATGAAACCTTAGAAGGAATTCTATATTTTAAAGATTATTTGAAACTTAATAAATCCAATTGTTTCGGCACTCATTTTAAATACGGCTTAGAAAGAAATTTAAATTCTGAAATGAATTCATACCTGTATATGAAATATGTACTTTAGCTTGTAAAATCCGGTTAAATGATGTTAAAATCTACATATAAAATCGTTTTGTGTTTATATTTATAAAAAAAAATTTAGTTTATGCTTCTTATAGCTATGGTGTTATTAGATGTTTGATGCAAAAGGTCTTGCATAAGTGCAAATGCAAAATATCGAACCATTTCTTTGGATTGTGTGTGTATTATGTTGTTCGATTTTAAAGAAAAACTACGATATTTTGCATTTACTATGACGCAAGACAATTTGCATCAAACACCGAATACCACCTATGTATTATTATGTTATCAAATACATGAAATTACAGATGATTGCTCTTTTTCTCATTAATAAAAATTAATGAAAAAATTAAAGGTCTTCAGTTTTATTTATTCCAATTTTCTTGCCGATTTCCGAAAATAATGTGCGTAAAATGCCGATAATTTTTCGAAAAAGTGCAGATTTTTCATCAAAATCTTCTGGCAGCCCTGGGTATGATATAAATTCATCAGCTGTGTGGGCACTATGTAACGTTATTAAAAGTTTTTAGAGCTTCTTCCAAGGCATATCAAACAGGTACACGTATCAGGCCAAGTGCTCATCAGCTGACTTTTTGTGTACAAAGTTTCCTCCGAAAACAACGAACATTTTCTGAGAAAAATTTTAAAGCTCAAATAAAAAACTCTACCATTGATTTCGATATAAAAAGAATTAATAAAGTCTCTAATAGAAATAAATACAAATAAACCAAAAAACAAAAAGCAAAGCAAAGGTTCATGGGATTTAGTAAACTATTAAAAATGAAAATGTAACAAACAATTTCGGTCAGGAAAATTCAGCAGGGCAGGATAAGCGCCTCAAGAAGTAGAAAAAAGGAGAGTATTTGTAATAATTCATTCATTGCAATAATTCATTTAAAAAGTAACCGATTTCTTTTCTATTTCATTTCAGCTTCACAACAGGACTAATTGCAAATTGCCACAAAAAAGGAGAGTATTTTAGTATCCCAATGATAATATTGAACAAATTAATGTGATGAATAAATACATACATATGCATATATGCAAATATTCTTGTTTATTATATAGACAAAATAAAATGTTTCAATATTACATGATAGTATACATATTTCATTTATTTACTTGTAATTCAGTACGAGTAGATTTTTGTGGTGCAATATAAATAATCAATGGATCGCCTTCAAATGCTCCAAAGAATTAAGAAAAATCTCCATCTGGTGTATGTTTATTTGAGTGAGCTATCTTAGATTTACTACATGATTTCATAGATTTTGAAACATTATATTTATTGTTAATTTTTAAGGGTTGATTCACATTAAATCTTTGTTTTTTATTCTCTTCACATTTAATATGCCTTGGTACTTGCACTCTGATCAAATTCACACCTCTTTTTTTAATCATCATTGAAACTTTCACATCCATATTCCTTTTCAGATTCTACTCTTTCTAAAATTGTTGCCTCAAAATCTCTTTAAGAGTTTGCATCAGCTTCCACAATTACGAAATATTCCACATTCGAATTCATGCAATTATCTTCTTAGGAGAAAATTGTGGGAATCGAGCCCTTTTGTCATTAATGCATGAACGCTGTCCAGACTGTTTGAACATATTTGACACAATATGGATGAAAAAAGATCAGCAGGAATATTTGTAGCAAGGCATATCAAATTTAATGTGCCTGGATTTGTAGATTTTCGTCCAAGGAAATGCGGCACACAGTCTTGTTAAATCCATTTTACTCTATCAAATTAATTGATTAAAACTTAATATGCCTCGATGCAGGTCCGAGATGCAGAACATCCATTTTATATTATTCCAAATATAGATTATAAGGCACATTTTATATATTAAATGTGCCTTGGATTATTGCAACACGTTTTGTCTTTTTGCTGTTTGACAATTAGTTCTTGGCTTGCTTTATGTTTACAATTTTTTGACAAATACTTTAAAATTTTGATAAAAACTTTGTGAAACTGACAGTAACTTTGTGAGAAGCACAGAGTTGCCAGAGGGTTTTTCCTAATGCATGTACCTGTAGTAAATGTGCCTTGGCTTCTTCGATTCGAGTGATTTTTGTAATCATCAAGTTGACAATACTGAGAACATGGTTGTTAAATTTTCGCATTTGGCGGATTTCACTAGCGTGTTTATTTTATATCACTTTTATATTGAGGGGGTGATAGCAAATCAATAGAAATTTAAATAAAAAACTGAACAATCAACCGGTTTTATTATATTTGTAAAGTGATATTATACTTTTTGGTTATATTTAGTTGCCAACATCTGCATGCGCATCGTTTGCATACGCCCCAACTGAAAAGTTTGCAGCTTTATAGTACAATTAATATTAATAAATCAGCTGCTTTTCTATTTGCCTGTGGTAATTATTTTACATATAAATATTAAAGGAAAATTTTGAATATTCTTAATTTTTATGTTTGTGGTCTTTTTGATGATATTTTTTTCATTAATAGGCTCATAATGGAGGTAATTCCTGATGACATGTGGTCACCCTTTAAGCAGATGTATAAAATCATCGAACGAACTATTGTTAGCCCCAGAGAAGACTTATTGGCAAACTTGGAAATGTGTCTGAAACGAAATAGGCAAGTTTTCACAAACCTTTTGAAAAATCCTCCAAAAAGTGATAGAAATCGCATAGAACTTCAAAAACATATTACGCAAGGAATACCAATTACTGCTAACAGCAGAACTCTCATTTTATCAAAGGATCTCGTAGATGAATGTTTCATTATTTCTGATATGTTTGATTTAGATGAGTATTTGGCCTTGGAGCTACTTTGCACAGCACAGCATCAAACATATCAATATCCAGAACTTCCTCGTGGGCTAATTGCTATTCTTTTATATTATGATGGACGCAAAGCTGTAGCAAACTCTATAAGAGACTTATTTCAAATTGTGAGTGGAGTATCGTGGATTTCGGAAGTTCCAAAGGAGTTAGTTTCAATAGCGTCTTCATTTTCGCAATTTCTTGTTGACGATTCAAACATATTGGAAAGACTTGTAGATCTCTTGGATGAAATGGATATAACAAATGAGATGGTACTTCTAACGAAAAATAGAGCTCTGGGATCCAATAAACACAGAAATCAAGTATCGGAACTTTTCGAAGAAATACGTATGTCGCTAGCCATGGCATTATTTAATTGGTCTGCTCAAAGAAGTTTGCCAAAATCAATAGTTGTTAAGCTGTTAACAAATCTCTCCAAACACAAATCGACTGAATCCTCTGGTATTATTGATGATACAACACTAACGATGGTAATGGCGGTCGTTTATTCTTATGACACTAACATTTTACAGAAGCAAGATGATAATCGTTTAATAAATAATTTAAATATTATTAAAGACAATGAGTTTGTTCAACAGTTGTACATTGCATTAATGAGCGACAAAAACATGGAAAGCAATAATGACGGTATAAAAAGTTTCATAAAATTTTCTTTCGGGCTCGCCATCTCCGGCTTACGTCATGCCTCACAATATTTACAAAACTCTTCATCTATAGTAACAGACTATGACGAACAGCTTGTCGATGATGCTATTTGCTGCAATGTTTTCAAATTTATCTATAATTCAATAATAGAAAAGGACATTATATACAAAAATCAGTTCTTTTATCGACGCATACACATGATATTCACTGATTTTATTGATTTTATGCATTCAAAAGTAACTGAATTAAGAGGTAGAGCAGATGAGACTGCGAAAACGCTAATTAGTTTTGCAAAAGAAGGCTTAGAGCCACCAAGTAATTTGGATCATAACTTTGAAATGCTGCTATTGTGCATTGGCAAATTTTACAAATGCAATAAAGCCGGCCTTGGATTATGTGTTGAATATTGGGGCCCACTTGAAACTTCAGTAAACTATGTTACAACTACGCGATCCGTGTCCTTGTTTAAATTTATAAGATTAGCAGGAGAACTATTGCCTTCAACTCTCTTTGTTCCTTATTTGAAAATGATAGCTGGATTGGCCAGCTGCGAAAGATCTGCAAGATGCACATTTAACTTACTGAAACAAGCTTCTGGATTAACTGGAAGTACGGCCTTGTCTTGGGAACATTTTTTCTCAAGTCTATCCAGGTATTACACAAATTTGAAACAGGAATATTACTCAACTAGCGACACAATATATCGAAATCGTATATCGGGACGAAATATCAATCCAGATGAAATTGAAGGTCTTCGAGCAGTTTTAGAAGTAATAAAAGCTGTTGCAACGTATGATGACGTTGCACGCATTGCTATATGTGAGCATCCAAATTGGAATCCACTATACACTTTGATTGGACTGTTAAGTTGTTCTGTTCCTTTAAATTTAAAAGCTGATATATTACAAACATTATCATCACTAGCAACATCAAAGGAAACTGCTACACTATTATGGGAAAATTTAGAAGCTTCACAAATAATTGCAACATTGCCCTCAAATATTCAATATGATTCCTGCAACTTAGAAGTTGAAATAGAACAAAATGAGTGTCGACTTGAAAAGTATCCCTTAACCGAAGGTATTTTAGATTTACTGCTTTCACTTACCACAACTGCTATTCCAAAAAACCTTGGAAATGGACCAAGAAAACCAGGCTTTGAACCATACCTCAAATTTATAATTAATGGCATATTTTTGAAATTCTACAATAGAACCTACAAAGAGCAACCAGAGAAATGGAAAATTGGTTCTAAATGCTTGAAAATTATTCATTACTTACTAGATATATATACAATTAACCCAAAGGATTTCAGCGAGTCGTATGATAATGTGTCACCACCGGGCTTCTTTATAATGCTTCAGTTACACACAAAGTCTGATATGCTGCGCTTGATCTTGCAAATTATTGATGATTCACGTATTCAGTTAGATGAATGTAAAAAGTTCAAGGGAAAACATTATCTAGAGGAATGTGCTCTTCACTGTTTAAGGATAGTCAAATTGGGCTTAAAACTGCAGGATATATACTTTGATGCCCATTCGAATGCTAATAGTGCCTTTCTGCTTTCAGGTCTTAATAAAATTCTCTTAGATGTTAACCCCCGCAGTAAGAGACCAGATCATATCTTAAATTCTACGTACTTTTTGACTTATTTCAATTGGCTGCCCTATCATGCTCTGGAAGCTATAAAAATTCTACATATGATATCTAAACAACCCTGTGCTAATTCTCAAGTTGTCGGCATATTTACACAAAATGAAATTACTAAAAATATTATTCGTCATGCATTTGTGGAATGTTTAGAGAGTGAGTATATTCCATTGAAGAATGTATCCAATGAGGTATGTTTTGAGGAGTCGAATAAGATTCAAAAAGTTAAATTGCAAATCAAGGAAGCTATTGTACGTTTAATACAATCTTGTCTCTGTCAGCATACGCCTAACCTTGGACAATTTCTTATGGGACTTGAACACTTTAAAGATCTACAAAATAATAAGGGACAGCGCCATGGTATTCTTGAACTTGGAATCAATTGTACCAGATCTATTGTGTCACTGCTAGAGAATCATTTGGAAATGAAAAGAAACAATCTTTTTATTGATATGGATGTGGAAAGGGTAATAGAGCGTTCATTTGAGCTGCTTCATTCGATATGTGCTAACCCAAGAACGTCCGATCAAGTGCTGCGTTATCTACGGACAAGGAATGATTTTCTTTGTCGATATTTGATGTTAGTAACTTTGCTAAAGATGGAAAATTCACATGAAATAAATCAAATAAGCAATTTATTAAAGTGCATCGCTATTGAGTTGAAAATAACAGCTTCCAATTGTCAACTGAGCAGATTTCAACATATTTGTGAAATATTTTTAGGGGTAAACGCAAAAAATAAGCAAGAATCTCCTGTAGAACTCACGCATTTTTATACCAATGCCAATTTCGATACTAGCAAGCATCTTACTTCGGGAATGAAAAACAATATATTATGTGAACTTTTTAATAGGATCGATCTAGACTTGCAAATTCTATCCACCCCGCAGTGGGAGTTTTTCGATAGAGCATTAATTGAACAAATATTAAAGGAGTGCGAATACAAAACCCAAGATGGTCATACGTTGGTTGATTTGAAAAAAATGCATCAAATACTTCACGGTGAATTGAAAATGGTCCAAAGTACCATCGCAAGCGGACAACGACGACTTATATTACAAGAAATCGAATCAGTTTTACTGCATGCACTCAAAGTTAACGAACAGAGGAACAAACGTTTTGCTACCGTAAAATTCGTAGAATCCTGGGGGTTCGTAACCGAAATACTGTTTAGTTGTGTCACAAGCAGTGCTTTTCCTGCAGAAAAAAAACAGGAGCTAATAATTGAAATACTACAAAGAATACTCACAAAAGTGACTCCTAATCAAATAATTCTGGAAATGTCAGTTATCATCTCAGGAACTATATTACTGCTGCTGGTGAACTTGCGATGTTGTTTTAATAATATTCAAGACGGTGATATGAAATCAGTAGATGCGGTAGACTCTGAAATGAATCAAACACAGACGTCTAAATCCAACACCTTAAATTTAAAATGCATATTAAAATATATACTGGAGTGGGTAATTGTAAGTGGCGTAGCCTCGCAAAAGTTAAGGATAAATTTGTATGCATCCTTGCTAAATTGCCTTCGAATTATCAGAGATCAAAGTTTTAAAAAATCCGCAAAACCGAATGCTAATCAAAATTACATAACTCGCTTGGATAAGTCGAATGGAATTGATTTTCCTTCATCTGATTCGACGTACATTCGCATGGCAGTTGAAGTTATTTTGCAATTCGGAGAAAAGTTAATTGAGATTATATGCCACGACTGTGTAGCCGGGCATGAAATCTGTAAAATGTCTGCTTTGGCATGTATAGATGTACTTTTGGACATAGATACAATGTCCGGCATCATGAATTTCATATCAAATCACGGATACTTGTCTCATATAGTGGAAAGCTTGGCAAAATCGGACGATGAACTTTGTAATACTTTAGCAAATATTCCCGAGAACATGAAATACCTTTACGTTTACGAGTCGAAAATGTCGATGTTACTTCGCTTAGCCAATACCCATGCAGGAGCCGAACTTTTACTTGCAAATAAAGTTTTGGATGTCCTATCTGGCATGAGAGTATTTGACATGCATCCAGATTTAAAAAGTAAACAAGATTGGCGCCAAAATGAAATGCTAGAATTCGTTCCCACTGTTGACACGCGTTATAGACAAATTTTATTTCCCGCACTTAATTTATGCGATTGTCTTATAACGACCCTGGGCACTGAAAATTATTCTGTTATATCGCAAGTAATGCACTTTTTACTTTCTCACTGTGACATGATTGAGGTCGTATTGAGATCAGGGTCGCCTTTTTCTGATCTTGGATTATTGCAGGAAGTTTCCTTTATAACCGGCATCATAGCCCGAACTTTCAGTCAGGAAGCATTTGCAACGAGCAACTCGGATTTATTGGGAGATATTGGAGTGAATGTTTACAGAATAAAAAAACTGATGTTATCTCTTTATTTGCGTTTTACCGTCAACGATATAAACTTCAAGGAGATTCTGAAATCTGGACATAATTTATATGACGATCCCAATGAAAATTCATCGGTTCACATTAAATATTTTTTGGAAGTAGCTGCGAATTTAAATTTGTTTTGTAGAAACGTTGTAACGAACAACTCAGTCGATCATAGAACTAATGGACTATTGTTTTCTCCGACCATCAGTGAAGGAATTCACATAGAAGAAAATCGCAACAGTAAAATATATCATCAGTATAATCTCGGCATCATTATAAACCAATTAAAAGGTTCTGTTGAATATTTCCATTCCCAAAAAACGATTTTAGATGGTTTATATAGACAGAGATCTGTTCTTATTCATACCAGCTTCGATTCATCCGCCAACGAAAAGTATTTGCAAATCATAAAGCAACATGAGGACAAACAAATTCAATTGTCGCTATGTGTTTTTATTATCGAACAATGTTTATATCTTCTATGGAGCCATCTAGATTATTATATGAGGTATATTTCATCAAATAATCAGGACATCTTTCTTTTATACACCGACAATATAAATTGTACTGGAACTACAAACAGTATTACTTTTTCAAATGAGGAACTCGCTGTTTTAAAGAAGACTCTTATATCTGTTTTCAATGAAACATTTTCGAAGAAGTTGTGTTCAATAATAGATGTGGGACAAGACGCAGAGACTGATTTTAACAACGCTCTTTTACGAAGAATTCAGTCTATAATACAATTTTTCCCTATCAAATAAATCATTGTAACTCTAAAAACATAAACTGTTGTATTGTCTGGAAAATTTTACGTAATCTTATATATACATTGTTGTGTATTAAATTTTTTTTAATAAAGCTTCCGTACTAATTTTATTGTTATTTTATTTATTAATACATATTCTACTAAGTAAATTTGCATAATATGTGATGTGTGGTAGTTTCTCTTGACATTTCAAAGGCCTTTGATTCAATTGACCATTATAAAATGGTCATTAAGTTTAGAAGCGACTTTAATATTTCTATATCTGCTTGTAAACTTATCTTGTCTTATCTGAATGGCAGGTCCAAATGGAACTAACTCTAATATTAAATCGCTAGGTGCAGGTGTTCCTCATGGATCAGTTTTAGGCCCAGTATTGTGACATTTCAGAATTTGTATGCCAGTTTCTTGGCTGTTCTCTTTCAAAACTTTCTTGTTTTTAGGAATCAATCTTTTTTACGATGTCATTAGAAGTGGTAATCCAATCACTCTTGTAATAGATTTGTATTCTCTCTGTCAGTAAGGAACCCACAGGTTATTATTCCTTTCCGATTCCGATCTTTTAACCGTTTACCAAGCAACCTCAGGTATTTTTTGTTAACGACTTAAGCTGGGATCACACGATTGGCACAATCTACCAATTTTCGTCGGCTCACTGAAATAAATGCAAACGTAAAAAGCTAAATTTGCATTATTTCTCAACTAATTGAAATATAATTACATAACTGCACCACACTGCATTGGTAATAAAGCCATATAAACTTATTCAAGAATTAATTAAGAAATAATGTAATTTTGGCTTATTACCTATGACTTTATTGCGGTGAGCCGACGAAAATCGGTACATTGTGCCAATCGTGTGATCCAGGCTTTACATATAAATATCGTCAAAAACTACTAGAACATCTATTGAATGTTGACAGATATCTGTCAAGCATGGAGACCACCGCTTAGTTGGACCTGGTTATTATTATTAACTCTTTTTTTTCTAATTTTTAATTATTATGTAAACGGCTGGGGAGCCATGAAACGTATCGAAATCATTTATTGATATACATACATACATAATTATTTATGTACATATTATACATATGTGCACTTTTAGAGTAAAGTCTACCATGACAGAAAAATTTAAAGTTAACCAACAGATTTGGTTTCTTGTATTTACGAAGGCTAACAGATAAAAAAAAGGGAAACATATTTTTAAATCTGGAAGCTTGGAAAATAAATGTATATCACAGTCCAAGTCCTACCAAAAAAATTTTGTCTAAAAAGACTTGCCCAATTCGCAGAAATAAGCAATTCTGTTATTCAAGTCAAACCCCACTTCAGATTTTTTGTAACGTAACGCCAGGTCATACTTTGATCATATCTTGAAATTTGTAGGTTTGGTTGTTGTTTTTTAACTGAATAGAGAGCTATTTAATCACTACTCAAATGCAAGAAAAAACAATTTTTAAAAATTTTTTTCAACATTTTGTCCTACGAATGTCACGTAACGTTAGAAAAGAATGCACCATATGTATATTTTCATTTTTAAGTATTTTTGAAACAAATGAGATTGGAGTTCTACTGTTTATTCTTCCTTTTATTTTTTCTTTATTATTAGTATTAAAATTTCTGCCGGTATATTATTCCTATTAATTTTAATAGCATGTAGTTTTTTATTGTAAACCTTATGTAATAAATTGTTCGACCTTATAGGGTTTATTATTACTGAATTTATGTAAATACATATGTATGTATATTTTTCATCACGCACGAATTCTCACGCTCTCACGAGATATCATTCCAGCATAGGTGAGTATCAATATACTATGCCATTTTGCACATGGTACGATGCAAGACCATTTGCAAAAGATTGTGAATTGGGCTGTTGTTATAATTTTTCAGGCGTAGTAAACTGGCTCATATGAAATTCAAAAATACCAATATAGAAAAATACAATTATTTTAATATATTTTTTTTATGGTACACAACTATATTTTCCCTAAATTTTAACTTTTTTCAGAAAATCTGCGCGTACGTCAACATGTATGAAAAGGCTCTCTAAAATTTTAGGATAACATATTGTTACGAAAATAGCCGTCAACAATGTTAAGCAGCATTACACAAAAATATTCCAACAGGGTTAATGTAAATGCTACGCGAAAATATTCCTACAGGGTCAAAGCAAAGAATAGTCTAGAAAGTAGCCAACAACTAAATAAGCATGCCTAGCTTGATTAAACAAGCAAAAGCAACAACAACAAAAAAAGCGTCTGCTTATTATGAAGATTCACATATTTGTACACATACATACATGCCAATTCAAACGAAAAGCAAAAGATAAACAACCACCGTGTGTTGCTTAGTTAATGATGTACACACGTACGCATATACACATGTATGTACATAGTTACCACATGAACTTAATTAGGCAGCATATAAGATGATAATGATCGTCTAGACATTGCTTGAAACTTCTAGTGGAATTTCTGTGAAATATAAATAGAGGTGACGCATCCAATGAGTTAGTTAGTTGCAGTTGTAAGTCAGTCGCGAACAGTTATAGTTAGTGCTAATCAGAAAGTAGTGAAATTAAGAACTCGTTAGTCAGTTGATAATTAAATTGTGAATTAATAATAGTCTGTCGTGGGATTGAGATTATTGTGGAGTCTATCGTGTCGACTGGAGTAAAGGGAACAGCGCAGCGAATAGACGTGTATAAGGGTGTAAGTAAAGCCAGTGAGTCTTTATTGGTGTATCAACTGTGAGTATCGGCAGAGTGAGTGCCGTGTGTGACAAGCAGCAGACAAAGAGGTATTGGTGTATCAACTGTGAGTGACGGCAGAGTGAGTCTCGTGAGTGACGAGCAGCAGACAGAGAGGTGTCACGTGAATACTTGTGCAGCCAGATAAGAGACGTGTGCAAACTACAGCGAGGAAGGCGTAGTGGTAACCAGTTGTGAATATTTGTGTGTAATTCAGTAGTTTAAGTTGTATTAGTTTATATAAGCTCTTGAGTAATTTAGTATAAGTGTATTTGTAAATAAAACTTGTATCATTCTTAACCCTAATTACTACACTCGGCTCTTGTATTCATTTGCAAATCTTCGGATCTACGGAAAAGCGTTTTTATAGAGAGAAAAACGTAACAATATGTATTGTAGATCATAATTAAATGTTATAGTTAAAACTTTCAAAATCTATCGCCACAACTTTTTATAAGCGCTTAAACACAAAAATGTTTTTAAAATTGTTGATTTTCGGACATTGCTACTTAAAAAACACTTGCCTTTTTTAAAGAAATTTTAAAATTTTGATAATTTGCCTTTTCCCGATTTCACGAAATGAGTATAAATAAATTTTTTCCTATATTTATTTAAAATTTTGTCAAAAATTTAATGCTGTCTTTTAATTTAAAATTCAACAATAAACTAAAAAGTAATATGCGAAATACTAAAAAGAGTCAAGGCAAAAATATTTTTTTGTCTTAAGAGAGATGCTTCTTGGGAAATTATTTCTTAAGAATTTCAAGTTTATCTCAAAATGTTTTATCCGGTAAAAATCGGATAATTTTAAAAAAAGTTGCAAGCCTAGAAAATTTTTTTGAGTCCCATGTAGTCAACTTTGGCCCACTACAACTCCTGTCCAGCTCAGGCAAGAAGGCTGTCATGACATGTGTTATAAAGCCTAAGTCCTCCCCTACGGAAGTTATATACATTTATTTATTTATTTGTACATATTCTGCAAAGTAAATTTGCAAAATATGGTTGCACAAAAATGGACATGTGACTAAGACCATATGTCCATGATGTTGTTAACAGTATTCTTAAAAATGTTTTTGTGACTGACTGTACACGACCTATGCCTTCACATAGGAAGTAGCAACGTGGCTGTTAAGGAAATTCCACAAAAGAACCGCAAGATTAAACGGTAATCAGTGGCATATACATGTTTCCTATAAATCCAATAAGTAGTTTAGAAGTTCCAGATTTATTGCCATTTACTTTGTAAAAGTCCCCACTGTGCAATGCAAATTTTGCATATGCACGAGCATACATATGTATGTACATACATATACCCAGTTGATCACGGCTTTCATTAATGATATCGATATCGAATATATCTCAAACTTTTATCGTGTAAAACTATTGAGAGTGACACTCAAAAATGAATCGAAAAATGTTCACCTGTCGCTAAAAACATTCGATCTCGAAGTTTCGCTAGCAATATTAAAAGTGAGGGAATATCGAACTAATTTCGATACCTCAAAAAGGCAGCAGAAAAAGTAAAAAAGTAACTATTTTTTTATTTTATTCATTTATTTTAATTTACTTATTTTATCTATTTTTTTTAATACCTTAACTTACGATGCAGGATTTGAACATAGTACCTCCATTCTAACAGACTGACACACACTAACAGGCTGATACACATCCACTCGGCTACCGTCACACATTCGAAAAACTATCGAGAGAAGTTCGAAGCTCGAAGTTTTAGCGAACATTCGAACTTTCTTAGATTAGCGAACAAATATCGAAGAATTTTGTTTCGAAATTTCTTCGCTTTAGTGAGCATTCGTTTTTATCGAATCTCAGGTCAACTGGGTATAAACACGAGTAAATATGTATGTATGTGCAAAAACCTATTTTCAACTCAAAAAATTACAAATTGATTGTCTCGATTTACAATATGCAAGTCTTATTGCTAAGCTGATTAGTTTATTAGGAGAGAGAGACGGGGGGAAAAGAAACGTTGCTGTTCCCCTCGTCTCTCTCTCCCTGAAACTAATCAGCTTAGCAATAAGACTTGCACAGTGTGATTTGGGACATTACATACTTTTTCGTAGGCGTGCGTGATCGTGATAAGTTGTAAACCACTCGTGAGTGATTAAGAATATTTTGTATCATTCGTGCGTGAAAGTGCGTGAGTAAAATACAGAAACACTATGAAAAAAGTTTTCATTTCACATTGCCACAGAACCAGAATCGACCTCCAGGTCCTTCTTTCTCAACCATAATCACAATTTGTGTAAAATTATTTATTAATTGAATATTTGTATACATATATTTCAACTTCTGCGGTTGTTATGCTGTTAACCTAAATTTTTCTTCTTTAAGTTAAGCTTATTCTGATACACCGGACACTCTCGCCTCAGATAGTTCTCATCAAGTCCCATATTTAATTTATTGTTGGCTCTTATACAATTTATACATTTTTCCATAATTTTTATTTGACAGTCCTTTGATCTGTGATTTTCATTTCGTTTTAAACATGTTTCCTGACTTCTACATTAACTAGCACTATGAAACCAAACGAGTATAAGAATGCATTTTTCTATTTATTTATTCCATGATATGAAAATATGTATTGCATATGTTACATACGCATGCATTTATGGAAATAAACGAAATTCTTTTTAATGCGACCACATGATGTTCATGTATATGTTTTCAATAAAGAAACACACGCACAAAAGCTTAAAAACAATTACAATTTAATTACCAAGTCAAAAACTTGCCCTAATGCCTATAATTAATAAAGAAATAATATGCTTACATATTTACACGTGTGTCAATGTACAAAGTACTCGAGCACGGGTACTTAACAATAAAATATGCAGCACTAGCAGTAAATACAACCTTGGCCGGCACATCGAACTGACACTTGCTTTGCTACCTTATTCGCAGAGAATTCAACGAAAGCAGGGAAAAAAGTCAAACAGTTAAACGAAACCCGCCCAGCAAATATAAAGTAGTCGGTCGGGAGAACCTACGTGTAACGAGTGACAGAATTCTTGTTCATTTATTTGTGATTGAGGGTGATTATATTCTTACAAAAATATTAACATATATCGGGGATTAATACAAAATTTGTGAACAATATTCACAAAAGTAAAACATTAGCAATTCGCCGTGAATATATCCAGCTTGAGTCATCAAACAAAGGAGCCGTACAGACTCAAATGAAATGGACTAACAAATTATATGTGCATAAAGAGTACAGCTTTAAAATTCTCATTTATAAGTTTTCAAGCACCAAATAAAAGTTAAATCTCCATTAATATATGGAAAAATATGAAGTGTGTATCAAAATTGTTTAAAGAAGTAAAAACTTTTTTAAAAGCGGCTAGTTAAAACATCCATACACACACACACGTCCATATACGTATATCTGCATTTAACGAAGATTTGCGTGCCGCGACATAAAAAATATAAAACAGACATTACAAAAATTTTTTGCAGCACTATTTTTTTGCGATTGTTCGGCCTTGCTCAACTTTTTACAAAAATACTCGTACTCCAAACTCGACTCACTCAGTCTTAAAAGTACAGAGTGGCAGTCCGGTTGCTCAATTGGATTTACGGAATTTGTTGTTAATAAATAGAAATTTCATTTTCTTTCATAAGCAATAAATAAATAAAACATTAAACTTGTATATTTTACAATAATCAAAAACAAAGTAAGAAATTAACTTACTTAAAATTTGTTGCACCAAGATTAAAGAGACAAGTGCATAAAAAGAAATTTAGAAAGTGTTTAAATAATTCCAATAAGAAATATATTTTAACTAAATATTACCCAATAAGTATTTGTTAATTGCTTTTTATTGAAAAAATCATTATAAAGCATAATTTTAGTTAGTATTTAACAAAATTTTTCATGTTTTTTTCCATAAGAATTTGGTTGCGTTTTCATTTTTTGCCGACAAATGCAAGAAATGTCAAAAATGTGTTAAGACTCAAAGTGAATGAGTAATTTTTAATTTCGCACTCGTTCTCCCATTTAGTTTTTTTTTTGTTTTAGCCTTGCCAGCACAAAATTTTTCCTTTTAATATTTTGTTCTTTGTTGCTCTATTTTAGATTTATAGATTAGACAACGAATTTTTTAAATTATTTTTTACAAATAAACATAAAAATACGAATATCAAAATAAAATAGTGTTTAAATAATTACTGTGTTTTAAGAAATAGTGAAAGTTATTAGAGCGTAAAAGCCCAATTTTTCATAAAACAGTGTTTCATTACCAACAACATTTGTTTTCATAAGTATAAAGACAAAAATTTTAGATAAAAAATGGCTGAAGAAGTAGATCGCAACGATCCCGAATTAAAGTATCTTTCGGTAGAACGTAATCAGTTTAATGATCCGGCAACTCAAGCTGAATGGACACAAAAACGTTTGGTTTGGGTACCTCATGAAAATCAGGTTAGTACAATTTCAAACTTACTTTTATTCCTATTTAAAATTTTGAAAAAAAATATGTATAATAAAAAAACCAGTTTTTTATGTTTATTACTTAAGAAAATATTCTGAGTCAAACCAAGCATTCAGGCTCTCAATAAATTACTTGACTAAAAGAAGTCTTTAAACTTGTTGCCTTTTGGCTGAGTGCTTTTGTATGTTTGTGTGAGCGTACTTGTATGTTTTACTAATGACTAATCTATGAATTTTTAATTTTTTTAAATTTCTTTATTCATCAACCGCGTTGCCATTTTCGGTATAGTTATACAAGAAGAGCAGAAGATACTATTTAAAAAATTTACAATTTTTGGAGAGCCATAACGAAATAATTTGGGGAAAATATTTTCATTGTTCTGATTGATTAATGTTTTTTTGTCAGTATTGAACATCTATTGCGTATGGTATAATAAATAGGGTCAAACTTGTTGCTAAAATTGTATAATCTGTAAAATAGTGCGAATATGAATGGGTGCATTCATAAGACGTAGCTGTTGCGACACCGTTGAGCGTTTGTCTTAGAAACGCATAGTTGAGTAATTCCGCTCCACTCAACAGTTGAGTAATTTTCCATCATAAAATTTTTTCGCTACCTATAGTCAGGGTGACCGATGACATTTTTCAAAAAGTGGCACTAAATAGGGGATTTATCAAAAAAGGGGGCAAAATTAAAAAAAAGCGAGTAAACTGCACTAAACTTTTTATTTTTAATGTATTTTCATATAACTCACCCTAAATAAAGGGGGTCAAAATGTGGCAAGGCAGTTGAAAAAGGGGAAACGCAGTCGAAAAAGTGGCAAATTGCCACTTTAGTCGGTCAAACGGTCACGCTGCCTATAGTCAACGTGTTGTGCTCAGCCTAAACAGCTGCTCGAATAGAGTTATGCCTGTTATATGCTTTGTTAGGTGGAAGGAGCAAGTATTTGTTAAATTTTGTATTAAAAATGCGATGAAGTAACAAAATAAAGATATAAAATTAAATTATATCCATCAAGCCGTTTCTAAGACGTAACTGTTGGGGCCAACAGTTGCCAACAGTTTCACAACTGTTGTGCTCAACTGCTACGTCTTATGAATGCGCCCAATATGACCAATATTGGTATCAAGGCACATTATTTAATGTATTGGTTCATCTTAAAACTTTTGACAATACCTTTCATGAAATTGTAAAATGCAAGAACATTTTATGATGCAGAAAATCTTTATTATGTTGCGCCATGTCGGGAAACACCATGGTGGGCAGAATCTTCAAGCCCGGCCGGCAATGCAAGAAACCGTTATTAGGCAAGAAAACTTTGCAAGGCAGAAAATCTTTATTAGGCTGCTCTGTGTAGGGAAATAACATGGTGGAGAAAATTCTTATGGCATAATTCTGTTCGACAA
The DNA here is from genome assembly GCA_949987645.1 of Tachina grossa. Lineage (NCBI taxonomy): Eukaryota > Metazoa > Arthropoda > Insecta > Diptera > Tachinidae > Tachina > Tachina grossa. The sequence goes on along the minus strand of OX465278.1, from coordinate 67,300,868 downwards.
TTGTGTTGTCTTGTCATTAGACGAAAAAAGTCTAAGTCGTTGAAAAATGCACCATATAATCACAATTTTGTACTACAATTTCAGAGGCTCATAACTCGGAAACTAAGGCCACTAATAATTCTAATGACCAATCTTTTATAAATTTTAAACAACTTTGCAATTTCTTGCCTAGATTCGCCTTCCTTAGTCTGCGAAATAACTTTATTTTTTATTACACTTCTTATATTTCCCACTGTGTTACATCGCTTTTCAACTGGTTAAACATTAACAGCCTTATGTATAAGAAAAAACTGGCATGAAGTTAGCATAATTGACGAAATTAAACTTGGTTTTTAACGAGTTTCTACCCTGACTATTAATGTTAAATTATGGCATTAAGATCATTGTAAATTTTGCCACTTTTTCTGTCATTGGAATAAAAACTATTCGAATATTCGAACAACTTTTTCATTATTGTTCGACCGCACAAAAATGTTCAATTTAGAATAAAAACTTATTCGAATAATTTTTGTCGTATATTCGAACAATTTCCTTAATTACTTTGTATAAAAAGTATTTAACATTTCATAAATTTTTAATTTGTTAACAATGGGAATTTAAGTAATCAAATTGCTCCAAATTATAAATAATTGCGTAAGTTTGTTTGTACATATGTATGTATATGTACTAAAGGTATTCACGTCAACTCTTGCAACTGTGCAAAAATGCATAATTGCACTTTCTGACGTGAGCAACCAATTTTGTTTAATATGTGCATAGATATATTGTACTCGTATGTTTGTTTAAACGCTGAAACGAAGTGTTGGAAATTCGCTGATTAATTTTGTAATCAATTCACTAATAAAATATCAATATTAATAATATTGGTATTATTTAACAAAATTCTAATAACTATTTTGAGCCATAGGACTTTTGAAAATAGCAAAATTATGTATGTATTTGTTATCTGAAAATCGAATTTGAAGATTTCTTTATAATTTCTAGCTAAGAATTTTTAAATATTTTTTTATTTTATAATTTTTAACCCCCGACAAAAAAGGGGTGTTATAAGTTTGTAGTGTGTGTCTGTGTGTCTGTCCGTGTCCACGTAACAGTGATGGGAATTGGAAATCTTGATTTCGTGCCGAATCTGTTTCGAAATAGTGCCAAAATTACTTTAATAGTGCCAAACCACTTTTTATATAGTTTAAATGTTGGCACTTGATGTTCGTTTAGTATACTATGGTCCTTTAATGATGCATTATTGTGTATAGCTAGAAAATTCCATGAATATCACAAAAACCACGTTCCAAAATTAGTTGTTTACACACATGTACTAGTGTCCTGCACAAGAGTATTTATAAGACTTTTCAAGACATGAGAGATTTTTTCCAATGCTTTACTACAGCAAAATATTCTAAAAGAATCGCTAAACAACACTGTTGGCAAGACAACAAAAAATTACTTGCCAACAGTGTTGCTTAGAGATTCTTTTAGAATATTTCGCTGTAGTAAAGCATTTGAAAAAATCTCTCATGTCTTGAAAGGTCTTATAAATAGTCTTGTGCAGGACACTAATATGTACATTGTATATGTATGTATAATTAATATTTTCTACTTATTTGCAATAAATACAACTAACTGATCTGAACAGGTAAAATTTTATATGTTTGCATGTTTATATGTCTGTAAAAGGTAATCGCCGAAACTGCCGGCTCGACTTTAAAATTTTTTTCAACAAAATGAAGAACGGAACCGCCTTACGGAATTGGGCTAAGTAAACTTCAACTAATGTGGCTTAGACAGAGTCCACGGGCGCTAAACCTCCTATATCTAGAAAATGTGAACTATCCCAGCAAAAAATTAGACATTACCATCAGAACTACTTGTCATATAATGGTTTGTTTACTTTTCTGATTACCAAATTTCATTACTCGCTTACAAATCACATTACCTAAATTTAAAAAAAAAATATGTACAAATTGCTAAGTGAGAAAAATGATTTTTTAGATTAAATAGATTACGTGAACAAGTTGCCAAATAAAAAAAGTAAGTACTTCTCAAGAATCGATTATTTTAGTCTGACGCCTTGTTAAAATCATTAAGTTGGGAAGAGCTTCCCATAGGAAACATAGGCTTTTTATGTATAAATATATAAAATATACATATGACGGAAATAAAATTATTGACCGCAAGGCAAGGTTTTAGTGGCCTCAGCTAGTCTTTTATATAATTGAACAAAACATGATTCTAAAGGATACATCGCTCCAGTGAATAAATTGGAGATAATTAATCAGGAACTACTTTTTCTCTATTTCCAAAATAAAAAAAAAAAAAATTAAGAGAAGTAACACTCAGGCAATGAATGGCTAGTACTGTCACTAGGTGTTACCTTCTTTAGAAGAGGGGTAGTGATAGAGAAGACAGGTGGTGAAGGTCGAAAACAATTCTTAAGCCGCACAATTTTTGATCTTTTAAAGATAAAATCGAAAACCATTTTATTCACTGGCTATGTTATGCCAGCATATTGAAATTATTTTTTACGTCTCCGATATCTTTCCAAAACTCACTCTCACTTAAGATAATCAATTTTATAAAATTTCAAAGTGTGATATAGATCTGTATTCACTTTTAACTTTTCAGTGTGTTTTCTTTAATTTGGAAACATTTGTGTAAAAGGAGCAGTAATATTTATGTCTCTACTGAGAACATTTTCTGAATGAAATGACGAAATAAAAAAGAAAGCCTCCTAAAAATTAAACGTACTCTTACATCTTCAGATAGTTTCGACATTTATATCATTTATAATTTTAAGAACATAAGTTTTATCATTGCATTTTGACTAAGCATTTAACAATGAGAAGAAATATTATGAGGACTTCCATTGTTCCAGGACTATATAAAATAGTTTGACAATGCAATAGGCGTTTCGGGGATATTTATAAAATGTTTACATCAGCTGTTATTTTTTTTTTTAAATTCGTAATAAACATTCCCCATCATAAGCGAACAAATGTCAGCCTCAAACCCTACTAACGTCCCTTTCCACAATGTATGATTAAGACTTAAAATAAACCTTAACTGTAGACTTGTATCGAACTCTTTCAGTAGCTCGTTTTTGACACAAACCAACGATCAAACCCGTGTAATTTAAATAGGTTTGATCATTGGTTTGTGTCAAAAACGAGCTACTGAAAGAGTTCGATACAAGTCTACGTAACTGCAAGTTCTTCATACAAAACTAGCCGTTATAGTTCCTGTTAGCTTTTAATTGCACCTTGTGAAAAAGGCCATAAGTTTTCAATACTTAACAACGTAAATACTAAAAGAATACTTTTTATTGGGATAAAAAAAGTTGCCAAATTAATGCCAACCATAACCACCAAAAAGTTTAAACAAATGACTTTCGGGCTTAATTTTTTGACAAAAATCGATTAGTTACGATCGCAAATAATCGATTTTCGTAAAAACGAAGTTAAAAAAATATGACGCTTAAGCCTTTTTTGGCGGATAGGGCTGGAATAGACAAAAAGTGCCACAAAAGGAGCGAGAGTGCCACAGTGCCAGGTACCATCCAATAGTGCCAAAAATGGCACAATTGTGCCACATTTCCCATCACTGCCACGTACAGGCCAAACGGCTGTACCGATTTTCATTTAGTTTTTTCTGTTTGAAAGATGACTTGATCGAGAGGGTTCTTAGCTATCTTTTCTGAAAAAAGTCGGGGGTTTTTAAAATTTTTATTTTTTGTTATTAAATTAATTTATTTGTATCGAAAGTATCTTCAACGACTTTTTTTTTCATTTAAAAGAAAAACATTTAGCTATTTCTGCGCTGTAATTTGGTGCATGGTTGATTTTAAAAGTACTTTTTGTCCATTTTTTTTTTTGGATTGGCAATGCCATAAAAAGTTGCACAACTTTGCAGAATTTAGTCAAGTTTTTCTTGAAGCAATTATCTTCAATTCTCTTAAAACTGCTCGATTGTTTACACACAGACGGTTTCTTGTTCAATTTTCCTATTGTTTTAATGCAGCGAATGAAATAACAAAAGAGAATTGAAGTAACTTTTCTGTACAAGCAAGTCAGTACCCCTCTTCTTTCTTCTTTCCTCTCTCTCCCATAAACTCAGACTTGCTTCAAGAAAAACTGCCGAGTCTAAAACATGAGTTAGCCTGATAATCTTGCACTTGCTCAGACCAGTGATGGGAAATGTGGCACAATTGTGCCATTTTTGGCACTATTGGATGTTGCCTGGCACTGTGGCACTCTCGCTCCTTTTCTGGCACTTTTTGCCCAGTACTTTTCCTGGACTTTTTACATTTTTAAGTAATGAAAACTAGAATTTGAGGCTGACAACTGTTCGGTTCTGATAGTAAAAAGTAACGGTTTGTCCAGAGGCATTGACGATCTATTAAAATGAATACATAAATTTGTTTATAACAGCTCATATCGTAGAGATGATTTTATAAATTTATGAAATTCTTAAAGGTGGAAGTACATAACACGCGTTTAATGCGCTAATGCTATACACGCGGCTGTCAAACAAGTTGAAATTGTGTGTTTTCATAAGGCAAGTTACATAGAGAAGCTCGCGACGCGCGTACCTCGCAAAAAGTTAAACATTCTTCAACTTTCACGCGTTGTATACAAAATGACAGCTAGTGTTGCCAGATTCATAAGCTAACATACACAAAAATGATTAGAAATTAAGTTTTTTATTAAACAATGGATAAAAAATGCATTAAATGTTTAAAGAAAAATACGTCGTAAATGCAAGACCACAAAAATAGCCGTCAAAGGCTTTAAATTTTACAACTAAAAAAACCTCAAAAGCGTGTTGTGTAACTTTCCATTTGTATAGCGTTAAACGTTTAACAAGCCAGAAAAGCGTTGCCGCGTAACGCTTTGTATGTACTTCCACCTTAAGTACTCCCATCGTCAACACTCAAAAAAGTTTTACATTAACTGTTTGTAGTTGTTTCAGAAGTTTACCGTAAAGTCAAACTTAAATAAAAATTCAGTTGTCCTATGAAAAAAAATTATATTTTAAATTTTTATGTACATATGTTGCTGAAAAAACAACTACCAAATTAAAATGATTTTTCGTGCAGTCAAAATGTTCAGTTATTTTCAATTGTTAATAAATAATTCTAAAATATCTAACTTATTTATAAGTTTAATTTTTTTTTAAATAAAATAAATGATTTTTTGTTTATTTTTACATATTGTGCTAGTGAAAAAATTAACATTAAAAAATAATTGAAAAACTCTCTTGATTCAAATGAAATGTAAGCGAAAGGGGTTTTAAATGACATTTTACTTGATTAACTGCCAGTTTATAGAAGCCATGTAAAAATTCTCGGCTGTCTATTTATAATGAAAACAAAAACAAATTTTGAGTGCTTTGTTTTTGTTTTCAATATAAATAGCCAGACGAGAATTTTCACATGGCTTCTATGAACTGGCAGTTAAATGATTATTCATTTATTTTCCCTAACAATTTACCTACATAATATTTTGAGTGAAGTTGTTGCAGGTAGAGTCTTTGAACAGTGCAAGCCCTTGGAATATTTCTTCACATTATAAAATTTTAATGGATTTTAATGATAATGCAATGATAAAACTTTATTCATATTAAGTAGTTTAACGGATAATATAAGCAAAAATGTATTTATATTTTTATCTTGTCCTTGAAATGGTAAATTATCGAAATGCAATCTAAAAATGTGGAAATACATTTAATTTTAAAGAAGCTTTTTTATTTCATATATGTCGCAGTTTTTTGAACAAAAAATATATTAATGGTCTTTATGTTGACATGTGCTAGAATATCTTCTAAGTGGAGACACAAATAATACTGTTCCATTTAATAAAAAAATGCTTCTAAACGAAATAAAATGTGAAAAAATTAAAAGTGAGTACAGATCCATATTAGACTTTGAAGATTTGAACAATTCAAGAACTTAAATGTGAGTGAGTTTTTGAAAAACATGGAGACGTAAACAATAGTTTAAATTAAAAATTTTTAAGTAATATTTATAGAATCGTTCAAGGTATACTTTTTATTCTCTACTCTTCAACAAGCGTGGAAAGTATATTTTTAGTTCCAAATTTGATCAAATTAAAATGTTAAATGGACTGCAATTATAAACTTTAACATTTTTAATACATGGTAAAGATTTTTGAAGTCTTATGTCTTAATCGTAATACATATAAAATGATGAACCAAAAAAAAGCAATATAAATTCTACTATACAGACAGAATTTTCGTTTGATTAAAATTAATAATTAACAATTATTATTATTTTTAACGTGCATGAATTTGTACAACTCGACAGTATATGAACCACAAAAAAGCACAAAGTATAATTGCCACTTAGTATATGTATATGTACATCTAATTAGATAAAGTTATTTTATCATTTAAATTAGTTTAGGTTTATTATAGTCTTTAAGCCTCATTACAGTTGGCGACATCGACGTCAATTAAACACAATACCAACAAATTGGGGCTTGTGTACACGTTGTCACAGGTTTATGCTCTTTTCTAGACATTAGGTAATGGAATAGGTTGTCAGTAGCACAACATTGTTCTCAAGGGCGACTAAATAAATCCCAATTTTTTGATATTGTGATGTCGATGTCGACAACTGGACGAGTACATACGTAAACTGTCGCTCACGATAAATTTTACAGCCTGTATTTTAAATGTTAGCAACAATTCTGCAATTTTTATAATAAAAAGGCTAATTTTTTACTACATGTCGCTCTCAATTATATCGAAAATAGGGCTCGAAATGTATTAATGTGGATATACAACTATTTAGCACTATTCAATTGATTTTGGCACTATTTAAAAGCACATTTGGCACGAAATCAAGATTTCTAATTCCCATCACTGGCTCAGACCCTGACAATTTTGCATCAATTGTGCAAAATAATTTTCTATGTGTTGTTATATTTTTTGAAAATTTTGCAATTTTACTTTTCTGCAACAGTGCAACTTTTGACGTGTATGTTCGCTAAACGCATCTAGCTGGGAAAATATATTTGAGGAGCTGGCGAACAAAACCAGACTAGTCATGTTAACTGCTTTTTACAGGACGGAGAAGATAGGGACAAGCAAGGAAAAGTCAGTTTTCGTTATTTTTTTAAGGTACGATCAAACTGGTTTTGCATGAAAATAATTCATGACTTCGTAGATGTGTACTTGGGGAGTCCGAAAAAAAAATCATTAACTGAGGACATGTCTAGTTTCGCTCGCCAGCTCCTCAATTCTTCTTTAATGGGATTAGAAGGTGTCTTACAACTTATGATAAAGAGTTTAGAAAAAAATAATTGCTTTTATACATCTAATCAAAAGCCTTAAAAATCGAATTAATGAAAGACGTAAAAAATAAATAAATGCTTTAATATTCACCCTTATCGGGAATAAAAGGCGAACATGGCGAAAAAATAGTGAACAAAGCTATAAAATATTATGCTGACACAACAACTTAAGGGAATGAGCTTTCCTACCCATAGAAGCACCAAAGAAAGGATTACACAAATTGTATATCGAGAGCCTATATTCAAAACTCGTCAACTCAAAAAAGCTAACATTTCAGTAGACTAAAAAAATTGTTTATGCATTCATTATTGTAAAAATAAATGATATGCCTTCTATAATCAGAGCTGTTAAATTACGATTACGATTAGTAATCAATTAGATTACATTTTAAAAAGAATTTTAATGATTATATACATAATTGCCTTCAAAAGAATTGCTAATAAATAATTGATTACGATTACTAAAATCGAAAAGTACTCTGAATTACTTGAAATTACTACAAAATAATCTAAAAGAATCAAAATTGAGCAAAAAGTAATCTGATTACTTTCAAATATTACTTATGTGTGTGAAGATAAATTTAAATTTAACTAGCAGAGACAAAAACCAAAAAATTTTACAGAGCTCATTTTGCAGTTAACAGAGCACTGTTAACCACTTAACAGTCCTAATAAAATATAGGAATATGATTTCGGTGGCGAAATCCAGGAACAGGGACTGATACTATACCCAAAAATTAATGGAAAATATTGTCCGAGATCTGAATAATGAAATTATACTAATGGAATATACAACAGATATATCAATAACACAGAAACTTAATTTTAAAAAAGGTCCTATTTTGGAACGAAAAGTGGTCATTATCCGAAATAGAAGAATTCTACTTATATCCCACTATATAGAAATGATGCTCCTGGTGGTTCTTTAAAGAGCAAATGAAGTCGCATTTCTCTAACCATCTTGGGAGTTTGGAAAAATTAATTTGAAAAAAGTGATTTTTGAAGCAAAATTTCTGGAGAAGAGTAGTGGTCATTGTGGGAAATAGAAGAATTCTACATATATCCCACTATATAGAAATGGTGCTCCTGGTGGTTCTGTAAAGAGCAAATGAAGTCGCATTTCTCTAACCATTTTGGGAGTTTGGAAAAATTAATTTGAAAAAAGTGATTTTTGAAGCAAAATTTTTGGAGAAGAGTAGTGATCATTGTGGGAAATAGAAGAATTCTACATATATCCCACTATATAGAAATGGTGCTCCTGGTGGTTCTTTAAAGAGCAAATGAAGTCGCATTTCTCTAACCATTTTGGGAGTTTGGAAAAATTAAGTTGAAAAAAGTGATTTTTGAAGAAGATTTTCTGGAGATTAGTGGTCATTGTGGGAAATAGAAGAATTTTACATATATCCCACTATATAGAAATGGTGCTCCTGGTGGTTCTTTAAAGAGCAAATGAAGTCGCATTTCTCTAACCATTTTGGGAGTTTGGAAAAATTAAGTTGAAAAAAGTGATTTTTGAAGAAGATTTTCTGGAGATTAGTGGTCATTGTGGGAAATAGAAGAATTCTACATATATCCCACTATATAGAAATGGTGCTCCTGGTGGTTCTTAAAAGAGCAAATTAAGTCGCATTTCTCTAACCATTTTGGGAGTTTGGAAAAATTAATTTAAAAAAAGTGATTTTTGAAGCAAAATTTCTGGAGAAGAGTAGTGGTCATTGTGGGAAATAGAAGAATTCTACATATATCCCACTATATAGAAATGGTGCTCCTGGTGGTTCTTTAAAGAGCAAATGAAGTCGCATTTTTCTAACCATTTTGGGAGTTTGGAAAAATTAATTTAAAAAAAGTAATTTTTGAAGCAAAATTTCTGGTGAATAGTAGTGGTCATTGTGGGAAATAGAAGAATTGTACATATATCCCACTATATAGAAATGGTGCTCCTGGTGGTTCTTTAAAGAGCAAATGCAGTCGCATTTCTCTAACCATTTTGGGAGTTTGGAAAAATTAATTTGAGAAAAGTGATTTTTGAAGAAGATTTTCTGGAGATTAGTGGTCATTGTGGGAAATAGAAGAATTTTACATATATCCCACTATATAGAAATGGTGCTCCTGGTGGTTTTTTAAAGAGCAAATGCAGTCGCATTTCTCTAACCATTTTGGGAGTTTGGAAAAATTAATTTGAAAAAAGTGATTTTTGAAGAAGATTTTCTGGAGATTAGTGGTCATTGTGGGAAATAGAAGAATTCTACATATATCCCACTATATAGAAATGGTGCTCCTGGTGGTTCTTTAAAGAGCAAATGAAGTCGCATTTCTCTAACCATTTTGGGAGTTTGGAAAAATTAATTTAAAAAAAGTGATTTTTGAAGCAAAATTTCTGGAGAAGAGTAGTGGTCATTGTGGGAAATAGAAGAATTCTACATATATCCCACTATATAGAAATGGTGCTCCTGGTGGTTCTTTAAAGAGCAAATGAAGTCGCATTTTTCTAACCATTTTGGGAGTTTGGAAAAATTAATTTAAAAAAAGTAATTTTTGAAGCAAAATTTCTGGTGAATAGTAGTGGTCATTGTGGGAAATAGAAGAATTGTACATATATCCCACTATATAGAAATGGTGCTCCTGGTGGTTCTTTAAAGAGTAAATGCAGTCGCATTTCTCTAACCATTTTGGGAGTTTGGAAAAATTAATTTGAGAAAAGTGATTTTTGAAGAAGATTTTCTGGAGATTAGTGGTCATTGTGGGAAATAGAAGAATTTTACATATATCCCACTATATAGAAATGGTGCTCCTGGTGGTTTTTTAAAGAGCAAATGCAGTCGCATTTCTCTAACCATTTTGGGAGTTTGGAAAAATTAATTTGAAAAAAGTGATTTTTGAAGAAGATTTTCTGGAGATTAGTGGTCATTGTGGGAAATAGAAGAATTTTACATATATCCCACTATATAGAAATGGTGCTCCTGGTGGTTCTTTAAAGAGCAAATGAAGTCGCATTTCTCTAACCATTTTGGGAGTTTGGAAAAATTAATTTGATCATTGTGGGAAATAGAAGAATTCTACATATATCCATTTCTGTGGGATATATGTAGAATTCTTCTATTTCCCACAATGACCACTACTCTTCTCCAGAAATTTTGCTTCAAAAATCACTTTTTTTAAATTAATTTTTCCAAACTCCCAAAATGGTTAGAGAAATGCGACTTCATTTGCTCTTTAAAGAACCACCAGGAGCACCATTTCTATATAGTGGGATATATGTAGAATTCTTCTATTTCCCACAATGACCACTAATCTCCAGAAAATCTTCTTCAAAAATCACTTTTTTCAAATTAATTTTTCCAAACTCCCAAAATGGTTAGAGAAATGCGACTTCATTTGCTCTTTACAGAACCACCAGGAGCACCATTTCTATATAGTGGGATATATGTAGAATTCTTCTATTTCGGATAATGACCATTTTTCGTTCCAAAATAGGACCTTTTTTAAAATTAAGTTTCTGTGTTATTGATATATCTGTTGTATATTCCATTAGTATAATTTCATTATTCAGATCTCGGACAATATTTTCCATTAATTTTTGGGTATAGTAGTATCAGTCCCTGTTCCTGGATTTCGCCACCGAAATCATATTCCTATATTTTATTAGGACTGTTAAGTGGTTAACAGTGCTCTGTTAACTGCAAAATGAGCTCTGTAAAATTTGTTGGTTTTTGTCTCTGCTAGTTAAATTTAAATTTATCTTCACACACATAAATTCCGCACGTTTTAATTTCACGTGGAATACATAACATACCCGAATATTTTTCTAGCATCAAACTTAAAGAAATGTTATAATGCTTATAACTTACTTAATAACATACTTTTGTTATCTATATATAAATAGGCAAGTGAAAAAAGTTAAGAACCATTTTAACTGACTTAAGGTAGAATTAGTAAAATCGTATCATTCTACTTTACAGCTTGCCGTATCGTTCAACTTTGTGCACAAGTTATAGAAAATGTAACAGTTTACACAGAACATTTTTTTTTGTTTTTCATTAAATACGGCGTTTTTGACATTCGCTGCAGAAAAATCTGTTTTCTGCAGATTCCTACGTCAGCAGTGCTACCACCACATATTTTATAACTAGTAACATGCATTGTATATTGTATATTTTGTCAGCTGACACGCAACATCACGATACGATTTTACTAATTCTACCTTTAAACTCAACGTATTCGCTTGATTTTTTTTTTTTTTTGGTTGATAGATTGTCAATAGGAGCAGTGCAGAATGTATTTTTTCTTCTACATTTTTGTGCCTAAGATAGTTAAAAACAGTTAAGAATATTAGCCAATCATAAAGCCATGATCTCTTTTTCTCTCTTAATTTGCTAAAAAATTACAACAAAAAACTCAAAATTAACTAAATTAAATTTGGCTTGGCAACTCCGTAAACACTCAGAAGCAGTGATGGGAAATGAGATTTACATTTCGGTATCAAAAAAAATTTTTTAGTACTTTTTTCAACAAAAAATTATATAAAATTAATTTACAAAGAAATAAAAATGAAACACAAAGCATATGGATAGGATGATTCTAAAAAAAATCTTTTGTTTTTCTCAGAACCAGGTTTCAAACTTTTGTTAGATAAAAAATAGGCCTGTTAAAATATCAGCTCATAATATTAATGGTGAGATGGTCCGTTCGATTTCCCATACGATTTACATGGTATAAATTGATTTTATTTATTCTGATTGTCATAAGTAAAGAACGGAATGTCCTACAATAAACTTCTTGGTACGCTTTTGTAGAAAATTGAATTGATTTTTTTAGAATCACCCTAATATGCATACACACATATGTATGTATGTACTCGTTCATAAGTACAAGTGCTAAAGTTATAACAAGAAGTGTTTTAAGATTTCAATAAATCTTAGGCTTGGATAAGACTTGATACTGTTGGAACATAAAGTATGTTCCTTTGTTTTGTTTTCATGACATTTTGTAAGAGAAAATACTTTCGACATTTACAGAGGAGTGAGATATAGACAAAATTCGGTAAGCTACTGTCGATTACGTGTGTGAAGATAAATTTCGAAATTTAAACCCAAGACACAAACCAATTGCATTAACAGAGCTATGTTAACCTGATAACAGAGACCTGTTAGACATGAAAATTTTGGAAGTGCATACTCAAAATGGAATCCTGGCCATATTTTTCAACAAAATGAGCTAAAAAAATCGAAACATGCAGACTATTATATTTTTCTATATAAAAACAAAAAAAAAAGTAATAAAAAAACTAAAAGAAACTATAAATTTTTAACTATCAAATAAATTAATTTTTTTTATGGAAATTTTTGAATTCCTAGAGAACGAACATACCTGGGCGGCTAAATTTTGTTGGAATTTATGTCTTTTGTGCCCTTTTATAATATCCAGATTTCAAAACCTTTAACATTTGCGTTTTTCATAAAAAAATTTGATTTTTCTAAATTTTCAAATTTCGATTTTCACTAAAGGACGAATTTCAGGAGAACGAACATACCTGGGCGGCTAAATTTTGTTGGAATTTATGTCTTTTGTGCCCTTTTATAATATCCAGATTTCAAAACCTTTAACATTTGCGTTTTTTATAAAAAAAATTTGATTTTTCTAAATTTTCAAATTTCGATTTTCACTAAAGGACGAATTTCAAGAGAACGAACATACCTGGGCGGGTAAATATTGTTGGAATTTATGTCTTTTGTGCCCTTTTATAATATCCAGATTTCAAAACCTTTAACATTTGCGTTTTTTCATAAAAAAATTTGATTTTTCTAAATTTTCAAATTTCGATTTTCACTAAAGGACGAATTTCAGGAGAACGAACGATATAGAGAGATTCTTGCTATTTTTAAAAGTATCGTGCTTTAATAATAATATTCCATGGCCATTGTGTAAAAAAGTTTAGCCTTAAGTGAAAATCGAAATTTGAAAATTTAGAAAAATCAAATTTTTTTTATGAAAAACGCAAATGTTAAAGGTTTTGAAATCTGGATATTATAAAAGGGCACAAAAGACATAAATTCCAACAAAATTTTGCCGCCCAGGTATGTTCATTCTCTAGGAATTCAAAAATGTCCATAAAAAAAATTAATTTATTTGATAGTTAAAAATTTATAGTTTCTTTTAGTTTTTTTATTACTTTTTTTTTGTTTTTATATAGAAAAATATAATAGTCTGCATGTTTCGATTTTTTTTAGCTCATTTTGTTGAAAAATATGGCCAGGATTCCATTTTGAGTATGTACTTCCAAAATTTTCATGTCTAACAGGGCTCTGTTATCAGGTTAACATAGCTCTGTTAATGCAATTGGTTTGTGTCTTGGGTTTAAATTTCGAAATTTATCTTCACACACGTCTGTCGATTTACCTGGAAACATGTATTCATATAATGCGTTTTTAGTTTTAGCATCGATAGGCCAAAAACTGCATATACAGGCCTGTTCTGCAAATCATGATATGTCAAATCACGGTGATTTCAAAAAATTAATAAAAGCTAAATTATTGCTTTTGTAAATTTCACGATTTATGGTTTATACATGACTATAACTTCAAATACAATAAATACCCACGAACAAGTCAGCTATTAGTTGTTTGTTTTTAACACCACCGTGATTTAAATCACCGTGATTTTTAGAACAAGCCCGATATTTTCTGTTGTTAATAGTTTTAATTCTTCCAAATCAGCCAATGCTCTATATTGATTGTTAATATTTTCAAAATTTTGCTTTTCGCTGGGAAACATTTTTATTCAAAGCGATATAATGCTATTGGTTTTACCAGATAAATCATTTTCAGGGGAAACTTACTAAGCTAAGTTAACGTTTCATTGTCAAAGTCCACTTTTGCCCTTAGAACTTGACAGAATTTAATATAAACTTTTTACAATATTCTTTAAACTGATCTAAAACATACATAGATCAACTTCTGTACCACAGAAAATATCATTGAAAGAAATATGGTTTTTATTTACATATATTTAATTGTGAAGGGTTACAATTTTCTAAAATATCTACTAATAAAGTTTCGTGCCATTTGTCGAAAAAGAAATTGAATTCTTGGCAAAAATATATGTGTACGCGCGTCTTCTAACTGTATTTCTGGGTTGGCCGAGAGAGTATCAAATGTATTGCGGGAGTACTACGGTACTTTTTCATGTCAAATAGTATCAAAAAAAGTACGATTGTACCAAATTTTCCATCACTGCTCAGAAGGAAATACTTATTTTATTTGTTCATTCTATTCTTATTTCCATTTTTGTATGTACTTAATAGGCTTTTCACACTTGCCCACATTTTCGTGGAATGTGTGGAAGATGTTGAAAATGTGAAACATACGTTCACATTACAACATCTAACATCAACCATCATATTTAGCTGTCAAAATAAATAAGGCCACGTTTTGTGTAAAAAAATAATAAAAATTAAAAAAAAATGGATAATGAAGAGAAATTAATAATAGGACTAGTTGTTAATTTGCAAGAGCAATCTCTACTATTAATGCAGTGTGTAGAATCCACAAAAAGCTTACTGGAGGAAGAAGATGATGAAGACATAGTTTTGGATAATCTCATCCAGGAACATAGCTTCCATTTCTTCCGTCCAACAAATTCGGAGACTGGTTTTCTTGTTTACTGCAAAAAAAAAAATAGCTACATATGTAAGAATGTACATACAACAAAATATTTGTATATACAAGGAATAATTATGTACAAATATTTAAAAATAAAAATACTTACATGTTTCGCTCATTTTTAATAACTTTGTAAATATTTTTTTATGTCATTAACAGGGACAGGGGTTTCATGCAAATGCATATATTTTACCTGAAACCTGATAATGGCAAGAACGAAATATCTTTACGAAACATTGAATTTGTGTGAAAATGGCATCGATTTGTTAGTGCATATTTTTTCATATTTTGCTGAAAATGCATATTTTTGCATAATTTGGTCGTAAATGCATATTTTTGTCTCATATTTTGGTATAATTACAAGTTTTGTGTCATATTTAGTAAAAAAATTTAAATTTCAAAATTTGTTATTAATGAATAATTATTAATGCAAGACTGTTTTTTTTTTTTGGACAAATTATTTCGCTTGCATTGTTGTAGAAGGATTGTACAAGCACACACACCTATCAAATTTAATAAAAATTGTCATTTGGTGATTTCAAGAGGACATTTAATGCTAATAAAGCCGAAAGGAGTGAAATAATTCTGCGGAAACTTGATATTGTTTTAAAAATGCCAAATAAATCTAATAGTTAGTATTCGATTCATTGTAATAGTTGCGTTAAATAAATATGTATAGGTATACAACATTATATAAAAATAATTATTTAAATTTGAGCCGATTACATTTACAGACGTTACAATGTCTTTCTTAATGCCAAAAATTCTTCTTAGAACAAATTGATAGAACTTCGCGTTCAAAAATTTTTAAATTAAAATAAATAAATAACACTTTTCTTTTTCAATTAACGTATCGCTCCTTTACTGCAATATAAACATATCTCGAAAAATGCGTATTTAGAGTAAATAATGCAGAAAAAAAGTCTTGTATACGCAAATCTTGAGAAAATAAAATATTTTTATATCTTTAATTAGTTTTATGTAAATTTAAAAATGTTATTTTGAAAAAAAAAATTTTTAAATATGTGCATATTTAATTGTTTTTAGTGCATATTTTTCTTTTTTAATGTCATATTTTAGGCGCCTAAAATACCTTTTTTAAATGCATGAAGTACTTGTCCCTGGTCATTAAATTTCAAAAATTCCAGTGATACCACTACAATTTTTTGTCATTTATCAGTGATGGCACTAAAATAATCAAAAGATGTTGAGTGGAACAAAATGAGTTAGGAACATTTTACAAAGATGTTGAAAGATGTTGTTTTTTAGCCCTGTACATTTCTTATGGGAAATTTTCAACATCATCGCAAACTGATGGTAGATGTTAGATGTTGATTAGTGTGAAAAGGCTATAAACGATTATTGCTGAAACTAATAAAATTTGGTTATTTAAATAACGAGTAAGTTAAATACATACCGGTACTGTATTATTTTTCTTTAGATGCTTAAAAATAATGGGTCATAACCATAGACAAACATTAAAGCCGGTTCTTTTTAGAGACAACTTAAATTTTAACATCTGTTGTTAGCTTTCTTTCAACTATAGTCAAAATTAGAACCGGTTTTAAGTTGAATCAGCTTTAAGTGGGTGATGAGTAAAATCTTGAAAATTTTGCATGCAAT
Organism: Tachina grossa; assembly: GCA_949987645.1. Classification (NCBI taxonomy): domain Eukaryota; kingdom Metazoa; phylum Arthropoda; class Insecta; order Diptera; family Tachinidae; genus Tachina; species Tachina grossa. Next base: position 67,284,277 of record OX465278.1, on the reverse strand, counting down.
TTGATATGAGTAGGTAATAAGCAAGTGGCATCTCTGAACAGCTGACAGAATAAAAACGACAAAAAGTTAAATGAAATAGAATCCATTTTGGAGAAAAAAAGTTGAAAAACATAAACCGGAGAAAAAATAAACATCAAAACCGTTTCTATTATTTATTTGGAAAGCTCACATTAATAGATACAACTATTAAAGACCGGAGTAAGTACGGTAATACATTTTATTAGAAATGAAGAAATATATGACATTTTATCTGAGCGGTTTGTATTATTGCAATAATGGTTGAATTTCAACCACTGGGCGAACACTAGTTTTAAAAATTTCATCACAAACTAAACATTTTTGTTTCCCTTTACTTTTGTTTGTTTATATTTAAAAACATATGGTTTCGTTTTACTGGATTTTACTGGCAAAAATTTGTCCAGTAAAAACTTGCATTTACTCAGTAAATGAACTGTCATTTTTCTCTCTCAATTCGACCTCTCATTTACTGGATTTTGTGTACTCGAACGCAATCCAGTAAAAAATAGTAAAAATTTGTACAAATTTTTGAGTTCTCGAACGCACTTAATATTGAATTAAATGGTGAATAAGATAAAGCTGGAGACTATCGTAAAAAATAAATTATGTAATCACATTATCGTTAAAGCAAGCGAATTAATATGTCGATAAATATTACGATTTTCTGTTCTGTTAACTAATGCAATGCATTAGTTAAACACTGATTTGGAAATTATTGTATGTACATATATATATATTGTATGTATATATACTAGAGATGTGCAAATGTCGTGATTTTATCGTGTCACGCGTTAGTCACGCGTGATTCACGTGATTCGTGATCAAATATTATAACTAATCACGCGTGAGTGCGCGAGCGTGACTGAAAAAAATTTACTCGTGCGTGATCGTGCGTGAGCTTTTTTTAATAATCACGCACGAATTTTCACGCTCTCACGAGATAACATTCCTGCATAAGTACATATGTAACTGTATTCAATGATTTGAAATAAATTATTTTATAATAATAAATGCATATATGTATAGTAATATGTATGGTAGTATGAGCTTACAAACATAATGAATACCCCCAAACAAAATGTTTCGACTTTTTCTGAAGTCAGACTTGTCGTACCGAATTCGTTAAGACATTTCGGTAGTTTCTCTGAACAATTCCCAATAAACCACTCCATAAGCTAAATATAACTGCAATGGAGAATAAGCTTATCACTTAAACACTTTTTTGTAAGTGGTATCACTGTTTGCAAGTTTTTTTTTTTGTTGTTTATGATTTTGAACGCGTGAATTTTATATTATTTGTTAAAGTCGTAATTTTTTGTCTTGTTTAATTAGTTCAGTGTCCCAAAGTTAAGTGGAGTTTCTACAAAAATTTACATTTAAAAAATAGTAATTATTATATTGGAATATAAATTTTAATTTTTTTTTTTTAAATTATTTGTATTTCAATAAAATTAATTGTCGTTTACATTTGGCTTATTTGTTTAAAGAGGTTAGCAGTATATTATCCTTTTCTACTTCGACATTTTGAATATATTATGATAGTTTGAAAATATTTTAAATTGTTACATAGATTGAAGGAAAAATTAGAAATCAAAAACCTTTAGATTTTTTATTTTTATTTTGTTTATATAAGAAGAAAAAAAAACTAAAGCTAAGGGTTAAAAAAAAAATTATGAAAAGCAAAGTTCATTTATATAATTATATTTAGAATTTTGACATTTTCTCAGGTAGTTTTCGTTCAGCATAATTATTTTTTCGTTAACAGTGGGAAATTCAGCAAACATATGCAGTCTTTGCGTTGAATAATGCCAAGGGAGCTTAAAAATCATTTTTAAAAACTTGTTCTGAGCCACCTGTAGTTTTTTCCTATGACATGTAGCTGACGTGTACCATACAGGGGTACAATAGAAGATTACTGGATGGAAAATGGATTTGATTAATATTTTTTTGTTTTCTATTGAAAGATCCGATTTTCTATTTATGAATGGGTATAGAATTTGTGTAGTTTTGTTGATTTTGTTGACAATATACATATGAAATATGATTTTTAAAACTTAATTTTCGATCAAGAATAACTCCTAAATACTTAACATTTTCTTGCCAGTTAATATCGATGTTGTTGAATTTTAGAGGGTTTTGTGGTGTGTAGCAGGATTTTCGCTTCCTTGTGAAAAAATAGCTTTTGTTTTTTCAGGATTAATCATTATTTTCCATTTCGTAAAATATTTGTCAAGGACGAACAATGCAGACTCCAAATTATTTATTATATTATTGGAATATAAATCCGAGCATAGTATAGCAGTGTCATCAGCAAATATTGAAGGTACACATCTCGGAAGTGGTGGGAAGTCAGCGATGTATATGTTGTATAGAATTGGAGACAGACAAGCGCCTTGTGGACATCCTGCCGTTTATTTAATTTCACGCGATTTAGTTTGTCCAATAAAAACGTTGAACGATCTTTCACTGAGGAAACTTTGAATGATTTTAATAATCTCTGCAGGAAAATTAAATTTTATTAACTTATAAATAAGTCCTTTATGCCAGACAGTGTCGAATGCTGATTTTATGTCGAGTAGAACCATTCCAGTTGATTTTCCTTCTTCGAAGTGATTTTTAACTAGTTTCCTGATTTTAAGGAGTGGGTGGGTTGTGTTATGCTGTGTCCTGAAACCATACGGATACGGTGGGAGAGTTTCATTTGATTCAGTGAAGCGAAGTATTTTTTCTTTAATGACTTTTTCAAAAATTTTACTAATTGACGGCAATAGACTAATAGGTCGATATGACTGTGTAGATTTGGCAGGCTTATTTGGTTTGAGTATAGCTATAGTTTTTGATATTTTCCATTTATTTGGGAAGTAACAGAGTTTGAGACAAGCATTGAATATATTTGTTAAGTAGTTTAGAGCTCCTTTTGGTAGATTTTTTAGACATATATTATTAATATTATTAATTTTAATTTTAAATATGCCTACTATAAGCATGTTTAGAAAACTATTTTCCTGGAAGCATATTCTATAATTTAGAATTATAAGCTTGTTGTATACTATAGGCTAGCAATATTATCGCAAGGGTTCAATTTTCTTTATAAAGTAATTGTTAATAAACCTTTCACAAGAGTATGCACAACACTTTTCTAAGCTTCAGGCTTATGGTAGTAAGTTTGTTATAAACTATTTCCATAGCGTTTTGGTTTGTTAGGTTAAAACTTTGATTTTTGAGTACATAAGTAAAAGTCTGTAAATAAGTTTGTAAGTATGTATGTATGTTTCTTAGATACCCTGTAGGAAGTATCAATTGAGAAACACTACTGATTCAACAGTGCCTTTGTCAACAATACTTCTGACGAATTGTACCGCAGAAAATGTTTTTTGCTTTAGGGGCCGTCCATATATTACTTAACGCTGTAGGGGGGAGGGGTGGGGTTCGAGTTTTGTTATGACTTGTTTTTTTTTAAAGTCAGTTTTATTTTTAACACAAACACAATTCACAAAGCGATTAGCTTGTGGGGGTGGGCGTAGTCTTTGTTACGCAACAGAAAAATTTTAGTAATTTGTATGTTTTCTCATTTAATATGCTTTTCTCATATATTTGATTATCATTTATTTAATTGATCATACGTCTTACCTTCACATTTATATTATGTATGTATACATACATACATGTGCGGAATGTCAATTTTTGATATACGAGAATTCGAATTCGAATATTTAAAATGATATCCGCGAATACGAATTTTTAAAACTATATTAAATTAACTTTGCTTTATTTTAATTTACATTGTAAATTTTACAAAAACACGAGCATACATATATACATATATATGTATATACACATGTATATGTAAGAACCTATTTTTCAACCCAAAAAACATGAAAATTATATTATACATATACTTTTACGTGAGCGTGCGTGATCGTGATAAGTTGTAAAGCACTCGTTCGTGATTAAAAATATTTTATTCGTGAGCGTGCGTGATCGTGAAAATTTTCAAATTCATTTCAATTTTTTAAAATTTTGGAAACTTGCATGTGAAAATAAATGCTAATTATTTTTACTAAAAAAAATTATGCTTTGAGATAGCAGAATAAAAAAATTTATATAAAACGAGAATAAATCATTTTTTTTATTCGAAATTTATATTACACATTAATATTGCATACGGAAGCTATTTGCCATCGAAAACTCATTTTGACCAAATTTGAGTTGACGCATTTTGAACATACGTCTATGTTTTGGCTTCCAAATCGTTTTCACATGTTTTATTGCGAGATCGGATGTTAAAACACATGCTACACCGTATGCATCCGAATTTAGATGAAAGCAATTTGGAAATGAACGATTTGAAAGTTTTTAATTTTTTTTTTAGTTTTGCTTTCACAAGACTTTTATAACATGTGAAAAGAATACGAGTTTTTTTGCCAAAAGTGAAAACGTAAAAATCTAATAGTTTGAAATCGTCCATTTAAAAATTGTTTTCTTCTAAATTCGGATGTTAGATCACATAATAGTAATTTTTATTTTATAAATTAAAACTTAAACAAGTGTAATATACTTTTTAGTTTTGGGCAAATAAATGAAGATATTTTAGGCGAAATTTAATTTTGGGGTAGAATATTTCTGGGTAATTACCCAAAATGGGTAATGGGTAAAGTTAATTAAGCGTGGACATTTGTGAAAATTATTGTAAAAACTGTGATTCAATATTTGGAGTAACAAATAAGCAATAAAGGTATTTAACCGATGGCTAATTAAATGGGGTATACTATATTATCCATTAATATCGCATGCGTTTGTTACGAGTACTCCGTTTATACGCGCACTATTTACAAATAAAAATATTTGCAAATAAATTAACTCACAGTTTATACGGCGAGAATGAGACGACAATAACGTACTCAACTCCTCTTTCCCCGTTCATCAACAAACTCGAAAGTTTTGCAGCAAATGTTTCACTGTATGTACGTGGACTTAATTGGGAATAGTTTTCTGAGTTAGTAAGTCGCAATAAAACAATTTATTTATTTATTTTATTTTATTTATTTATTTATTTCAATCCGATACATAGAAAGTCTAAGGGCCATTATTACAACTTAAAATTAGTTAAAAGTAGGATTTCATCGAACGTATAAAAATCTTTCCATTATTTCAAATTGGATTTAACTTACACCAGGTAGGATAAACTTGCCTGTAATTTATCGCTGACTTTAGGTGAAAGTAAAATTTTGCAAATGATAAAGTTTTTATACGCCCGATAAAAGCCTACTTTTAACTAACTTTAAGTTGTAATAATGACCCTAAAAGGCCAATTATACATGTATCTATACAATTATATTAATAGTCACTTAAAGCTACAAAATATATATTATATTTTATATTATATAAAAAATAAAAATTATTTATTAATTAAATGAATAAGTTTCAGTGTCTGTGGCTCCCCAGCCACACAAAAGTAGTAATAAGGAAATAAAATCGTTAATATTAGCAAATAAGATCCAACAATTGCCGCCGATATGGTAGATGTTATATTATAATATTATATTCTCGAGCAAAACCAGTTCAAAAGCATTTTTTGTACATAAAAATTGAATATGAGAATAGTTTCAAAGATGATGGTAAACTATTCCAAACCCTGCAGACTCTTATTTTGAATGACCGTTCAAAAATAGAGAGCAATAATTTATAGTTTTGTTTGCGAATAAGTCGCCCGTATAAACGTATTATGCAGTGTTGTCAGATTTATTTTCAGCCTCCTCGCCAAATGACTTGTCGAATTTCGCCAAATATCGCCAATACAATAAAACATAAAATTTTAGCTACAAAAAATATTTTTACTTTGTAATAACATTAGAAATATTGTTAAATTTTAAATTCAGTACTTAAAGTCTATCGTAAAACATAAAAATTATATCGAGCCTTATTTTCGATTTTATCGTAAGCGACATGTTATCGAAAATATAATTTTTTTATTGACATTTAAATTTTATAGGCCTACCCATAGTTTAGAATTATCAAAATCCCAAAAGTTTTAATAACTTTTTAAGACACGGGCTGTAAAATTTTATCGTAAGCGAAATTTTACGTATAAAAACATATTTGAAAATTTAAAAAAAAAACCTGAAAAATTTAATTTTTGTCGTTTACGATACATTAAATTTTTCAAGAGGTTTTTTTTTAATTTTCAAATATGTTTTTGTACGTTTTACAGCCTGTATCTTAAAAGTTATCAGCAATTTTGGCATTTTGATAATTCTAAACTATGGGTAGGCTCATGAAATTTTAATTTGAATAAAAAAGCCTGCTTTCGATAACATTTCGCTTACGATAAAATCTAAAATAAGGCTCGATATTGTTTAAGAAATACATTAACTGGTGTATAGAAAATACTTAAAAACAACTAATTCCAAAAGATCAATCTAAATAAGATAAATTGAACTTTTACGCCAAGTTCAAAATTATTATATAAATCTTATCACAAGATAACGTTTATTCAAGCTTGCATTTAAGTACTTTAGGCGAGAACTCGTGCAAGCTTTTTGCTTCTTCATTATCAAAATATTGGTTTCAATTTATAAAACTATAAACACCAAATACGGTTTTGTGGTCCATAATTTTTTTGAATTCTTGAATTTCTGAAAATTTTGTTTGAGATAAAGAGTTACAAAATTTTTGCTCGAATTATTTTATGCCGTAGAAAAACTTCTTTACATAAAAAATTTGATATTTTTAACACTATTCTATTCTATTGAAATCGTAAAAATATAGCCAAAAAATCGCGAAGGAGTTCAAATATCGTCAAGTAAATCGCCAATAGCCATTTCAAAATTTTCATCGCTAAAAACAAAATTTTGTCGCCACGTTTGGCGAGATATCTGTTTCATTTTGAACGCGTCATTTATTTTTTGCTTGATATACTTATACAAATATCGCCAACATCGAAACCAAGTTTTATACTTGTTCTTTTATTAAAAGTAAAAAAAAAGAATCGTTTAAAAGCTAAGAAGTGAGATTATCTGCTGTTTTTAAATGACTATTTTTAAAGAAATCAATCATATTAATTTTTTTTTTTGTAAATGTGTGTGAAAAGTTATACTTTTTTAACTAATACACCTTTTAGACACGGAAAGTTTACTTTGCAAAGTCTTAATTCAGCTGGGAGAAAGACAGAAAGGGATAGTAGTCCTCTCTCTGTCTTTCACTTAGCTGAATTAAGACTTTGCAAAGTAAACTTTGCGTGTCTAAAAGGGGTATAATTTCGTTTCGGTTTTTAATAATATTTTTAAGTTAGACACGGAAAGTTTACTTTGAAAAGTCTTAATTCAGCTGTGTGAAAGACAGAGTAAGGAATACTATTTCTTTCTGTCTTTCTCCTAGCTGAATTAAGATTTCGCAAAGTAAACTTTGCGTGTCTAAAAGGGGTAAAATGAAATAATAAAAATTAACTAATACACATGCGTGTCGTTTTTTGTAAACTTTTTTTAAAATTATTCGAATAAAATTATTCGTCTGTTCGAATAAGAAAAAAAATCATGAAAGTTCATCCGAACAAATATAAAACACGAATAATTAAGAACAGTATCGTTACAACAGTGAGAAATTTAGGAAGTTTAGCGGACCTTAATTACTTAAACCAGTAAAACAGTTCTGTTTGTTGGTGTTTTTAAATTTTAATAAAAAAAAAGAATGTGTTTTATTTAGTTTTCAAGTTTATTTGTATTTTTAACTCTCAACTAAAAAAAGGGGTGTTATAAGTTTGTAGTGTGTGTCTGTGTATCTGTGTGTCTGTACAAGTACTCGTACAGACCAAACGGCTGAACCGATTTTAAATTAGTTTTTTATGTTTGAAAGGCGACTTGATCGAGAGTGTTCTTAGCAATGTTTTAATAAAATCGGTCCAGCCGCTTAGAAGATATTGCATCTTTTCTAGAAATATTCGGGGGTTTTTAAAATTTTTAATTTTTGTTATTTATTATAGCAAAATTAAAAAAAAAATTTGTAAAAACGTTTTGAGCATCTATTTAGAATTAAACTCTTCATGCAATCGCATGAAGACTTGTAATCATTAAATGGGTCTGCAATTGTTTCTAACAACTCTAAAATTTCTGGAGTAACTTCACTGTGCTTGGTTTTGGCTTCCTGACGATCACTAATCGTGATAGGCTGCAGAGGTTCGTTTTCCAGATTGGTATAGCTTTGTTGCAATTGTTTTGGCTAACTGGACTTCAAAAGATGATGTACTTTTTTGTTTTGCACTTTGGGATGACAGTCCTTAAATCTTTTGTTATGTCTGCATCATCGATCCAATAAGCAAAGAATCCCTTATAGCATTTGAAAACTTAACATTATTTTCAAGTCAACTAGCATTTCTATTCAGAAATTATGTTCAACTTCGACTATATACCTTCCACCTTTTTCGTATTTTACAAACCAACGCACAAATAACGTCAGATGTTACTTTTGGTGAGCTTATTTTTTTCAAAATAAAAGCAATAATTTCGTCTGATGTCGGTTCTCCTTCCACTTTTGAAAATGTGAGTATATGAAATTTGCAAAATCATTCTGAAACATTTTTTATGGTCTTACCAACAGAGGAAAAACCTGCCTTTAAAATTTTGTTTGTTTCAAGACAGTTTTGTGTGGTATCTATCACCTTTTCTTAAATTCTACAATGAAATTAAAAATGTAAATTTTACTTACTTCTTAAAAATCTGTTTTTTCACGAACAAATTGCTCACGAGCAAAAAAAAAAATTTGCAATTATTTAAATGCCAATAATTGAGAATTTTCTCATAAAAGAAATGTATCACTATATTAACATAATGCAACTTTCAGGTGAATTTTGCAGTTGTTTTGCAGAGTTAAACCCTGAACTGAATATGAGGTTTTTGAGGTGGGATATTAAGCTACCGAAATAGTATATAATCGTATTTATTCAAAAAAAGTTCCGCTAAACTTCCTAAATTTCGCACTCTTTAAGAAATTTTTTTCCAAGAGAACAAAAAAAAAAAGAAGATAAAGTTTATTTTACGTAAAAACAATTATATCTATATGCATAATTTAAAGTAATCATGTGAATATGTTTCCGCAAAAGTTAAAAAATTTTTTTTTTTGGTAAATGAATCAAACATTGGCTCTCATTTTTTGCACCGTAGTTTATTTATGACTATAATTGTACGAGCTGTCTTATTCTATTCTATCAAGCCACCTTTGTGTCTACAAATTGTCGAATATACTCAAAGATACATACATACATAGATATTGCTTTTATTAACAAAATATTTTACCTTTTGTAAATGGCGCATTTAAAGGCTCAATCAGACGTGACATAACCATAGCCATAGGAAACAGCCGTTCGAACCAAACTAATGGGCAACACTGTAATTGATTATAGGTGACTCGCCATAACGCCATAACTCTCACCATAGAAACCAATTGAATTTCGGTTTGGTTATGGCTATGGCATTATGGCTATGTCACGTCTAATTTAAGCTTAAGCCGCCAACCACATGATGATTGAGTGAATACGTTGTGAGTGTTTCAGTTTTTGTTGCACTAACATTGTTCCATTACCAAAGTTTTAATAAGAAACTTGTGTAAACAGCTTAAATATTAAAATAAATATTGTACATAGAAAAACATTTGTAGACTTTTGTCATCTTATCGCCAAAGGCTTTTTCTTTGTTTTTAAAATTGAATTCTTAACTATGAACGTACAAAATTCATACATACATATATACATATACATATGTATGTATCGAAGTGGCTGGCTGTATTCACTGCAGACCGTTTAAAGAATGTTCAAGTTCCACATTTAAAATAATCGATCAGTTGTGGTTTTGTGTTTCTTCCAACATAGGTATCTAATACATTCATGTGTAAACACTTTTTTGACTTAAATTTTTTGTTTTGAGTGTGTGCCTTTATTTTTATATACAATATATACATATCGTCACCTAAAAAGCAAAATAACGTATCATCAAAAAATTCAAAATTGATTTTTTATTGATTACGATTCACTACATCATATTACATACATATGTCTACAAAATTTTGCAGGTCTTGTATAAAAACTACCAAACTTTTTCTTTGGGTAAGTTTGGACAATAATTAAATAATCAGCTTTTTTTTTTGTTTAAACTTGAAACTGAAAAATTAATCAGAAAACTTGCAAATAAAAGAAAAAGTTTTTGTGTAAAAATAGATTAAAAAGCAAAATGTAAGGTTTAGTTTAAAAAAACTGGTATTTGTAAGTAAATTTTTGCATATTTCTCATTTCCTGAATATATGTTGCCAGTGATGCAAATTTTTGTTTTTGTGTGTGTTTTAACAATTTTTTGACCAAAATTCATAAATGTACCTTCATTTGTTTCTAAGATATTTAATTTTGTTTCCCTAGAATGACTATATCTTACAATGTGCGTTGTAGCCTCTGGGCCAATGACATACATATATTTCCTGTTTGCTGATCCTTGCTGCAACCAAGAAATGACACGTGCTTGTGTTCATCTTGGACCCATCAGTGAAAAGTGCACAACCCTCGGGCTTCCTATCGTGGAAGCAAGTCCGCAAATACCACCCATTCAGGATTATTGTGTAGCGAAATAGTCTTGGCCTCACTAAACCCGACTCCGAAAGCATAAGTAAACTCCTTGCCGCCATTCCCATTTTAGAGTCGACGATGCGCAGAAAATGGAGGATGGCAGCCTGAAGAATGCTTCTTGTGACACCAGTGACGCCCATTTAAGCATACTTCTGGACCTTGGCGCAAAGGATTTCCTTTGGTGATTTTTGACTTTTCGATGACAAAAAATATTGAAATAAAATATGGAAATAATATCTCAGATAATTTAATTTAATTAAACTTTCAATTAAAGGAAAAAATTACCTTGATCAATTCTTACATTCCTCCCTCAGTAAATTTTGACTTAGCTACAGTTAGAAGCTTGTATGACCAGTTCAATAATAACGTCTTAATTAACGGTGATTTTAACACCTGGCACTCTATGTGGGGATCTACCACGAATAATATTAGAGGTAATACCATTGCAGAATATATAATAGCATCTAACTTTGTTATTTTTAATGATTTCTCCCCAACTCACTTAAGCACTCGGCATACATTTACCAACATAGACTTAACTTTCGGCTCAACAAATCGAAAAATTCAATCAATAGATGACCTACATAACTAGTAGCGATCATTTTCCAATCTTAATCCAACTTTTCGTTCCCTCACAATTAACTAACATGGAAAAAGCAGACTGGCCCAAATTCAAGGAACTCTTTCTATTATTTCACAGAAATCACCCCATTAGTAACAACATTAATAAAGAGGCATACATTATGCAAAAAGTTATTCTGCAAAGTGCTAATCAATCCATCCCTCGGATCAACACTTCCGTAAAAAAAGAGTAGCGTGGTGTGGACCTAAAAAATGAAAAAAAAAACCAAGTCTGGCATATGTTAAAAATAAATATCAATAAGGAAAACTATCAGTTATAAGACGGATATAGCCAGATTGAAAAGAGAGCTAAAGAAGAAGTAATTCAATTTCAGATTTCACCTCTGAAATTAATACAAATTAAAAGGATTTGGCATAATACGAGTATTAGAACTTTTTGTGGCCTCACACACAATCCAATATCGCTCCGACCCCAACTCTTTTTTCACAAACACCATTTTTCTGAAGAATTTGGTCTTTCTAATCACATGACAGCAAATTTTCGCACGAATTCACAAGCAAAAAATACGAGTACTCTTTACCTAACCTAAGTACTAAGTAGGTTGAAAGAGAAAACCCCTGGTTTCGATAGAATTTCGTATGCAATGATTCACAAACTTAACAGCTATTCTAAACAAAGACTTATTCACCTATACAATTTAATTTTAAATAACTATGTCCCCAATTTTTATAAAATAAGCACTATTGCAGCCATCCTAAAACCTAACGGATACAAAACCACAATTGCATCCTACAGACCTATCTCCTTGAACATTTGTTTAGCTAAACTCCTAGACAAAATAATGTCTAATCGCATGTAGTGGTTTGTCGCATCAAAAACCTTATTAGTATACATCAGATTAAGGTTCAGGCAATGCAAGTCGGTATCGGATGCGCATCTTTATATGTGGACCCCTTAATTACAAAGGGTCTAAATTAAGTTAATCGAATGGGGCATAGGACCCAATATCACAATATACATCAAGAATTTCCTAAAAAATAGAAAAATTAGAATAAAAATTAACAACATCTACTCGAACACATTTAACGGTATACCCCAAAGGGTCACCCCTATCAATTATCTTTTTCTTAATCTCTTATAACAATTTAAGTAAATACCTAAATGAACTTAATGATTTCAAATTCCTTCACATATGCTGCCGATTTTTATCTAATCAAGGAACTACATCAAGAAAAATACCAAACTATTGATCATGATACAATAATACAGGTAACCGCGAAGCGCCACCTGATAGAATTTGTTTCGTGATGTGATCTGCCAAATGTTATTTACATTTTACCAACACACGCGCATAGTGCCTATTAAAACTGCACTAAGACAAATAAAGCTTTGCAAAGACAAGAGAAAACGCAAGTATATGTCTCTTGTCTTCTCTTGGTTTTTTGACAGTTTTCATCACAAAACAGCAATAAAAACCCCTGTTGTTTTATTTGTTTTACATTTGTTGTAGATTCGCGGTTACCTGGATTATTACATCATGCTATTGATGTACAATCAGTGATCACTTTTATAAACCACTGGTCTAATTACTCAAGAGCGAAATCATCTATAACGAAATGTGAACATTACATATTTGTAGGAAAAGAAAGTGTCAAACAATAGTATCAGCTGGCTCATTCAACATACAAAACCCAAAGATTAAACATAATAAAATGTATTGCCAATAAAAAATACAACTATAACATTTATTCTATAATTTCAGCAATGAAAGCAATCATGTTAGCTGAAGTTGATTTCGGCCTACATTTATATGGGTGCTCGTCCAACTCATCTCTCAGAAAAATAAAAACAATTGTTAATTCTGCAATAAGAATATCTTTGGGAGCTTTCAAAACGACACCCACCTCCCAATAGGACCTATTAGAAACCTTCCAATAAACATCCCTGGCCAGTATTTAAATGTCAACGCTCCACCGGACATTTATAATCAATTATTTCTACAAGAACATTGCTTTACCACAATTACACCATACTTTATCCGGATGGGTCTAAAAATTACCTAAACGTATCTTATAGTGTATCAACCAATAACACTCCCTCAATTCACCTCTATTTTCTATGCGGAGATAATTGCCATATTTGAAGCCATCAACTACGCATTAAATTCATCTGACAAAATACTAATATGCACTGATTCTCTTTCGTCCATCATCGCTATAAAAATTTTCACAACCATAATTATTATTTAAAATTTATTCGGAACTGCTTAATAAACAATTTCCCACAATATATTATCCTATGGGTCCCAGGTCATTGCGCTATTCAAGGCAACGAATTCGCTGATGCTATGGCAAAAGCTACCCTCCACTCTCCAGCCTATCTAACCATAAACGTCAACACAAAAGACATAACTAAACATATTAAAGATTTCACCCATACAGAAGACCTATGGACGACCTCATCGGATTGGTATAAAGAAATTAATCACAACAGAATCAAAATAGACAATTACCTAAAGACTAATATTACCATTACAATTAGGACCAGAGACTGTCAGAAATTTATAACGCTAATCACAAAAAAATGCTTTCAAACCCTGACTATTCCAATATATGCCCTTATTGTTAAACAGGCTGAATTTCTGTAAATGACATCTTGATACACTGCTAAAAATTTACTTATAATCGAAACAATCTATTTCAAATGAATCCATTTTCCAAGATAGGTATTTAAAATATTTGTATAGCTACAAAAATATGTAAATTAAAGATATTTATTTATTTACTTAAAATATACTTTAAAAAATCAATTTATTAAATATATACCTACTCGTATATCTAAGGGCACCGGAATACCAGACCATATAATGTGTACAATAAACAAAAAACGTATATTGGTTTTTCATGCTTACAATACTAGGGAATACATCTATGTAAGTATATGTATATGTATCTATGTATGTACATATCGTGCCTTAACCGCCAAAATAGCTTAAGCGACATAATTTTCGAACTTCAATTTTTGACCAAAATCGATTATTTGCGGTCGTAAATAGTGGATTTTCGTAAAAAAAAAAAACAAAGTCCAAAGAATGTGTCGCTTAAGCTATTTTAGCGGTTATGGCTCGATATGTACTCGTATGTACATTCTTTACGAGGACGGATCAATAAGACCGTGATTTTTTTTTTTTTGCAAAACAAAAATTTATTTTTCAACATAATCTCCTTTTAACTCAATACACTTAGTCCAACGTTTCTCCGGGAAAAAATAGGATTTTCGAGGTCCTTAAAATAGGCATTTTTTCGGACAATAATTTAATCGTTGGATCTAAATCTCTTTCCACCGAGCCATTTCTTTAGGTTTGGAAATAGGAAGTAGTCACCAGGGGCTAAATCCGGAGAATTAGGCGGATGGGGTACCAATTCATAGCCCAATTCATAGAGTTTTGCCATTGAGACTGCACACGTGTGCACTCGAGCATTATCTTGATGAAAAAGTACTTTCTTCTTGGCCATATGGGGTCGTTTTCTTTTTAAATCCTCATTAAATCGTTGGCATAATATTCGCCGTTTATTGTTTTTCCCTTTTGAAGGTAATCGATGTGGATTATCACGCGTGCATCCCAAAAAACTGTTGTCATCATCTTATTGGCCGACAAACTCATCTGGGCCTTGTTCGGAACAGGTGTAGACTGCTGCTTGGTCTCCGGAGTATAGTAATGGATCCATGTTGCACCCACAGTTACAAAACGCCGCAAAAACTCATTCGGATTGCGGTTAAACAACTCCAAACAATCCTTTGCACGTTTACATTTATGATCAATTGAGAGTAAACGCGGCACCCATCTTGCAGACAACTTTCTTAACCCCAGCTGGTCATTTAAAATCGAAACTACACTGTCATATAAAATGCCTATGGCAGAACGTTTGTACTTGTGCGACCACAACGAAAGTCAAGTAAACCACTCTTTTTACCATTGAGTCCCCATAGTATCTATCGAACTTTTCCTTGGTATGATTGACGCTTTTTTTTTTCGCAAAAAATAATGTTTAATGAGCATTCGAAATTCACTTTTTTCTATCTTTATAAAAATACACGAGGTTGTATGTTTTGAACAGCTGTTAAACGCAAAGTAAATGACGACACTTGCTCAAAATTTGACAGTAGTCTATTAACAGGTGGTACTTGATGGGAACAGTGTTGCACTTCATATAACTACAAGGGAAGTTCGAAAAGTCACGGACTTATTGATCGTATTTTCTCCTTTTAATTATTTTAATTAAATTTTTTTTATCTTCCAACTATTTATTTTTATCTTTTTGTTTTATTTCCATATTCTTTTTTTTCATATTTCTCCATTTTTGCTTTCTACTCTTAAATATGTATATACAAGTGAAAAAGATTTCCTTGCTTCCTATTGCACAATGTCGGTGATGATCGCATGCGCGTACAATTGCATTCGAGATATAAGCAATAATTAATAATTTGCTTATGTTCCAAATGCACCTGCGCAAAATATTGACCGCCTCTGACACTTCGGAAAAGGCAGTTACAATGTGAGTAATAGCTTAGATCTCCTGAGTACCGTGCTTGTCCAAACTTCTCTGCACCATAGGTAAATTGTTGATTGCTGCACAATCTAGAATCTTCGCCAGTGGTTTATTAATTCTGGAAGCTGGGCATTCTGTCAGTATGTGTGGAATGGTTATGGAAGTGTTGCAGAAATTGCATCGGTGCGTTCATAATAAAATTTGGTATTATTAATATATTTGCCTACACGCGGCCTTGCCAGCGTAATACATTGACCCCTATTAAGGTCGCTATTGTATTTGGGTCTGTTGGTTGGAATTTGTTGCCTCTGCACAACCCTGTAAATATTTGATAAAGTGCTTGGAAAACATGGGGTTTCATTAACTATTGGTAGATTTAGTGCTCCTTTAGCAGCTCTGTCTGCGCATTCATTCCCCTGTATCCTAATGTGTGAAGGATTCCAGCGTATAACGGTTTTGCTGTTTCCATTTTGATGAAACATGTTATATGCCTCGTTACTGTTTTTCATTGGGCATTAGAGACCTGCGTAAACAGTCTTTAAATGTAAATACGTCATGACTTTTAAATGTATTCACGTCGCATGTATTATACTAAACAATAATAAATGCTGTCGTACTATAAGCGAAGCACGATGGATGTATTGGTGTACGTGTATATCAGTGTTAACAAGCGATGTCGACAAGACAGCTTGTTTGTAACAAACACTCAAAAGAAGTACTGTTGATTAATGTATGCTTGTTATTTTTCATATTGTACGTTTGAGTGTGTGTGTGTAATATGTAGATGGTAAGCTATTATGTGATTAACCGCATACAACTAATGTTAATGCATGTGCGCAGAAAAATAAAAGATCATACACACATACATGCATGACGTTTGTACACGCTCTAATGTGTAGAAAGAAGCAAGTATCACAAATTCTTCCGTCACGAAGTGTTTTTTTCTTTACTCTTATACCTACAATACTGAAACAAATTTCTTGCAAACAGTGTTGCTAACGTTTGTTTTATAAGATTTCGCTGTAGTAAAGCATTTGAAAAATCCCTCATGTCTTGAAAGTTCTTATAAGAGATCTTGCGTATCCTACTTACAAACCAATTTCAGTTTTTATTGCAGAAATTTCGGCTGTGAAAATTCCAGTGTGATCTGGCAATCGGGCCTGGTGAACTTTTTCAAAAACAGAGGATGATGTTTGTCTGACGATAGCATACGATGTCTTGTCATTATGGTAGGAGCCGTTCGTGTACACTGTACAGTGTTGTATTTGATGAATGAGCTCAGATTTTCTCAGCTGGTAATTTTCTAAAGCATGTTGGGTTAATGGTATTTTTTGTGTCTTCTACTGTTATAGAGCTTTAATGCAAGCCCTACTGAGCTTTTTTCCAGTAACTTCTGGAAGTCCAAATAAATTGCTTCAGCTTGTAGAGATTTGATGGGTGTTGCTCGTAGCAGTCCTGATGCCGATCGAAAACATTTGTTGAGTGAGGTGTTGATTTTAGAGGTCTTTCTTTTGGGTGTCCATTCATAAATTATTATGCCATGCAGAAGAATGCCGGAGGTCAAAGTCCGGCAGATATTTAAGGCGGTCATTTGCCATTTGCTTTGTTTTTTGTGAAAGTAATACCCAAAATACTCATCTTATCAGCTAGCTGCATCAGTATGTCCCAAATCACACTGTGCAAGTCTTATTGCTAAGCTGATTAGTTTCAGGGAGAGAGAGAGACGAGGGGAACAGCAACGTTTCTTTTCCCCCCGTCTCTCTCTCCTAATAAACTAATCAGCTTAGTAATAAGACTTGCATAGTGTAAATAGGGACTATGCGAACCGTTGAGAGGTTACAGTCTCTTTTTCTACAAACATGAAGTAATTCGGTCTTTCCGGGGGGACGACAGCTCTGCCCAATCATAAACCGCGTCATCCAAACCACCCCGGACTTGCCGGAAGAGACAGCAAATATTTTATCGGTGTAGATGCCAACATAGTCTATATTAGGCAGATATTCGATGGCCTTGACTAATGAGTTTGCATAAACCGTGTACACGCAAAGAAAAAATATGGTTGAGGTAACCATAATCAAACAGCAACATACTATGATTGAATTATATGGTTGCAGTCAAATCATATTATTGTTAATAGAAAAAAAACTTTAACAATATTATTATCTGAGTTAATTATAATATTATCTGAGTTAATTATATTATTATCTGAGTTAATTATATTATAAGCTTAGTATTATAAATATGACAACACTATTGTTAGATGTGACTAAAATATAATTGAGACACACCATACCATGTTCTAATATTATATTAATATTGTTAAATACGACCACAGTATTATTTAATATAATAATACTATTTTGCTCTTTGATCATATATTTATTGTAGAAACAGCTGTGCGTTAAATTCGAAATAAAAATAAATTAATATTGTTGAAATAAATTGTATATATACAATTATAATATAATTTAATTTTATACAGCCATGTCTGTATAAAAAGATACACAAATATTTATATATTTTTATTGATCTACCCTTTTGTTTATACTTTATTTATTTATTCATTTATTTAACACTACCGATAGCTTACAAACGAAATACTGAACTGGCAGATGTTTCTGAAAAAGATTTTTTTTAAACTTAACATAGTATGGTTTTGGAAAACATTATATTTTTATTTACATCATATTATTTTTAAATAATAATACAAATTATGTTGTAGTCATAAATTTTTAACAAAACTATATTGTTAAACTCTAACCATATGACACTTTCATATGGATGTGATAATGATGTGTGTGAAGATAAATTCGAATTTAACTAGCAGAGACAGGAACCAACATTTCTAACATAGCATGTTAAGCATATAACAGAGCACTGTGTTAGCTATTTAACAGTAGTCGCTAAATGGATTATTATTCCAAATCCTTGGAACTGGATCGAGATAGATAATTTTTTTTTATTGGAAAAATTGCTCCAAAATGTAGTTTATGAAATTATAAAAGTATTATAGTGAAAATATGTCTGGTAGAGCCAATAAATTAGATTTAAGAAAACACTATTTTCTTGAGAAAATAAGTGGTCATTTGGATAAAATATGGAAGAGCACACGTACTACACCATATAGGTGTGGTACCCTCGAGGGTCCTAAATGTGACCCATGTGTTCACGTTTCTCAAATAATTTTGGGAATTGAAATAATCGATTTTGAAAAAAATGCTTTTTTAGTGAAATTTCTTGAGAAGATCAGGGTAAAATATGGAAGAGCACACGTACTACACTATATAGGTGTAGTACTCTGAAGGTTCCTAAATACGTTCCAATCGGTCACGTTTCTCAAATAATTTTGGGAATTGAAATAATCGATTTTGAAAAAAATGATTTTTTAGTAAATTTTTTTTAAAAAAGTGGTAATTTTGGTAAAATATGGAAGAGCACACGTACTACACCATATAGGTGTGGTACTCTGGAGGGTCCTAAATGCGATCCAAGTGTTCACGTTTCTCAAATAATTTTGGGAATTGAAATAATCGATTTTGAAAAATATGCTTTTTTTGGTGAAATTTCTTGAGAAAATCAGTTGTCATTTGGATAAAATATGGAAGAGCACACGTACTACACCATATTGGTGTGGTACCCTGTAGGGTCCTACATGTGACCCATGTGTTCACGTTTCTCAAATAATTTTGGGAATTGAAATAATCGATTTTGAAAAAAATGCTTTTTTAGTTAGTAGATTATTTCAATTCCCAAAATTATTCGAGAAACGTGAATACTTGGATCGCATTTAGGATCCTCCAGAGTACCACACCTATATGGTGTAGTACGTGTGCTCTTCCATATTTTACCAAAATGACCACTTCTTTAAAAAAAATTTACTAAAAAAGCATTTTTTTCAAAATCGATTTTTTTAATTCCCAAAATTATTTGAGAAACGTGACCGATTGGAACGTATTTAGGAACCTTCAGAGTACCACACATATATAGTGTAGTACGTGTGCTCTTCCATATTTTATCCAAATGACAACTGATTTCCTCAAGAAATTTCACCAAAAAAAGCATATTTTTCAAAATCGATTATTTCAATTCCCAAAATTATTTGAGAAACGTGAACACTTGGATCGCATTTAGGACCCTCCAGAGTACCACATCTATATAGTGTAGTACGTGTGCTCTTCCATATTTTATCCAAAGGAGCACTTATCTTCTCAAGAAAATAGTGTTTTCTTAAATCTAATTTATTGGCTCTACCAGACATATTTTCACTATAATACTTTTATAATTTCATAAACTACATTTTGGAGCAATTTTTCCAATAAAAAAATATCTATCTCGATCCAGTTGAAAGGATTTGGAATAATAATCCATTTAGCGACTACTGTTAAATAGCTAACAGTGCTCTGTTATATGCTTAACATGCTATGTTAGAAATGTTGGTTCCTGTCTCTGCTAGTTAAATTCGAATTTATCTTCACACACATGTGATAATGTAATTATTAAATTCAAACATTACTCTGTTTGTCGTAACGAAATAAATGTTTAAAATAAAAATAACTAGTTTTCAACGACCACACATTTGTTTCAGAGAGCATAATGTTGTTTTCTCAACCATTCTACAACCATATCTTTTCTTTGCGTGTAGAGTACGATCGATAATGGAGACCCTTGTGGGATTCCATTATCTAAAGTGTAAGGTGAAGAGTGATAACCGTGTCCTTTAACTATGACCCTACGCCCCCCAAGAAAATACTTCAACGTTTTCAAAATTGTTCTATGGGTGCATCAGTCGTTTAGCTCAAGGATCATATACGTTGATACGACTCTATCAAAAGCTTTTTCTATGTCTTCTGGCAGGACTACACTCTGTTTCCTATTTTTTAAGTTCCGTCGCAAGGTTTCATCCAAACGATGGCATATTGTATGCACCCCATGTCTAGGTAAGATAGCATGTTGCTTTTTGCATATATTTTTTCTTGTGTATTTCCAAAAACGTTTCGCAAGTATTTTCTCCAATATTTTCGAAAGAACCGGCAACAAGGAGATGGGACGATAACCCTCTAGGTTGTTTGGAATTTTTCCAGGTTTTGGTATTGGGGTTAATATAGCAGTTTTCCAGTCGTGAAGGAAGATTCCGCTGGCCAAAATGTTGTTGTACAATTCGCATAGATGTGCTTTTAATACATCTGGTGCATTTTTCACCATTGCATATGTAATTTTACCCTCTTTTAGGGATACTAATATATCATTGAGTTCTAGAATAACAATGTTACGAGTCTTCATTGAGTTTTGGTGGTTAAGGTTTGTTGTTAGGGCGACAATGTTTAAATTTTTCTTAGCATTTATTAATCCTGGCTCAGAACGCCTGGTCTGAACTAACTGAGCTCCAGAACATTGCAAATTGGTCGGGAATGTCCTTAGGGTGATTGTTGTTGTTGATTCAATTTGTCGGGAAGTTGTAGATCCTATCAGCTCTTAAACTGTTTACCTTTCTCCACAAAAAAGTCGTGTCAATTGATGGGTTCAAAGAGTTGAGGAAGTTTTCCCATGTTTTCTTTTATGCAATTTTACTCTACCGCTTGACTCTAGCACATGCCTTTTGAAATACTTCCAAGCCTGTTGACATAGTCGGATAAGTTTTGAGATTTCTGAGTTGAACCAAACCGGATTATTTCTGGCAGGTGATTGCCGACTGAGGGGAACTGCTTCGTTTGCTGTTTTTCTAAAAATGCGTTTTATCAATGATGCCTCTCTGTTGATATTTTCTGATTTTTAAATTCCTGAAATACTTGGGTTGCCTTTTACCGAAAATTATTCCAGTCTGCCCTGCTATCTTTAAACGAGGTGTAAAACGTTTTTTATAGTGTATATGTTATTTGAGATCTTAATGGGAAAATTATCTCCCACTTCAGGCATGGCCAAACAAGCCATTGAAACGTCAACTGCAGTAAGTGTGCATCTGTCTTCGGCAAAGTCTACCCATAGTTTACCAACAGAAGAATTTTAGGGTGAGCCCGATAATACGTTTTGAGCGTTCAAATCAGCAAGAATTGGTTGTGTGTATTACTAGGTAGGGATATATTTTTCATAATAGAAGTCTGTGCCACAGCGTATAACTACAGATTGAAATAATTGATTTTGCATAATTGTAGTTTTTGTTATGGTGATAGATTCTGTATCCTGGAATGTGAAGTAGATGTAAGTTTTTATCAATAATATGCGTTTCCTGCATAGCTACTATGTTAGCTTAATGTCCTGCTATTAATTGTTCTAAGGCATACTTATTATTAATGAAACCTTGTATGTTCCATTGAAGCAAAGTGACGTTTAGGCCAAAATCCATACAAAGTTTTATTTTGGTTTACCTTTAGTAGGCATAGTTTTTTCATTGTCTTTGGTGTAATTATAGTATTTAAATGTGGAAAGTTTTTATGAAGTTTTGTGCAAGGTGTTAATTCACTTCTTTTCTGTCATTTATAATCATCTCTTCTCTAATGTTTTGATCGATTAAAAAGTTTTTATTTGAGTTGTCAACAGACATCTTATCGAAGAAAATTTCATCGCTGATAGTATTGTCAATTTCTGAAATTAAATTTATAGTGCCGGGGTTATCTGCATGAGGGTATGGTAATGACGGTTGCGGGTGTATACTTGGGTGTTTTCGTTTAGGTGTTTTGTTCTATTTGTTTTTGTTTTGTAGATGCAGATATTTCGTGTGTGTTAGTTGATGTATTGTCCCTGTCGGAAATTACGTTAACTTTAAATTAACTTTAAGCTAACTATTTCGCAACTAGTACTGACTGACACTTGGATTACTTTTAATGTAATCAACTGACTATTTTAACGTTGCGATGTCCTAGGCGGTAGTTAATTTGTCTCACTCTGCATTAGTTTCATCTAACTCGGAAGCAAGCTCCCTAAACCGGTTGTAGTTATTCGGGGGATGATCCCCGTTCATGGCAGTGGGCTTAAAAGAAAAGGGATTTTCTTACGTTAATTAATCGATCGGGAAAACATATAAGAATAATATAAACGCTTCAACAGTAAAATATAAAAAAAAACTCCACAAAGGAATCAAATATAAGGACGTATATATGTATATAATGTGCAGCAATAGGCACCCGATTACAAATTTAGCACTTATCGATAAACTATGAGTCAACTGTGTACACTGCGAACAAAACGATGTTTACTTGGCAATTGCCTGATGCAGACTGAAATTAAAGATATATTAAAAAAACAATTAGATTTTAAATGTAAACCTATAGCCCATATGATACTTCATTTTTCTTTCATTTATAAAGTTTTAGAGAAAAGTGCAAGCATATTGTAATAGGAAAATTCAACAGTTGCAAATGGTTCAACTGTATTAAGAAAAATGAAATAATGTCAACAACTCGACTAAAGTTATCGATAACAAATGAAGATCTGTCAAAACATATGTAAAATTTTTCAAATAAAATTGACATTTCAAGCTTGAAACATAAAATTGTTCGTAAATTACCGGTTTATGGTCAAACATAGCGATTTTTAGTTTGTTTTGTCTTAATACTAGCGGTTTCTAATTATGAAAATTTTACAACATTTAAACATTATGTTTCCGTTCATGATACAATTATAACAGGTACATGCACAAGCCCAGCCTGTTATTGCATACAATACAATTAGTTGTCAAACTTTGTTTACAAGCTGCAAAAATGTTAGTGTATGTGTGTGAATAAAATGATTACAGTGTTGCCATTGAGTTTACAAATGGATGTGTTTTTTCAATTACACATTGAAGAGAATTTCACTACACATGTTTGTTGTAGGTTAAAATGAAAACAAAACTAAATAAAAATAGAAGATAAAATGGAATTACACACATATTATACATGAATCTAATTACATGGCCTACACATGAGAGTAATTGCACACTCTGTGTAATAACAAACCTATTGGCAACACTGAATGACTTTAATCATTCATGAATGCCGCGTCTGCAATTGTACTTTAGTTACCCTGTAATTGTTATTTTTATAAACAAAAGGCACCTGTTTCTGACTATTATATAGGGTGTTTTTTTAGAGGTATAGAACTTCGAATTGAAATAAAACACAAGAAAGTCATTTTAATGTCCATCAATTTGGCTTTATTGGAAGGATAATTTTATGCCATTAATGTTTAAATATGATTTCGGGCATGTGGCCGCCGCGGCTGGCTCGAATAAAGCCAATTCTACAGGTCCAATTTTCAACCACTTTTTCGAGCATATGGGGCCGTATGTTGGCAATAACGCCACGAATGTTGGCTTCCAAGTCCCCTAACGTTTCTGGTTTGTTGGCGTAGACGAGCGACTTCACATATCCCCAAAGAAAATAATCCAATGGTGTCAAATCACACGATCTTGGTGGCCAATTGACAGGTCCATTCCGCGAAATTATGCGCTCATCAAATGTTTCCTTCAATAAATCGATTGTGACGTGCGCTGTGTGGCATGTAGCGCCGTCTTGTTGGAACCACAACTCATCCACATTCATGCCATTCAATTAGGGAACAAAAAAGTCGGTTAGTCGGCTCCAATTGCTGTGCACGGTGGCGAATCGATTCATTCGGGTCCTCTTCAACACTTTGCTCTACAGCGGCAATTGTTTCTTCGGTGCGCACTGTTCGACGTCCCTGCGGATGCGTATTATCACATAGAGTAAACGTAATGCGAAAACTAGCCATGGTTAACCGAATTAATTGCTCTGACGGACGATTATGTCGACCATAAAATGGACGGAGCTTGCGGTAAACTTCGCGAACTGAACCATTATTTTCGAAATAAATTTGCACGATTTGCAAGCGTTGTTCTTTTGTCAACCTGTTCATGATGAAATGGCAAACCAAATTAAATATTAATCACTTGACAGCTGACAAAATGGCCGCCAGTTAAAAAAGTGATGCCAACTTAAAGTTCTATACCTCAATAAAAAACACCCTTTACGTTTGTTTATACCAACAAAATGCATGTATTTTTTGGTGTTGTAATTTTGTTGTTCTTTCTAACAGATTGTTTCTTTCTATCAATTCAATATCCAATCAATGAAGCAAAAATGAAGTGTCATAAGGGCTTATACTACATATGAAAGTCTTAAAGAAACATTATTTTTTGTAGGTGAAAAGATATAGAAATTCCTACTAGCTGAAGGCCACTGTTGCCATTGCTATAGATACATATATGTATGTAGTTATAAGATATCTCCTAAGTATATTAAGATGTAAATGAATAAATAAATAAATAACCTTGGAAGCCTGAATGGATACAATATCTATAAAACTATGTACATCAATTAATATTAAAAATAAGGTCTGCACATATGTACATACACATCGCTAATTTACTCAAAGAACGTCATAACCAATGATGCCAATTTAGCCATTTTATGGCTAAATTTAGCCATTTTTCATCCCATTTAGCCGGAAGAAAAGTGAGTTCAGCTATTAGCTATTTTTTTAGCCATTTTTATTTTAATCTATCTATTTTTTTTAGCTAGTTTTCCAAACATGAAATTTGTTTGTGATTTTTCACAAAAAATTTAAACTCGGAACATGGGAACATTAATTAACTAAAAAAAAAAAAAAAAAAACAGAGTAATGTGTTATTGTTTTCGCATTAATATCTATAAATCCCGGTTCAAACTTGCCATTTTTGTTGCAGCAGCGCTTATATGAAAGAAATGGCTCATTTGGTAACAATAAGATTTGCTACTGCATTCTTATAATCGTTATAATCGGACACCTCTCATAACCGGACAATTTTTGTAGATCCAACACGTTCATTAGTTTTTCCATACAAAATGCACTCCCATAACCGGACACTCTCATAAAAGCACAGAAGCTGTGAAACACGGCAACAAGAGTTGCATTTAAATACTAGGTCTTTCTTTATTCAACTCTGATTCATATTTATATTAGTGTCAATGATATTGCTCACTGGTTAACGCATATGTAAATACTAATTCGTTGGAGACGCAAAGAAATAGCTGTTTATATGAAGAAGTTGTTTGCTTAGCTGGTGTCCCAAAATGGCAGTTAAAAAATTGTTTTTATCAATTACAGAAAAAAATTATATTTTAAACGAGTTCGAAAAAGGAAAATTATTCGGTGCACGAACTTGTGAAGATATAAAGTTTCTTGCTACATTTCTTATACAAACTGCCTTTTCAAAGCATTTTTCTAGAGACGACTTTGTTGTATTCCAACAAATAAAATCATTGAAAGTCATTTGAAACCCAACAGCTGAAATTATACCAATCTAATTTGTAGAAGTCTACTCTTAAAATAATTTTTCAACTACAATGAAATCCAAAAAATTTGTAACCCTCTCATAAGAGGACACCTCTAATAAACAGACAAAAACAAGGCGACCGTTATGAGAGATTTCACTGTATTTGGTGGTTTATGATATCAATCAAACAAGGGTCATATTTGTTTTACACGAGTGAAAATATCAAGAAAAATCAAAGTTTAAATGAAAGTTTAAAAAATAGAAAGTTAATAAAAAGTATAAACAAAAATTTCGCAAGGAATGGATTAGTATCCCAAAAATTTAAAGACTTAATAGCAGAATGTAGAAATGAATAGAAGTATTGTAAGTTTGCACTATATGCGCAGTTTTTTTTATTACCTGCAGAAAAATTATTTTATTTATTACTTCAATTTATTGTTTTTATTTACTTTAAAAAAGTTCGCGATTTGCCTTAAAAAAACAATATATGAAATACCTTCTTCATAACTAACCTAACCAGACATCCCGCTTTAGGCGGAATTATCTCGTTTTTCAAAGGTCGATCTCGCCTTGAATTTCTCTCCCGCTTTATCCCGCTATTTAGATTTTTGAAATTTTCAATCTCTTATTCGATTTTTATTAAAATGCAACTGATAAAAATAATTCCAAAAGTGTCGTTAGTGATTAACTAGCTAAAAACCTGTGCGCCTCGTTACACTCAATAAATATGTATACGTTTTGAGATAAAAAGAAAAAAATTGTTCAAGCCAAGCCCCCTTTCTAATTCCGACTATTTTCTATCATCAGCAGAATCAGCGGAATTTCAAGTTTGTATTTTTAGCAGATACAAAGATATGTATTAATAAATTCATATATAATTTACTTTTTCCTCCATTATTGACTCCATTTTATAAAATTTTTCTCGTTATTGGCGTTACTGGTTACGAACAAAAAAATTAAAAAAAATTAATAGCCTATTGCTTCTTCTAGACCACCAGTAATATAATGTGGGTAAATCAGCAAGATTAGTACACTGGTATTACTTTTGAAGACAAAGAAAAATTTGCAATTTATGAGAAGCACCACGCCATTTCTGAAACTGTTCCCGGAGACAATGCACATTATCAATAGAGTTTGTCCCTACGAAATTTCAACGTTCTCCCTATTTTAGTTTCCTAGATATCTCAAATATTTTCTAGGTCCAACACTCCCATGTTCAACGCACGTTAAAAAGTCGTTACTTACACAAAATTTCACATTTCTTGCTGCATTAGATGCAGATATTCCAAAATTAAAAAATATATATTTCATTCCACTCCTTAATACAATTTTTTAAATTACTACGAATATTAAACAAATTGGACAAATCGGTGCAGCCGTTCTCCGATTTTAGTTAAATTAAAAAACGTGGGCGTGATCAATTTTTTTGCGTAAAAACCTAATTTATGTTATGACAAATATGAAAAAAAATAGCGAAATCAGAGCAGCCGTTCTTAATTGATGCGATCGCCAACAAACGACATTTGATTTTTGTTTATGTAGAAAAATATTCTTGTTTATAACAGCCAAACCCACGATATCGAACGTTGTCGTTCGCAATCATTTTTAACGACAAACAGCTGATTTGGGACCCACTAAACTTGTTCAGCACGACAAGTCGATCGACAATGCATGCGAACGATGACGTAACCATTTCCATACAAATTTGGTACCCACTATGAAAATTCAAACGACAACAAATGTCAAAATCAGTCACTTGGTTTGTGCTTGTCGACAAAACAAAAAAGTACACATAAATACCAAATTTTTAAACAAATTTACATTTATGAAAATCAAAAATAAAAATGTTAATTTTTTTTGCGTTTATTTTATTTATTTAACTCACAAACATGCATTTTTGTCACATAATTCTTTTTGAATTACATACATACATCACTGCTGGACAGAGAAGCGCCAGAGTGCCGAACATCAATCGGATTTTTGTACAAATGAATGCACATACAGGGTGGCCGATGACATTTTTCAAAAAGTGGCACCAAATAGGGGATTTATCAAAAAACAAGGGGCAAAATTAAAAAAATAACAGGAAAACTGCACTAAACTTTTTATTTTTAATGTATTTTCATATAACTCACCCTAAATGAAGGGGGTCAAAAAGTGGCAAGTCAGTCGAAAAAGGGGAAACGCAGTCGAAAAAGTGGCAAATTGCCACTTTAGTCGGTCAAACGTATGTATGTATGAATGTGTATACGTGCAATTTATATAACCAATTCTAAACACTCAATAAGGCACATTACTCTTTCCACTTCAATAGATTGCTTGTCCCATTGGTGCTACTCCCGTCCATTCTTCATTACAATCCGCTTGCATTATTTTAGGAGTATCTACACATTTCAACTGATATATTTATTTATATTTCACACACAAAATTTTGAAAATAACTTTTTAATTTTTTTTGTATTGTCTTATGTTTATTATTGTTGTTATTTTTATTATTTATTTGTAGAAACTTTAAGTAGCATAGAGTTGCATTTTTTATGGAATATTTTTCACATTTCAGCGCTTTTTATTTGTAAAGTAGCGTTTTATTTGTGAAATTTTTGATGTGGCAATATGCTAATTTGACAATGAGTAAATGCATTACGTTAACAACGTAAAGCCTGACGACCGGCAAGTCGATAGTTATTTATTTATTGTAGTTCAGTCAATGGACAAATAATCCTTACAGACTAAGATAACATTCAAAGATAAGGACTAATACTAAGGTTGTTTATAAAATTTGTATTAAAAAAGAAAAAAGAAATCTATCATATATATATATATATATATATATATATATATATATATATACAATATTACTTTGAAAAGCTTACAATTAAATTAAACAATTAAATAGTTTTGAGATCACAGTTATTTCAATAAGCTAAAAAGTAGCAATTTAAACTCTGATTTTAGTGGGTCGCTCAAACGAGCTATAATGAGTGACTTGCCGTCAGTCGATCGAGTTGTCGATCGACATCGTGGATTAGGCTGTAAAAATGTTTTGGTTTATTTAAAGGTGTTTCTTTTGAGTTGAAAACTATGTTTTCTACATCCCGCTTTCTAAAAGATATTTATTTTGAAATCACGTGTTTTGACGGTATTTTCTTCAAAATCCCGCTTTTTGATCGATCGTGTCCCGCTTTTTGTAAAAACCATCTGGTCACTTTAGTCATAACCCAAGAAATGTAATTTTTAAGTTATTGATTCATAATTAATTTTCATACCGTTCTTCATATTGTGTAACAATTTTATACAAATATCTTGTTTACTCAACTCTTGGATGTAAAATAAAAATTTCTTTTTCCCATAAGTTGTGTGTAAATTGAAAGCTTAAAACTCGTTTTCTGGCAAACTAGTTTTTTTGAGTTATGATGTTCTTTGAGTAAATGAGCGATATGTACATATCGTGCCATAATCGCTAAAAAAGGCTTAAGCGACATACTTTTCGAGCTTAAGTTATTGGCGAAAATCTATTATTTGCGGGCGATAAATGATTTTCGTCAAAAAATTAAGTTCAAACAATTTGTCGCTTAAGCTTTTATGGGGGTTATGGATTGATATATGTAAATACGTATGTTTGCTACCAGTGTTACCAGACTTCGTTTTCAGCTATTTGAACAAGTTCAAATAATAATAAAATTTTTGGGTAATAAATGAGCTGCAAAAAGATAAAAACAAACTTTTCCAACAGCACTGTATTTGAGTGAATGTAAATTATTTTTAGCTTTTTAGTTTTGAGTGAATTTTGGTTAAAAAAGTTTTATTGTTTTTCGTAAAAACAAAATTTCGGAAGTTTGAAAATAAATTTTACTACCTGATTCGATTGGTACGAACTCGAATTACATAAATGATCCCTTGAATATTAACCAATATGATCATTATTTAAAATGGGCACTCAGAAGATGCTTTTCCACTTTTTATTTTATGACTTAAACCCACATGTTAACCCAGAAAAATTCTTGTTTTCTTTATTTGCGCTGCATTGTTTTTTTTTGAACGAGTTTTGTTCATCAGCTCTCTTAAAATCGGACCTTTTAACATTTTTGTTAAACAAATTTATTTTTTCATTCTTATGTTTATTTTTATTGTTTATAAAAAAAAGTGAACTCAAGCAGAACCACCTACAACTACTGGTGTTTGCTATATGGCGTTCATCATGTGTATGTATGGGGATGTTAGTCAGAACAAGACCCTGCTTACAGCCAACTGCCAGATACTAAACAAATCCAACAATAACCACAATATAACAAAAGATACAATGGCACTAGTAACTGAAAACCACTAAAGTCAGTGAACCTTCAAAAATATTATAGCTAGAAAAAAAATATGTATGCTTACGATAGATAAAATAAAATTATAACAAACAATTAAAATTAGTAAACAGTTTAGAATTATTTTGTAAAATGCAGCAAAAAAAAAAAAAGATTTCTCAATTGTAAAAAAAAAACAATGTTGCCAAAAACACGTTAAAGTTTCAAGTCACGAGTACTAACAACCACGATGTAATACGACACAGAAAGTTTTAAAATGGGTTTGAATCGTGGATTCAAATCATAAGATCATGGGAAGTCCTAAAAAGTCGTTTTTCATCGATAACTTTAGATTTCTTCAAGCTAAAGATATGTGTTTACTATAAAACGGAAAAAATATTGCTAACGGCAATTGGCAGCCAGCCGTTCTCAAATATAGAACGAAACGTTCCCATATCAAGAACGTACGAATAAAAACACCACACGTTCTCAATGAAGAACGAAACGTTGAGAAGGAAAATATAAAAACTACCGATTGTTCTCAAAACAAGAACACCCTGATGGAAAAAAAAAAAAAAAAAAAAAATCAAGGAACTGTTGTTGTTAAAATAAGAACGATATATTGGCCAAATTAGAGAACTTGCATTCACAAACTTGGAACACATTTTGTTATAAGAGGAACTAAGTATTCTTAAAATCGTAATCCGTTGTAAAATTGAGAACAAAAGTGCTTGCCTGGGTCACTTTTGACAACGGATGATGTCAATTCGGCGTTTTTCGATGAGTAGATATACATAATTACGAGTATAAGCAGCAAACTCAAGCCGGCCTGATTTAATGAAATAATTTTACTTTAAAACAATTTGTAGTTTCAACTACATAATGTATAAAAATAATTTTTAAGACAACTTTAGTAGCGATGCCAACTATTTATTATAACCCAAACGCGCTACTACCCTTCTCAAAACGCGCTAGAAGTTACAGCATTGTCAAATATTTATAGCAAAAACGCGCTGTTTTCTACTCGCTAAATTAAATTTCAATAAAAGTCGATGTACGTATTAGTACTCGTATCACAATTAATTTTTCAGATTTTGCAACATTGCTTCCTCGACATTGTTTTAATAAACTAAAATCATTTAATACAGGAGGCAAATTACGGCATTCGATACGGTTCGAAATTTTTCGTTCGGTAACGAGTGCCATAATTTGCCCCAGAATTGCCTTCCAAATAATCGAAATCCTTGGTTTTTACTTTTAATTTATTTGTAAAACTTTGTAACGACTTATAAATTGTCCAATAGTTTTGCGATTCAAATACTTTTTGTACTTCAGCTATAGTAGATGCTTTATAAGTTATGTACATTTTTTGTGTCATTGTTAGAGTTTCTACGCGGGGAAAAAATCCCGGGAATTCCCGGGAATTATTTTTTTTTACAAATCCCGGGAAATTTTCAACGGGAATTTTCGGGAAGTTAATAATTACGATTTTTGAATTTGATTTTTTTTTCAAAATACAATTTTAATAGAAGTTTCCGAGGTGACTCCAACAAATTGAAGAGTTTCGAAATATTTTCAGCCTAAAATCTCTTTATAGGAAACAGTATCTAGATTGGCAGATATATAACTCACAGCATATGAATTTAATTATTTTTTTTTTTGAAATATTGTTGTTCTTGAAATGAACGAATGAAGTTGTTTTGTTTTTAATTTTAATTAATGCCCCTATTACGGTTTACAACTCAACTAAGTTTAGTTGAAATTTTAACGACTTAGCCTTAAAACAACTTAACTGCTTTTTGGCATTCTGATTTACAACTAATTTTAGTTGTATTCGAAACAATGCTCGAAAAGAAAAGGTTTTTATCTGTGCTATTTTTATTGAAACCAAAGTACCCATCTCAAAAAATTTAAATAGTTCTAGTTTTGGCCTTGTATTTTTCTCTTTAGATTTCATGTTTTATGAACGTGGCAACAATATTGGTTGACAAATGGGAGTTGTTGGCGTCTGGAGTATTGAAGCAAAGCTAATACAACACTCGAAATAAAAACCAAACTACAACTGATAAAAAGCAGTTGTCTCATGGTGAAAAAAGTTGTAAATCATAATAAAAACTTTACAACTACAACTAAACTATCCATTTAGTTGTAAATCATAATAGGGGCCTAAAATTTATTTGCTGGTTGTTAAGCATTGTATATGTATTTCATTGGTGCTTAGCCAAATCATCAGTAGACTTCAACGACATATTTTGAACTGTCACAAACCTCTTATGTTATGGAAAGACTTTCAAGAACTGTTTGAGAATTCACAAACAATAATAGTTTTGAAAATCAAAGACAATGCTTAACCACCAGCAAATAAATTTCAATTAAAATAAACTTATGCCAATATGTCAAATAATAAATTTTTTAAATATTAAAATATAGAACTATATTATTTATTGATGCCATTTAATTAAAGTCATATCGTCGGTTTGTTTCTGCTTTGATGTATGGGACAAAAATGTGTTTTCGAGAAAATCGATGAAGAATGTTTAGTTCATTAGTTTTATAAAAATACACGATAGAATTTTTTGTTTAATAATAAAAGTAATAGATAAATATGTTTTTTATTCCAACTTAAAGTTGATAAATTCTTTACATCCAACTTGAAAAGTTATTAGGCCATATTACTAAAAAATACGTTAGATAGGACAAACTTGCCCTTAAGTTATCGCTCACTTTACGTTAAACTAAAGTTGTAATAATCAAAAAAACTTTTTATACGTCCGATAAAATTATAATTTTAAATAATTAATAAGCTCTTCCCAAATCAAATGTCAATGCAGAATTATCACAATTATATCTTTGTAGGTTTTTCTTCTAGCACATTGTAGATATTGGTGTTTTATTATTTTACTATTTAAATTTATAAAACCAAATTCTCGACAGACAAAATTGATGAAAATGTTGTTTGGGAACTCATTTTTTATATTTTTTTTTTTACAAAACGTGCAACGAATTAAAATTAAATGGACGCGCTGATAAAAGCAATTATATTAAAATCATGCACATATACTAAAAACAATAATAAAACAGTTAAGTTTTGACTTACTTATATAAAGTCTATAGTACACGGTATGTAAAAAATTACATGCGCATGTGGTTCTGACGCAATTTTGTCGTCATCACAAAGCTACATTTGCTACATGCCGTGTACTAGTATCATAGATATGTACATGCAAATATTCACATGCTTACAGATTTGCTGTCTCAGAAAATGTGTTCAATTCGGCTAAAATTGTCACATTTGTATTTCGGAACAAAATTTTTTATCAAAATTTTACGGCATGTAGCCACTACTAGTAATTTTAAAAAATGTAGCCAACATGCTGAAAATGTCCGTGACGTCATCGCCACATACATATGCATGTGGCTTTTTACATGCATATATATTTTTTGTATATTTTAAATTTCAACTTAAACAGGTGTATAACCATGTGCTTTAACCACCCAACTTACAAGCAAATTTGTGAAGACAATTCGGTAGCCGGAACAAAGTTGATTATTTCAATAAAAACAAATAAAAATATGTAATTTGAACTAAAAAAAACCTTTTAGTACAATTAAAGTCAAAAAAGTACAATTTTTGAAAGTTGTTGGTACAATTTTAAAATTCTCAATGCCTTCCCTGTTTTGCAAACTGAACTTTGCGTGTGCGAAAGGCGTCTAAAGCCCGGATCACACGATCTGCACAATATACCAATTTTCCTCGATTCACTGCCATAAAGTCATAAGTAATAAGCCAAAATGAATAACATTATTACTTAATTAATTCTTGAATACGTCTATATGGCTTTATTACTAATGCAGTTAGGCTTGCCAGATGGTCGGGATTCGTCGGGAAAATCCCGACTTTTCGCGTAGATCCAGAGTCCCGAGTATTGAGCTGATTAAGGGGGAAAATCCCGACTTTTTTATATTTACAATAGTTATGAGAATAATAGCGCAGTAACAAAATTTTAAATAAAGTACAAAAAAAGTGCTATTCTCATATGTACTTTTTCCATCATATAACATATATATATATAACATATGTTATTTTTCCATCACTGGTGTTTTTAGCTTTCTCATCACTAGCAATTTCTAACAGCTGATGCTACCACAGCTGTTCATAACAATAACAAAAGTACGAAGTTTATTTTAACAAGTGGTTCGCGTTTGAACAATAAATATTTCAATTAATGCTAGAATCATTTCAAGAAAATCGTAATCCTTATGTATGTTATAATCTTTCTTCTATGTTTTATAGAAATACAACTGTTTTTTCTATCCGTAGTACAACAGCAAAAAATGAGCAACAGCGACAAACCCACTTCTTCAAAAAGGAAGAAGTATACAACATTCTGTGAAAAATGGAAGCAACTACCAGAATATTCCAAATGGATCAGAAAGATAGATGAATTTACTGCAGAATGCAAATGGTGCCTCAGTCAATTTTCAATTAAATTTGAAGGATGTCGTGCAATAAACAGACACATGAAAACGAAGAGGCACATTAATATTGATAAATCACTTACTATGTCCACAACAATATCAAAATTCACAGTGCCCATCGAAGCGGGTACAGAAACACTTATTTCCAGAGCTGAGTTGGCGTGCGTTTTTCATAATGTTGTCCACAGTCTAAGTTACAACAGTCTTGATTGTCAAGTAAAATTATACCCAAAAGTTTATTCTGATAGTAAGATATGTCAAAATATGACTTTAGGACGAACAAAGGCAGCTGCAATTGCAAGAAATATTATTGGTCCCTATGCGCAACAAATGTTAGTATCTGCTTTACAAGATTCCTTGTATTTCTCTATTAGCAACGATGCTTCAAATGTTGGAAATGTAAAAACATATCCTTGTGCAGTACAATATTTTAACGAAGTAAAGGGAATAGAGAAAAAAGTTTTGGATTTTTATGAAGATCCGGCAGAGAGGTCAATCGATATATACAATAAATTAATGGAAATTACAAATAATAACAATTTACAAATTGACAAGGTGACATCCTACAGCGCAGACAACGCATCTGTAAATTATGGTGTTCACAATTCAGTATACCAAAAACTTAAAATTGAGAATCCAAAAATAATAAAAGCTAACTGCAACTGTCACGTCATTAATAACTGCTTAAAAAAATCTTTAAATAAGTTGTCTTGTGATATTGAAAATATCGTAATAAAATCATTTAACGAGTTTAGTTCATCTGCAAAAAAGACTGAAAAATTAAAACGATGCTTTGAATTTGCCGAGATCCAGTACAAAAATTTATTGCGTCATGTGCCAACAAGGTGGCTCTCGTTATTTCCGGCAATCGATCGACTAATATTTTCCTGGCCCGCTGTTAAGAAGTATTTCTTATCGAAAGGTGAAGGCAACTGCCGTGCGGAGATTTGGAATTTTGTTTCCCGAGGAGTTTCAGATTCGGAATTGAACAGCGACCACGACGAATGTATGATGGAAGGTATATCTGAGGCTTATCTATACTTTTCACAAAATGTTTTGCAAGAATTTCATACGGTCATATTAGCTCTAGAATCGGACTCGTTTACTATTGTTGAACTATATGGCATAATGAATAAATTTTTGAATAGCCTTCAAAGCAGGATGGATGATAAGTTTTATGGTAGCAAAGCAAACTCCATAATTAAAGGGCTTTCAGCGAACGATAAATCAATTTTTGAAAGTGAGGTGAACTGCTTTTTCAAAACAGCAATTGATTATTTAAAAAACGTTACGACTTTCAAGATATGTCAACTTTTGGACGAATTGCGGAAATTAATCTAAAAGAATCTCTATTGACGTGGGAGAAATTGGTAGAAATTCCAAAAGTTCTACAAATTGCAGATGCTGTGGACAATGACATGTTGTACACCGACTACTGCAGTCTTCGAGCTGTTTATGGAGACTTGCCCAAGGATATGCCAAATGACAAGATATGGTCTCATTTTTTTTACCAAATGTGGTAAAGACAATCACCCGAATTTGTTTATTGGTCTCTTTCATATTTTCTATACCGACAAGCAATGCTCATTGTGAAAAGGTATTCAATATTTTAAACAATTTATATACGAAAGACAGAAACCGAATGTCTTTTGATCTCATAAAGGCTGAACTAATCATAAGATTGAATATGGATCAAAGTTGTCAGGAATTCCTGTCATTTTTGACAACTGACGCGGGAATAAAACTAGTCAATTCCGTAAAAAATAATACAAAATATATGTGGCAAAAATAATAATACTTAATAGAGTATGTATAACTTATCTTTGAATATTGTTATGTTTGATTTTTTGTTTTAATCCACTAACTGCATTCTGTTTATAAATAATTTATTTTAATAAAAAAAATGCCAAACTCAATGGAATGTGATTTTTTCGTTTGTCCAAAAATTATTTTGTCAATTGGTTTGATAAAGGGGGGGGGGGGGTACCCCTGGTCTCGACTAATCCCGCTTTTTTTCTCGGATTTCCCGACTTTTCCAATTTGGGCCTGGCAAGCCTAAATGCAGTGTGGTGCAGTTATGTAATTATATTTCAATTAGTTGAGAAATAAGGCAAATTTACCTTGTTACTTATGAATTTACTTCAGTGAGCCGATGAAAATTAGTACATTGTGCCAATCGTGTGATCCAAGCTTAAGTATTTAAATTGAAAGATATAAATTAGTTTTTCTCATATTTTTTTTTCAATTTGTTAACAACGACTTAAAATACCTATTGGCAAATTGAAACAAAAAACTTAATAGGTAATAGTTTTATATGTACATATGTATGTATGTAGTTAAAAATGGTACTTACAAGTTTTTAAATGCATTACTGCCCACAAAAACGAATAGATTTTGAATCTTTTAAGCCCGTCTTTAAAAAAAATAATAATAATAATAATATAATTAATATAAATATAATATAATAATAAAATAATTTTAGTTAAGTTTTGACAGTTTAACATCTGTCAAACTTTTGTCAACATTTATTTAAACGGAAAATTACATAAAACAAGCAAGAAAACAAATTAAAAAAAAACCCATTTCAAAGACAATTGAGTGTCATCAAGTGCTTAAACACAACCCACTAACAACCTCGGTACAATAGTTAAATAAAGTACAAATAACTTTTACCAAATAAACATTTATCAAAAATACTTATTTGAGTTTTAACACTGAAACAATTTCTACGGCAATCGATACACGTACAACGTACATATGTATGTGTGCATTTCGTTACTACCCACTTGACCTGTGATTCGATTAAAACGAATGCTCATTAAAGCGAAGACATTTCGAAACCAATATCGAATTGTTCGCAAACCTAAAGAAATTCGAATTTTCGCTAAAGCTTCGAACATCGAAGTAGCACCGAGTGTAGCACCTGCTTAAGTAAAAAAAAACAAACACATACTTACATACATACATATGTGCAATAATTGAACAGAAAAAAAATTTGATAGGATAGCCTAGTGGATGTGTGCTAGTCTGTTAGAATGGAGGTGCCATGTTCAAATCCTAAAAGCGTAAGTTCAGGTATTAAAAAAATAAATAAAATAAGTAATTTAAAATAAATAAAATAATTTAAAAAATAAAATTACTTTTTACTTTTTCTGCTGCATTTTTGCCATATCGAAATTAATTCGATAATCTCTCAGTTTTGATATTGCCAGCGAAACTTCGATATCGAATGTTTTTTTTTTTTTTTGACAAAACTGAGCGACAAGTGAACTTTTTTCGATTATTTTTTTAGTATCACTCTCGATAGTTTTACACGATAAATGTTCGAGATATATTCGAAATCGATATCAATAACGAAAGTCTTGGTCAACTGGGTAGAATCAAAAATGTCGTATTTTTTTTTATTTTTACAGAAGAAGCCAAAATAAATACATACGTATATACATAGGATAGTCTTGTCTGTATCATTCATAAAAAATATTTCTATATTCTTCTATATTTTATAAAAAGGTTTATACAACAAAGTTTCTATGAAAATCAAAAATATTTTTTACGCATAGAAGAGGCGTTATGTTTTTTTAATCAAATGTATATTTTTGATTAAATTTAAATGGTTGAAGAAATGTCTCAACGGAAAGAGATTTGACTTCAACGATGAAATCATTTCATGAAGAAATAAGTATGCGCATACGTATGTACATATTTTGATGACTTTTACAAATATGAATTTTTGCGGTTGCTATTTTCTTATAAACTTTATTTTGATAACCAAATCCTAAAAATGTTGCATTGCAAATACAAACTATGCTTCCCGGCTGATTTCCGTTCTAATATCCATTTTTAGAGTAAAATACACTCTTATACTGAATTGAAATTCTAAAAGTTTGGGGAATAAAAATATATTTCTGCACACTTATCTGTTATGCCAGTTCTCTAGGAATTCTTTTTGGCAACACTAATAATTCCTGAAATATTTCTAAGTATGTACATACATATGGGCATTTCCGCGTCACTCACACGACTTTCGGAAGTAAAATTAAATTTTAAATGTTAAATAAATCAAACACAATTAAATTTTTTGCAATTCACCACTAATAATTTTTTGTAGTATTTTGGTAAAAAAAATTGGGAGCCTCCGGTT
This sequence comes from Tachina grossa, assembly GCA_949987645.1. Taxonomy (NCBI): domain Eukaryota; kingdom Metazoa; phylum Arthropoda; class Insecta; order Diptera; family Tachinidae; genus Tachina; species Tachina grossa. Next base: position 67,245,362 of record OX465278.1, on the reverse strand, counting down.
TTTATCTTTTGAGATAAAAGCCACAAAAGAGCGGTCACTCACGCGACTTCAAAAAAGAAGATCAGATTAAAGATTAACACAAATACGGTTAATTCGTGCTCTGTTGTCTACCTTTGTACTTTTTACCGTAACTTCAATTATCTAAGTACAATTAAAAAAGAGAAGCTCTACGGTAAGAGAACTCTAAATGTAGTAAATATTTTAACGAAATAAGCCTATAAAACGTACCCAGTGCAAGTAACATACAAACTCAACTTCGCTTACAATTATTTTTTACATTGTAACGATGTTTCTTGGGCTGGGGTAAAACTCAGCGATGTCCAGGATTCGTCCACAAAAATTTGTTGATTTTTGGGACCGTGAGAGAGAGAATAAAAAAAAACGCGAAGTCAATTCAATAACAATAGTTCTGTATTATAATTCTCATATAATTAACTGGCCGTCTAAGTGACAACTTCAACGCTCAGAAGGGGCGGTATGCGTATGTAGACATTCGCAATGTCACGTGGTTAACGTGACAATGCGTCGGCTACAACGTTGTTTTTACCTTTCCTGTATTGTATTGTAAAATTAAATTGTTGTAATTCTAATGCCCAGCGGGCTAATCTTCCCGTGGGACTTTCAATGGAATTCAGCCATTTAAGGGCTAAATGGTCCGTCAGTACGATGAACGGATACCCTTCTAGATACGCTCGCATTTTCCTTATACCCCAAACAATGGCCAGACACTCTTTTTCTGTGGCAGAATAATTTTTTACTGCCTGATTCAGGTGGCGGCTAGCATAAGCGATGACTCGTTCTGCCCCCTCGTTTTCTTGATTCAATACTGCGCCCAATCCAAAGTCACTGGCGTCAGTCTGCAAGGTAAAAGTTTTTGAGAAGTCATGACATGCCAAGACCGGTGCCTCCGTAAGCTTGGTCTTGAGAGTCTCGAATGCTTGTTGTTGGTCCAGTCCCCACTTCCAATGTTTACCCTTCTTGAGTAATTGGGTTAATGGTTGCGATATCGTTGCGAAATCAGGCACAAATCGGCGGTACCACGAAGCGATGCCTAAAAATTGTCGCACTTCTCCACACTCTGGGGTGGTTGTAGTGTAGTAATGGCGGCGATTTTTTCTGGGTCAGTCTTTATTCCTGACTCGTTTATCACATGACCCAGGTATTTAGTTTCGTTTGTACAAAATTTAAATTTTTCAACATTTATCTTCAGATTGGCTGCCCTCAGCCGCTTGAAAACTTCTCCGAGGTTTTTAAGGTGATATTCTAGGGTTCTGCCGATTACAATAATGTCGTCCAGGTATGCGAAAGCGTGTGGTTCCATATCTGGCCCAATTACCTGGTCTCTTTGGAAAGTTGCTCGAGCTGAATGCAGTCCAAATGTCATCACTTTTCATTGGAATAAACCGCGCCCAGGTACAGCAAAGGCTACTATTTTGTTTGCTACTATCCTCCATGGGGATTTGCCAGTATCCGTTTTTTAGATCGAGACTGCTTATAAATTTGGCCTCACGTAATCTAGACAATATAGTATCAATTCGTGGTAAAGGATATGCATCGGGTACTGACCTGAGATTCAATTGCCTGAAGTCCATGCAAGTCCTCCATGTCCCATTTTTTTCTTCACCAGAGTGATTGGAAAACAATAAGGACTGCGAGAGGGCTCGATACAACCCTGGGCTATCAGCTTGTTTACTTCTGCATCTATTATTGCTTGCATGGCCGGATTGCGGGGGGGCATACCTGATTCTTATAGGGCGGTGGTCGGTGACGAGGATCTTATGTGTGGTGATTGTTGATAAACCGTGGAGCTCTTGGAATTTTGGTAACTTTTTTTCCAGGAACTTGTTAATGGTTTCTAGTTCTCTGGCTTCCTTCGCCGCAATATTTTCTGGCTGATAGTGGTTGATGCTCTCGTTGCTGTCTATACAATTATCTCGGGAGTCGTCATGGTCGTGGGATATTTCTGCGGCGTGGTTGGTACCTATCGTTTTTATGGCACCGCACAAATTTTTAGTGGGTGCACAGTTTAATGTTATCCCGGCCAAAGTGATGGTGGTGTCGAATTGCCGTAAAAACTCGAGGCTTAAAATGAGGTCTTCACTTGCTGTCGGCATCACCAGAAATTTGGACTGATGACACACGTCGCCTAAGATGGTCTCTAAAATTACCGCTTTGGTTACCTTTATAGCGGAGCCATCTGCTAGTATTACCTCACTATCTTCCGGGATATATGTCGGATTCGATTGTATAGTTTTCACCATGCTTTCTCGCATAAAATTTCGGGTGGCACCCGTATCAATCGTGGCGCTAACTAATGTTCCGGCGATGAGGACGGAGGCTATAAGACGAGTTTCCTCAGCTACTAGACCCGTTAGGTTTGTTGGTGGCTTGACTACATTTGTATCACTCGGCGCATGGGGCAATGGAAGTATTTTTAGCGGGTCGCGCCGCTTGTTACTTTTATCCCCTGCCGGTTTGCTTGTGGACGGCGTGTGTGGGTGAACGGTTGAGGTTTATCTGTGGTTTTGCACTGTGTAGCTGTATTTTACCGCTGGGGTTTTTATATGACATTTTTGGAGATTCGACGCCCCTTATTTCCGTCGATCCCCCTTGTCGTTTCCCGACCTGTGATTATCGGGCGGCAGGCCTCTGGATCGAAACTGGTCAACGCGTTCCCGACGTTGGCACCAATTTTGCAGAGCGTTGGCCGTACTAGCTCCTCCCCGCTGATTTTCTACGCTGGACGCTGTATCATAAATTGGGATGCCCTCCAAATCTTTTGCCAGACGAATTAACTCGGGAAGGGTAGTGAAATCTCTCCGCTTTATATACCATTGATATTCGGTACGCGCATTTATAAAAATACGTTGAAGCTGTTGCTCGTTCGTTAATCTCGCATGTCGCATCAAATTTTGCAAGGCCAAAACGTAGGTCTTGAATTTTTCTCGGTGTTGTTGCTTCCTCCCACAAATGTCGTCCTCGAGTTGTTCAAAGTATCTGGAGGGGAGAAAAAATTCTAAAAAACTTGCTTTAAAAGTGCTCCATACCTGCCAGTGTTCATTATTGCTACGATACCACACGGGAGCCTGATGTTGTAGAAATTCCGGCATTATTATTGGTAGTTGGTCGAGTGATACCGCGTATATTTCTGCTAATTCTTCTACCCGCTCGATGAACGCAAGTGGATCACTACAACCATCATACACTAGGCCCCATTTTCTCACGTTTTCGATTAACGCGAACCTTGAGCAAATCGTTTCCGCAGATCTTCCACGTTGCCATTTGTGTCTAATGCGAACTCGCTTAATGCTTTTATTAGTTCATCGCGTTTGAGTGAATATGCCCAACTGGTTTTCAACATTTTGACGTATTTACTTTACTTTATCGTGATTAATAAATTTTAAAATTTTTATTTCTTTGCAAAACCACTTTAGCCTATTTTCCTAATTCGCGCGGATTTGTTTAAAAAAAAATTTGGACAAGCCTCTCCCACACTCTTAAATACAATTTTATTTTATTTTATTCGCACGGTTTTGCCGTATCTGTGAGAAAGAATAATTTGTTTTTTTTTTTTCACCACTTTAATCTAATTATTTTACTCGTTTATTTCTATGTATTGTTTACCGAAGTATAATTTACCACGTTATTGTTTGATAATGTTTTTAATTTTCCTATTTTTTCCACACAATTTTTATTATTCCTTCGTGTTCTTATTGTTCCAGTTCTTTGACTATCATTTATTTATTCCTCATTAGTTTTTTTTTTTTTTTTTTTTTTTAATTTAATTTTATTTTTTTTTAATTTTATTTATTTATTTTTAATTATCACTTCTTTGTTAATTATTTAACTTACCTCTATATATTGGCGCAGGCTTCAGAAAAACTTGTATGTATATAATTGGCTTCCACATGCCAAGATTTGATCTCGGAACTCATCATCGTGCTAGTCAACACCCTTACCGCACAACAACACAAGTACAACAACCTTAAATATTCTGTAGATACGCACCAAATATATACCATCAATTCATTATTTAATTGATCATTTATTTGACTGATCATTTGACATAAAATGTATATGAAAAGTTATAGTTAAAAATACAAACTACGAAATTAGTTTGACTTTTGTCCAGGATTCGAACCTTATCCTCCGACAACAATACTAGTACACTGCATACATATGTATGTACATACACTCTTGATCAGATGATTAGTAGGCCATATCTTTTTAAATATTTTGTCGACAGCTTAAGATTACAACAGTAACAAAAATAAAGAAAGAAAGTTACTTTTCCAAAAAAAAAAGACAAAATAAAATTAAATATTTTTCCGTTTATGTGATTAGAACCTTTTAACTAATTTTATACAAAAATGCATTATTTTATAATTTAATAATAAGAACTATTAATATATAATGTATTCATAATATTTTGGACATTTTAATAGTGGATACCACCCACCTCTCATGTTTAAAATATACGGGTTTTTATTGAATCATAAAGTTAAATTTGATTCCAGGATCAAGATCGAGAGTGTATGTAATATCTATGAACGTAACATGAATAGTTCTGCAAAAAAGCCTACTTCAATGCAAAAATCTGATAGAATATTTTCGAAAAAAATTCATGTGATATAACATTAAATTTTATGGGCGTACCTCCGTCGATTTTTTAATTCAAGATTTTGTGTTTTTCAAATCTCAGGGTGTGTGGTAAGTTTTGTACAAATCGGTACAGTAGAACCACTTAAAATAAAATATTAAATTTTAATGGGCGTAACTCCGCCCATTTTCTCAAATGGAAGATTGTGTCTATTTTTGAGCTCAAGGTGTGTGGTAAGTTTCGTAAAAATCAGTTAAGTAGGTTTCAATGAGCGTATCCCGCCCATTTTTTCAACTTTAAAATTGTGTAATTACAAGAACCAATAGTGATTACTAGGTTTAGCAGCAATCAAATAAGTAGAATATCATAAAATCAAATAAAAAAATGTGTGGGCTTGTCGCCGCCCATTTTGTTTCAATGCAACCAGTAGGAAGCTGTACCCTCTCAGATAATAAAAAACATTTTACAATCGGTCTAATATGTACCAAGTTATGAAGTAACACCACAAAAAAAATAGAGACAAATTGATCACCTCCTCCTTTTTTGAAGTCGGTTAAAAAGAACAAAAAGATGTATTGTTAATATGTTGTTTATATTATAAATAACAAATAATAATCATATGGAAGAAAGAGTTAAAAAACTGCTTTGACTTGCATGACAATAAAGATAAACGAAGCAGTTTCTGTTTTTGAGAAATTATCTTAAATCTTACACCCGCACTTATTGTACATGAGTACAGTTAAAAAAATGTTTACATTACGACTATTTGAAGAAATCTCTGCTATGCCACCACAATTTAAAAATCTTTGTTTTCCATGCCTGTTTGAACATTATTGTCATTGTTTATTGTGGGTTATTTCTTTCTATTGCTTCTTTTATATTTTGTACAAGCACAACTTTATTGTTATTTATCTTGGTGATCAGGGTTGCCGCTTTAGTTTGATTAGACCAAATTTTTTAATTTCATTCGTTTGTAAAGTTTTCACTTTTGCGACTACCTAAACGGTGTTAAGAATCATTCCTAAGAAGTTGTCTATTGGGATCTTAGGTACATTTTTATAGTTGATCGTTCCCAGTAAAAAAATGGAAGTCATTCTGAAGGAATCACATTTTCATTGCTTCCAAAAAATCGATATTTTTAATTTGCCGATAGTTAGCAGAAAACCAAGTAAAAGTTTATTTTAATCACACAAAACCTTGTGGTTTTTCCATAGTTTTAGTAAATACTCACCAAAATGTTCAAAAAATCGATTTTTTGAAAGAAGTTTATGAGCTAATTTTGGCCTAAAATTTAGAAGTTATTTGCTTAAATTTACATGAAACACTGTTTCGCGTTTAAATTCGTATAAAAAGAAACGAATTGTTAAAATATGTAACTTTTTAAAGTTTTTCCTAGATGAAAATATTACCATAGAACACAAAAACGGAAATTTTTCTTAAAATCGCTTCTAATTCGGTGACTAGGCATCGAAAAAGAGAACTTCTTGCAATGACAACCCTATGTAAAAATCATTATATCGGATCGAAATTTGAACTACTTCCAGACTGCAAACTCTACATTTTCATGACTTCTTTGGAGTGTCTTTTTTTACTGGGTTTCTTTGAATTTTGAACGGTTTGCTACATATGGACCTAACTAAACAGGGAAAAAAGTTTAAAAAAAAATCGAAATTTTTAAAAATTTTTTTTTTGCGATTTTGATCTTGAAGATGCAGTTTATTTTAATTTTATATGTTAAAAATTTTTGTTTTTTTATGACAAGAGCTACAACTTGCCTCAGAGAGTAAATCAAAATTCAGAACGGTTTGCAAGTTGTGAGCCTGAGAAAACGCAAAACTCACACCGAGTCCCCAAATCTTTTGGGGGCCCATAAAAAATATGCATTACTTATGGCAAAACTGGGAGAAAGTTGTCATAAATTGTTAACTGCAAATTAAAATAAAATTGAGTTAATTTTTTTTTTCACAAATTCAAAACCTAATAAAGTTTCAGAGAAATGGACAACACTGGTTTTGAGGAAACAATCAGTGTGCACACTTCTACCGAATATGTTTGTGAATTTAACAATCTACCAATTCTACCGAACAAGGCCTGAAATCTACCGAATGTTATTATTTAGTAATTTAGGCCGATATATGTGTAAATTGCCTATTTTTCCACATAGCAGTTTGCCCTCAGAGCGTTCATTTTCTTTCTGTCATGAAAATCATTAAAACAGAACAAAGAAATCGGTAAAAAACTGAAACTAAATATAAGTAACCTAATATTTGCCAAAGAATTGTGCCTTGGGGATGAAATATTTATTCCTACCAATGATTTACTAAAGTTTGCACAAAAGTTTAAATTCATAAATGGATCTTACATATAATCTTTGTAGTTACAAATGTTTGTCAAATAAAACTTATTTTAGTAGCTTTATAAAACCTATGTCCAAAAACTGAATTCCTGTTATCTATGTATATTATTTTATATATTCATAGCATATCTATATAAAGGGTAAGGACAAATAACTGGGGATGACACTTTTTTTTTTTATTGGAAATGCTTCATTGTTTATGGCAGTTTAATTTCAATTCAGATGTGAAGTTTTAATGCGCTTTTGGAACCTGTTTATTTTGATACTCCTTGCACTTACCCTTTATATATAAGTTCATACAGTTTGATTTTATTTATTTTTTACTTTTAGCAATTTTTAGCAGGTTATTTTCAATAAAGTTATTTGGTTGAGGTTTTTTAATGCAAGTGACCTACGGCGTCGTTTGCACAAATAAAGCATTTAAATTGCCAAATATTTGGCAAATATTTATACAAGATAAAGCTGAGCTCGTTGACACCGAATAAATCAAATACATGGATATTTATATTTTAGGGATTAAATGCACTAAAAATTTGGAAAAAATACCTTTTTATTAATTTATAAGATGGTGTGTTAGCGAACCAAGTCCTAGTTTACACTATACAAATCTTATTGCTAAGCTGATTAGTTTTGAGGGAGAGAGACGAGGGGAACAGAAACGTTTCTTTTCCCCTCGTCTCGCTCTCACCCTTCTAACAGACTAATCGGCTTAGCAATAAGACTTTCATAGTGTATACTAGGACTAAACAACTTCCTCACTTAAAAAATCTGTGGCAAAAAGGAAAAAGTACTTAAGTCGATTTAAGTTAACGGTACATCGGTAATCTGCATATTCGAAAGTAGCCCTGGTTATAGTTATAGCACTATGACTTTATTTTTAGGCTTCTAATCTCATTTGGAATAATAGCTTAATTTAGCTTATACTTTACCATATTTCAACTTAAATGTATTACTTATAATGTTTGCTTAAAAAATAAAGGTTAACAGAGAATTTCCCAATTTAACTGTAAAATAAATAAATTTCTAAAATCGACTTGAAAACTTAAAAGTGCTCTCCTGCAAAACAGTAAAATATGACTTAAGCACTTTTTCCTTATTGTCACAGATTTGTTGTTTTGACGGAGCGTCCGCCCCTCAAAGTTGGCCCTCAAGCCCATTTATTCAGCCTCCCATTCCAAGGTTCGTGGGTTCGATTCCCACCAGAGACCATTTGTGTTTTTCGCAGACAAGCTAATCGCTTTGCGAGTTGTGTTTGTTATGTTATGTTATATGTATGAAATAATTTAATTTAATTTATTGTACGTGCTAGTGATGCACAAGTATTTGTATTCGAATTGCCGAATATTCGGCCATTTTGAATGCGAATACGAAGCATTCGTATTCGTCAAATTCAGGCGAATACGAATATTGTTCCAATAAAATTTAATAAATAAATGCATAAATCCTAAACTAAATTTAAATAAATGGATACAAATATTAGTTTGTACGAATCCATTAAATTTTTTATAGAAATTTGTGCTTTGTATCATTTTCAAATATTATTTACTGACGATCATTAAAATTTTGGGTAGTTTTTATTAACATTAAAGCACGCCAACAAGAGTATGAAGTTCTTTTTCATAACAATTTTCAGAATCAGAAATAATTTCTTATTCGGGCTTAAGTTCAGTAATTTAATTTCTTATTGCATTAAATATTTTTCATTAATTAATGTGAGTTTCTAAAGAAGAGAAGAAAAATTAAATTAGACTTTTAAGCTGGGGGAAATACCGATATTTTTCTGTGCAGCAACGCACTTCATCAGCACCCTAGTCTATCTACTTGGGTAGAGATTGTTATTAACATCATCTATTTAACGTAAATTCTAATGAAACGGAATGTGAGAAATGATTGTTGTGTACAATTATTGATTCACCTTTGGTAAATACATATGTAAGTATCACTATTCATTTCCCTTGTTTTTCCATTTTTTAATTTTGACTACAAGAGCTAAAATATTGCCATATATCATATTCTTGTAAAATGTTTTTTTTTAAAGATAGTCATATGCAAACAAATTATGTACATTGTAAATGGGCTTGATGGTCAACTTATTGCTATAAAATTTTTTTGTATTTTTTTTTTAATAAAACTGATAAGAAATAAAAAAAAACAAAATAACGGCCACTCTAATACACATATGTATGTACACAGAGGAAACAGATTCGTTGTGACAACCGAATTTGTTGCCAATTGAATTTTGGCGGTTGCAGCAACTATCATAGAATTCTGCTATAGCGACTGAAATTTTCTTGTGGTACCACCATATTTTAATTGTAACCCTCAACCCAATAGTTGCAGCAACAGAAAAAATTGGTTGACAATATGGAATTTGAAATAAATGTTATTCTTGCTACCGAAAATTTGGTTAATATAATTAAAACAATATCATAATTGGTACATGTAAAAGAAAAATTGGCGTTCCTTGCTGAAATAAAAATAAACAATAAACGCAAATAAAAATACACAATTGAAGAAATTTATTATTTGACATATTGTCATAAGTTTATTTTAATTGAAATTTATTTCCTAATGGTGAAGCATGTCTATATACATTTCTTCAACCACACATTTTGAAAAGCCACAAACCTGTTATCTTATGCACAGACTTTCAAAAACCATTTGAGAATTCACAAAGTCACAAAAGTTAATTTTTTAATTTGCTGCTATAAACTATGTTGGTAAACTCAACCTCTAGTTAGTTGCAGAAACTGATTGAAAGTTTTTATTTTAATTTTAAAATAGAACGACAATTTTTTAGTTGCTAATACCAAAAGTTGGTAGTAAAATCCAATTCGTAATATTTTATTCGGTTGGGTTAACCAATCAGTTAATTAGTCATGACAAAAGCATACGCTCGGTTGATGCAATCAGTTTAAGTATTGTCACAATCATATCTTTGTTACAATTATGCCCTTATGGCAATGAACATGGATTGTTTTTTGGATTAACAGAAAATTGATAGCGTGAACTGAAATATAGTTAATGCAAATGATATTTTATTGGACTAACCGATTTCCAACCAATCTTTTTTCTGGGTGTATGTATATATATGTGTATATACCAACTGCAACATGTTGTCGCCAATATTATATCAATAGTCTTGCGATTATCTGTCTGTCCTCCGATGACATTTCAACTATTTCTTTTTGTTTTCTGTAATAAATTTAATAAATCGATTCTCCAATTTTCAAATACTTATAAATTTTAAATTTAGAGCAAGACATTGTCCAAGCAATAGAATATGAGGTGAGGTAATTGTCTGTTTGCTTGATTGTTATTGTTTTTTGTGTTAATTTTTATAAGAAAAATTTATTATGCATTAAATGTATATTGCAGAAAGTGCTCATGATACATTTCACGTAGTATTTTAAACCTCCGACCAAAAAGAAGCGCTGTTATAAGTTTGTAGTGTGCACACGTACAGACCAAACGGCTGGACCGATTTTAAATTAGTTTTTTCTGTTTGAAATGTGACTTCATCGAAAGGGTTCTTAGCCATGTTTTACTAAAATCGGTCCAGCCGTTAAGAAGATATCGCATCTTCTCTAGATATATTCATGTGTTTTTAAAATTTTTAATTTTTGTTATTAACGAGATTTTTCATCACATACGTACTTGCATGCATACAATACATATGTAGTTACATGCATATGTACATATGTACTAGGGTGATCGATTATTCGAGCTTTTCCAGAAACCGGGTTTCGAATAGTTCGAATATTTGAAATTTTGAAAAACCCGGTTTCGGTTCTTACAATTCAGAAATAACCGGTCAAAAGTTTTGATTTTAAATTGCTTTATTTAAAAAAAAAGAGTTAACAGCTATTCTGCCTTATCGTGGTTGGCGTATTTCAAATACGACTACGACTGTTTGGTAATAGATTAAAGAAAAACTAATGAAGTCTTCTTTAATCTATTACCAAACAGTCGTAGTCGTATTTGAAATACGCCAACCACGATAAGGCAGAATATAAAATTTATAAAACCATACAAAAATTAAAGGTAAAACATAAAAAATAACTTCATATACTTACGTATAGTACATATATATAATATATACTTATACATATGAATGTATGGACAATAAGCTTATGCGTATTTTTTAAACACAAAGGCTCACTGGGTTTTCATATGCGGGCTAAAATTCTAAGACAAACTGCGTTTTTACTTTTTTGATATCTTAAAAAAAAGTTCCGCACCAAATGCATTTTCTGCATCAAAAATGTAGATTTTTCAAATCCAAAAAAATCTCATATTTTCGTAATGACAAAAATTTTTTTGTTAATAAACCATCTACTAGTACCCGATTTTTAAAGATCGCGAATGATAGATTTGTGATCAGCGGACCAAACTGTATGAATGTGCATAAATGATATTGTGCTGAAAAAATAAGAAACTTTTTGCAAAACCTGAATTAGCGAATAACTGGAAAACTACTCATCATATCTCGAAAACCACTTCATGGATTTTAAAATAAACAGCAGATTCGTAATCAGCGTAAATTCGGGTACTAGTAGATAGTTTATTAACAAACAAAATTTTTGTCATTACGAAAATGTGAGATTTTTTTGGATTTGAAAAATCTACATTTTTGATGCAGAAAATGCATTTGGTGCGGAACTTTTTTTTAAGATATCAAAAAAGTAAAAACGCAGTTTGTCTTAGAATTTTTTCCTGCATATGAAAACCCAGTGAGCCTTTCGCGTTTTGCAAATTTTTTATTTTCTGCATAAGCCTAATGGAAAAGGATATCTTCTACCTGTATATAAAATATGAAGCAAAATGTAAAAAAAAAAGAAAAAACACTTTTTGCATATGGATTTTGACATCCATTGCACGCCATAACACCAATTTAATTCGCTTTCTCATAAAATAATTTCACTTAAATTTCATGTTTCAGTAAGTGTGACATGGTCAAAAAACGTGTATATAATTATCATGCATTACGCGGCAACGCTTTTCTGGCTTGTTAAACGTTTAACGCTATGGAAATGGAAAGTTACACACCACGCTTTTGAGGCTTTTTTAGTTGTAAAATTTAAAGAATTTGCCGGCTATTTTTTGGCTTGAACTTACGTTTTATTTTTCTTTAAATTTTTCCATCGTTTTGTAAAAAACGAATTTCTAATCATTTTTGTGTATGTTAGCTTATGAATCTGGCAACACTAGCTGTCATTTTATATAGTTGAAGAATGTTAAACTTTTTGCTAGGCACGCACGTCGCGAACTTCTCTATGTAACTTGCCTTATGAGAACACACTATTTCAACTTTTTTGACAGATGCGTGTATCGCATTACCGCATTGAACGCGTGTTATGTACATCCACCTTAAGAACTTTTACACTGAAAAAAAATTCTTAAAAAACTAATTTTTTTGCAAAATGTACAAATCGAAAAGTATTTGACTCAGCCGGTTATTAATTTTGTAAAAAAACCGGACTATTCGACATTCGAAAAATCAAAATTTTTAAAAAACCGACAACCGTATTATGCAAAAACCGGGTTTTAAAACCGGTTGGAAAACCGAGTCGTTCACCCTAACATGTACGTAATGTTTAAATAAAAATGTCTTATAAAAGGTCTTGGCGGCAGGCAGTATTTTTATTCACGCTGAGGTTAATGATCTTTACTTTTGTAAATCGTGAGTCATTGTTGTGTAATCGTTCTTAACATTCTTATAGTATCAAAGAAATACTTTTACTTGTTTTAAATCGACGATTGTTTCTAGTTTCTTCCAAGCGGCTGGTTTGGATAACTTGTCGCTTGTTTGTTAGATTTGACTGTCCTAGTGACTGCTGAGGTAGAAGTTGCTGGACTGGTTCTTGTACTGACGTATTTGGGTATTTGGCTGCACCCATAGAATATAACATCTACATACATACATATATAAATGCGTTATTTAAATTCTTGAGACCAAGACTTATGCAAACGCAAGCGACTAGACTTACAAGCAGGGGAAAGTCGTTTTTCTAGATAAGACTAAAAGGCAAAATTAAAGAAAAAATTAAATGAAATTGTCCATTAGGAAACACACAATAATGTTTGCTTCGGAACAATTTATTGTGGTTTTACCTATTTTCAATGTCATAAATCAGAGATGCCCAATTTTTTTTTCTCTATGGTGATATGTAACTATATATGTATGTACATGTGTATGTATGTGTGCATTGAATATTTATCATTATTAAAGTATCAAATCAAAAATTTCAAACATGTACATATGTGTAATACATATGGATATACCAATTAAAAATTCTGTTTTAAACATTCAAAACAAAAACAAATTTTAAAATTTTGTTGTAACTCTGCGACAAGTCGAACGTTGTCGACATCGTCGGACAGGCCTTGAAAGTTATTATTATACCGATACCGTTATTTGTTTCAGTGTCCAACCTTGGTAAAAAGTAAAAGTATAAATTATTATAGACCATAAAGGAGCAATTGCAATGATTTTGTCAGCATATATTTTATTATATATTTTTTTCTTTAAAATCAAGCGTATGCAGTGTTGCCTATAGATAGAATTCTCTTACAATGACGTCATTGTCAGATGTATAAACTTTGCAATTCTGAAAATATTAAAATGTCTTGACAAATATCTGGCAATAATTTTACAATGTGTTCACACGATTGTAACATGTCTGACAATTTGTTGTCAAATGCTAGTTTTGCAACGAACTGACAGTGCTTTTTCTGGCAACAATGTCAGACGAAAAGTGCCAGTTCACACGGTTGTAAGAAAATTTTAGCACATTTTACTAACAATATTGTCAGATCTTACAACCGTCTGTGTATACATACATAGCTTTAGTTTTACTGGTATAGTAATTATTAAAATCTAATACAGACAAATCTTTCTCGATTTGAACTTGTAATTTTTAAATTACATGAATGAAAATTTATTGCTACTATCTCGGTTTGTTTTCCTCTACTTATACAGTTGTACTTGTAAAGTATTTTATAAATAGTTTCTTTGTGGTTTTAAGTAAAACCACTTAATTAAACAACAAGTATTATAGCAATTACTTATAAATACTCACAGTGGCGCTTAATGTATACGAATGTAATTTAGGTGTTGGGTAGAAATTGCATATACTTTGCGTTGCATTTTTATACCCTTCACCAAAAATGGTAAACAGTACATATATATATATATATAATGTGTGTAATTTCCACAATATTCATATGCAACCCATAAACTACATATATCTGTATATTCTGGGTCCTTATGAATAGGGAAGACGAATAAGCGATGTCAGTCTGACCGTTCATCCGACTGCTGCACGTGAAATCGGTTTTCCGAAGCTGCCAGAAAAGCTAGACTTCGGGTCTTGGACTGGTGTATCAGAAATTTTCCGAAATAGATTGGTATTGAATTGAGTTGATTAGCAAAATCGAAAAGACGGTTTCAGAGCTGGAAAATGTAAACTTTATTTTGCCATGCAAAAGTAACTAGCTAAACTAATTTTTTTTTTTTTTTTTTTTTTTTTTTTTTTTTTTTTGTTAAATGCACACATTTATATTTTAGTAAGAATTAAATTGGCATTAAAAACAAATGATTCCAGGGTTGGATAATTTATTTTTTTGTATATAAAAAATATAAAAAAATATTTTAGTAGGTTACTAAAATATTTTTTTTTTCATTTCTTCTATAAATTAAACATGTTTTATATTAAAAAAAATATATTGATATAACAAACCGCAAAAATCTAAAAGGATTATTTCAGGGTTGGAAAATTTTAACTTTTTCATATAAAAGTTACTAGGTGAAATTAATTGTTTCTTAATAAATTAAATATATTTCATCTTTCAAAAGGAACAATTTTGGCGTACAAAAATTTCAAAAATATACATATAAAACAGCTTCATAACTGGAAAATTTTAACGTTATTTTTGTTATATATAAATAACTAATTGAACATATTTTATATTTTATAACGAAATAAAGTAGCAAAAAATCAGAAAATGAGATTCCAGGGTTGGAAAATTTATTTATTTTTTTTTTGCTAAAAAGTATGATCTGAGCACAATTATTTTTCAAATCGATCGATAAAGAACAATCACAAGTAGAAAATTAATTAAAGAACAGGTTTCATTTCCCTGAAACTGATCCTTTCTGCTGAAAAAATAAATGTGAGTCCGATCACAGAGGAGATGTGTAAACATCTAGTTATGAATTTTTTTTAAGTTGGAAGTACTTATGCTTTTAGTATCTTTTTTTAAACTAATTAATTAAAAGTATCAAAACTTTCAATATTGTAAATACATATGAATTTGTTGGTTTTTGTTTGTTTTATTGAACTTATTTGGTTAGTAAGTGGGCACACTGCAGTATATGTATATGTACTGCATTCAAAATTGCAGTAAGCAGTAAATTTACTGATTACTAAAAAAATTCAGTAAATTTTTACGCTAATGAAATTTAATTTGCATTACTAGTAAAATCGTAGCGCCGTAGCAAGTGGCAAAGTTTTTTCATTCAAATTTTGAAACTTTTGTATGAAAAACATTTAGCCACTTGGTAGAATTTCATTATGAATACGGGCATTACTGATTACTGAAAATTCAATGCACCTCATCATATCACAAATCATTTAGGCAATTTATAAAAATTGTAGAAAAAAATTTTAGTAATCAGTAAAATTTTTTTTGTTTTTACTGAAACTTTAGTGGTACTGCAGTGCTCATCTATGGTAAATGCCTTTACTTCTACTTTTTAATTTTTAATTCCTGTTGTTCATCGTTTAGTTGTTGCTTTTCTTGTTGTTGTGTACGCATTGCAATTAAAATAAATTCAGTAAACTGCGACTTTGACTCGCGCACATTCGGTTTTGATCATTTTTTTTTTTTTTTTTGATTTAGCTTTCTTAATTTTGTAAGTTTTTTCAGTTTAAACGATTTTTTCCAGTTTTATCGCTTTTTTCTCGTTTTGGCGTTTTTTTTTCTCTTTTTGGGTTTTTTTAATTTTCGCAATTTTTTTTCATTTTGGCGATTTTTTCATTTTGGCGATTTTTTTCTGTTTTTTGAGGTTTTTTTCATTTTGGCGATTTTTTTCTGTATATATGTACATACAATTGTATGTATATTACATGGGATTTTAACATTTTTCGTTGCTCGTTTTGGAACACCCTTTAGTTTTTAACTCTCATGTATTTGTTGTTGTAGTGGCCAAATGTCTACATATTGTGTCCAAATTTCAAGTCCGTAGCTCTTACGGTTCATTTTCACCTTTGGTGTACGGAAATATACAGAAAAATAACCGGCAGCGGCGCACCGTCGGCTTCGAGCCGGTCGACTTGTTTCTTTGCTTGGTATTGCTTCTTTCAAACACTAATACACTCATACATAGCTCACACCGATTTGACAATGCAAAGCAAAAGCAAAAAGCAAAGAAATCTCAGCAAAGAAATCAAAGTCAAAAGATTTTTACCCCCTAGCGTATAGATGTTCACACATCAAAAAACAAATTCTTTGGGTATGAATAGTTTTAGATATATGTATGTGAATTAGTTAGTTAGATATGTATATGCGAACTTGCAATATTGGCAGTAGGAATTGAATTGAATGTTGTGAAAACTTGCTCTATTTATTCTGGAAAATTTATAATTTCTTTAAATGGATCTGTAAATTGGCCTTCAAATTCATATATCTTAATACCAGTAGAATATTTTTTGTGGGTCATGTGAAATCTTCAGTATACGCGAAGGAAGATAACATTTATCACTTCATTACATCCGGCCCTCATTACTGAAAAAATGTGTTCGAATTGGAAATCGTGTTCAAAAAATAAAATTACAAAGTATTATCTTTCGAAAAAAGCCAAATTATTCCAACTAGCACCTAAAATTTACGTTTTATTTTAATCTAAAGCTCTTTATCTGTTAATTTTGTCGTTGTTGTATTATTCCAAATGAGATTAGAAGTCTCAAAAAGATAACTCGCAAGTTATAGTTCTATAACTTCCTGAAAAATCACACTAATTAATTGAGATTTTGACCGGGGGTACTTTCGAATATGCAGATTACGGAGATGCCATTATCTCAAAATCACCTTATCTCGACTTAAGCACTTTTTCCTTTTGGCCACAGATATGTAGGTTTAAATAGGAATTGAGAAATTGAGGTTAGAACGTAAATTGGCTATCAAATGATGAGATGTCAAGAATTGAGCTGCCATCCTTTGACACTTATTTACTAAAATTTTGGGAAATTTGAACCATGGAACGCTACACTGTTGAACAAAAAATTTTAATTGAGAAAATTTATTTTTAAAAAAAACTGAACGAAAGCAACGAATTTTTCAACAAAATCATCGTTAGTGATTAGGACCATTTTCAATTAGGCGGTTATGTAAACAAATTGTCGCATATGGGGCTTACAAAATCCGCAAGCAGTCCTCGAAAGAGATGAGCAAGGAAACGCCGTGAATTCCCTGTGCTACTAAGCACACTAAGCACTAAGTGTCCCGCAAAATAAAATATATTTGTATTGGTGAGAATAATGAGAGTAAAATAAACTTGCACTTGAAGAAAAGTTTTCTAATTTAAAATAAATGATGTGGTTATTAATTGTTTGATTTTTTTACTAAATAAGCAATTTAGTAAAAACTTAACTAAAAACTAAAACTCTAATAATCCATTCAACAATGTAGTGTATAAATTCCAAATTAAATTTATTCACAGCTTTGTGGATAGTATTAAAATGCCTTTTTAAACTATCGTCTCTATTATTTTTAACTGTTTGGTAACATAAAATGCATTGCAGTTTAGTGACTAAACCATGATAACCGATTTTTTGTGGCCACAATTGGCTAATGTTGACATCAGTGAAATTTGCTTTCAGCAAGACGGCGCCACAAGACACAGACGGCCAAACAATTCAGTTATTGCATGAGAAATTTCCCGGTTGCGTAATTTCTAGATTTGGCAAATTCAATTGTCACCCTCGTTCTTGTGATTTAACGCCTCTAGATTATTTTCTCTGGTGCCAACAAACCACAAACAACTGACGCTCTGAAAGATGAAATTCGGCGCTGCATTGACGAGCTAAGCGAAGCTTTGTTATAAAATGTGGTTAAACATTTTGTGGAAAAAGCTGACGTCTGCCGACGTGCTAGAGGTGGACATTTGCCCGACATCATATTCCATTATTAATTCCCATATTTCTACTTTACATTAGTATCAATAAAACTGAATTTGTCAAAACAAAGTTTGTTTCTAAGTCATTTTACTTCCTAACCTTAAATTTGACCACCCTTTATATATCGCTCATTTACTCAAAGAACGTCATAACTAAAAAAAAATGGAATTTTTGAACTAATGATACAGAATTAATCCCCATATCGTTCTTCATATTGTGAAAAAACTTCATACAAAATAATCTTTTCTTTAGGAAAAATTTTTCTGTGCCAACACAGAAACATAACTTTTTCATATTGTGTGACAATAATAATGTTCTTGTAGCATGTGACGCACCATCTTGTTAATTCTGCTTAAAATATATTCTGCGTTTTTTATTTTGTAAATTCAAAACTGAAAGTAGGGTTATGTTTTATCTTTTTGGGCTATTGGCTGGTTGGTTATTGTTGTGTCGTCATCACTTCGCTATGAAAAGTTCTACACAATTGTAGTCTCTTTTTATTTGTTTATTTTTATCGCTGTGGGTTTGCTCTGCGGTTACTTATTTATTCATGTATGTATGTATCTAACTAAGTATGTGTTGTGGAAAGAAAATGCACAAATTAAGTTCAAGGCTCTCAGAATGAAATTCCTTCAACTTGACGTTTAGGCAAATGAGAAGAAAATAAAGATCTGGCGAAATCATCAAAAAACACAAGACGCACGGTGGCATAAACAATCGTCAGCGTTGTCAACTTGGTGCGTTTCGCGCCATTTTGGGTGCTTTTTGAAATTTTTTGTGCGAAAAATTCCTTAGTTGGTGCGTGGTGCGCTTTTTTTAAAATTTCGGTGCGTTTTCTAATTTTTGGTGGCACCAACGCAAATTTAACACAACAATGGGTTAAAACCGGAAGATTCTTGTTGTGAAACTTGTTAATTACCATATTAATAGTAATGATGTTTATAAAACATCTCAATTTGAAATGAAATCTGTTTTATGTACCGATGATAACAATAATGATGAAAGTATTAGCTTTATTAATTTGGAATAATTGATTTTTGATCTCTTTTTAAAAAGTTTTAAACAGAATTAAATAAAATTAATGTACAAAAATGTATCATCTTGTACAAATGAATGCAAACATACATATGTATGTCTCCTTAATTCTGAAAGTTGTATAAGTCGTATATATCTTTGGCCGAGATATTTAGATTACATTTGAACAAATTCAAAAATATTTTTTATTATGCAACAGTTTAATTTAGAGTTGTACTAGTCTCGATAAATATGAATTTATTTTACTATATCAAATCAAAAATGCGTATGACGTATGTGGTATACGTATAATAATTAAGGGCACATTTATACTATGTATGTTCAAATTTGTTTAGTTTTTTCCTTAAGTTTTTTTAATTATGTACATACATATATTGCAAAAGGCTGTTTGTTTTTATTGTTATATAAAAATGATTTTTTTTTAAATATCTTATATATAAATACGGCACAAATTTTTTTGTCGTACACTTTTAAGTATCTTATAGTCCACCAATATGGGCGAAACATATATGTTTTAAAAGGTATTTTTCTGTAGATATGCACAATATAAATGTTTTTTAAAATTTATTGTCTCAAAAGTAGTAAAAAGAGATTTAAATTTGCTTGAAAAAAGACAACTTTCTCCTTTGTGTTTGTTTTGTGCACATGTATTTATAATAAATGGACACATACTAGGTGTCAAGTGGTCTAATTTAGACCACCGGGTGATCCTAGTTGGAATAAAATGATAAATACTAAACTTTTATTAGTTTTGAATCCTTACTATCAATCGTTGATCTCTTTAAAAAGTTTTTTTTTTTTACAGAATTTATGAAAAGTTCTTATATGTTTTATTTTGTTCAACATTGCACTTTTAAAGCTTGTTTAAGTGTTAAATTTTTAACACAAAAAAAATATACATTTTATGCAAAATTAATTCAATAATCATTTTAAACTAAAAAAATAAATTCTAAGCTTGGTGCATTTTTTTGTAAATGGCGGGTTTTTTTCTCCATTTTGGTGCGTTTTGAAATTTCAAAGTTGACAACGCTGACAATCGTAAACACTTGCATTCTACTGAATTAAATTATACCAGTTTATGATTCAAATTGAATAGAAAAATTGCTTCTTCTGCGTGGGTTCTTTCTGTGTGTGTTTTCTGATATTTAAACGTTTGTAATGAACGCGCGAAAAACTACAGCAGTTGTTGTTATTGCTAATGATGCATTTTGCGCTGTGCAAACAAATTGTTTGGAAGATTTTACACATGCTTAAACACCGCATGCATGCTGTTTGAGTTTGAGATGTTGTTAAATCAAATTAAGTACAATCAATGTGCATAAATTCTTATGTATGCATGTACAGACATATGCATATAAGTACATATTATGGTCGCAAGTTAAAAGTCCCTAACTCGTATTTTCGCGAAATTGAGTTTTTAAGTGATTCCAATACATTTCACACAAATACACCTCGTGTATGAGAAATTTTATGATACCTATTTGGTTTAGTCCAGCGGGAGGAGGCAATGAATAAAAAACGAGAAAGTAATGCACAGCATGTATAATATTTCATTCCGGAATTCATTACTATTAAGACTAACGTGACCAGATGGTTTTTGCAAAAACCGGGACATGATCGATCAAAAAGCGGGATTTTGATGAAAATACCGCCCAAAAGCGGGATTTCAAAATAAATGTCTTAGAAAGCGGGATGTAGAAAACATAGTTTTCAACTCAAAAGAAACGCCTTTAAATAAACAAAAAAACATTTATCAACATGAATATTTTTCTACATAAATAAAAATTAAATGTCGTTTGCTGGTAATCGCATCAACTTAGGTTTTTACGCAAAAAAAAATGGGTCACGCAAATTTTTTAATATTCGTAGTAATTTAAGAAATTTTATTAAGAAGTGGTCCTTATAAGCTGTTAAAAAAGAAATCGTTGGAATAATATATATATTTTTTTTAAATTTGGAATATCTTTGCATCTAATGCAACATGGGTTTGTGGCACCTAGAAAATATTTGAGATATCTAGATAACTAATATAGGGAGAACGTTGAAATATAGGGACAAACTCTATTGATAACGTGCATTGTCTCTGGGAACAAAATCAGAAATGGCGTGGTGACTCTCATAAATTGCAAATTTTTGTTTTTCTTCAAAAATAATACCAGTGTAATGATCTTGCTGATTTGCCCACATTGTATTAATGATAGTCTAGAAGAAGCAATAGGCTATTAATTTTTTTAATATCTAAGGTTGGCATGATGCTTCCCACATAGAAGCATCATTTATTTCAAAATATCTTTTAGCCAAAACAGTCGAAATTTTAAAATTTTTTTCGTAAGCCAATAACGAGAAAAGTAACGGGTGTTTTTTATTGAGGTATAGAACTTTAAGTTGGCATCACTTTTTTAACTGGCGGCCATTTTGTCAGCTGTCAAGTGATTAATATTTAGTTTGGTTTGCCATTTCATCATGAACAGGTTGTCAAAAGAACAACGCTTGCAAATCGTGCAAATTTATTTCGAAAATAATGGTTCAGTTCGCGAAGTTTACCGCAAGCTCCGTCCATTTTATGGTCGACATAATCGTCCACCGCATAATTTCGCGGAATGGACCTGTCAATTGGCCACCAAGATCGTGTGATTTGACACCATTGGATTATTTTCTTTGGGGATATGTGAAGTCGCTCGTCTACGCCAACAAACCAGAAACGTTAGGGGACTTGGAAGCCAATATTGTGGCGTTATTGCCAACATACGGCCCCATATGCTCGAAAAAGTGGTTGAAAATTGGACCTGTAGAATTGGCTTTATTCGAGCCAGCCGCGGCGGCCACATGCCCGAAATCATATTTAAACATTAATGGCATAAAATTATCCTTCCAATAAAGCCAAATGATGGATGGACATTAAAACGATTTTCTTGTGTTTTATTTCAATTCGAAGTTCTATACCTCTAAAAAAACACCCTATATTATAAAAAGAAGTCAATAATGGAGCAAAATTGTGGCATTTCTTAAGTAAATTAAATATTAATTTATTAATATCTTGGAATCTGCTACAAACACAAGCTTGACATTCCGCTGATTTTACTGATGAAAATAATCGGGATTGGACAGATGAGCTTGGCTCCTCTTAAATAGAGAAAATGATTACTTAAAAAAATTTCTTGGAAACTACTGCATTGGGAAGTTTGAAACTCTTCAAGACTATTTATGTTACAAAATAGTGAAGGTTGAATCGCAAGCGTGGCACTTCTAGTATAATTTTTTTTCTTTTCATCTCAAAATGTATATTTATGGGGTGTAGCAAGGCACACAGGTTTTTTGATAGTTAACCATTAACGACACTTAAAAAAATTTTGGAATGCACTTTTACAGTTACAAACTCTAAAAAGCGGGATAAATCGGGATAGAAAGAATTCGAGGCGGGATCGACCTGTGAAAAGCGGGATGTCTGGTCTGGTTAGTTAACACAGATCATGTCCTAGGAAGAAAGTAATGAATTATTTTAATGCGTTCGAGGAATGAATTCCATAATCCATATATTTTAATGAAAGTTATAATTCATTAAATGATATTACTTATGCATTCATTATTAATTATATGTATAATTAATTCATTACTTATTCATTAATTAATATAATCAATATTTGTTCTTTTTTATTTTGTTATCGATCTTCTTCATTGCATAATTTCTAAATAAAATTTTTGGAAAAGTTATGTATAGAACTTTTACTTCAGTTGAACTTCACTGGCACGCGTTCAAAGTCAAACTGAGTCTTTTAATAAATATTGCAAAGTTTGTAGGCGACCTAAATGCAGCAAAAGAAATAACCCCCTTTTTACACACGGAAAGTTTATTTTGCAAAGTCTCAATTCAGCTGGGAGAAAGGCAGAAAGAGAGAGTATTCCTCCCTCTGTCTTTCACCCAGTTGAATTAAGACTTTGCAAAGTAAACTTTCCGTGTGTAAAAGGGGTATAACGGATTTTTTAAACAAATTATGTACATATAAGGAAAACGCGATTACATACGTCAAGTATGTAGAAATAATACATTCCTTCTTCTGCAGATGTGGTAGTGTACGCGATAATCAATGTCTAATTATTGTGTCTTATCAAATTACCCTCTCGCTTCCAAAGGAATGCATTGTCTTGCTTTGAATAGTAATACATTATTTCTTCCATTATGTATGTAATCAATGGCCACTTTTCCCGCTGGAAAATTATTTAGTAATATGGAAATTCGGCAATTCAATTTAATTAAATTTTTAAAGCTTTTATTTATTTAAGATACTTTTTATATATTAAAATGTAATGAAATTGCAAGCGAATATTGACTGGGATCACACTTCAAATTTTTTAGATAACTGTGTAAAATATATTTTCTTTTTGAGAGAGAGAGAGAGAGAGAGAAAAAGCAATAAAAAGGTGTTTGAAAGTTTTCTCTAAAAATCGTCAAATTTTAAAAATAAAATCGTCAAAATAGTCACAATTTTCAACAAAAAAAAAAATCGTCGTACATGAATCATCCGTTTCATTAAACAATTAATACATCATATTAGATATAAAAGAATATCTTATGTAGCAACAAATAATTCATCAACTTTATTAACAGAGATAAAAAATTTAAATTCATATAAATACATATATCAATTCATATTTAACATGGTTTTATCGAGTTTTCCCATTCAATTTCACATTAAAAAACACGCTAGGATGTAGCCGTGAGTTAAAACTCAAGTTAAATTTTATATTTGCCGCTTTCCTCTATCAGTTAATTGTGTAACTCACATAAAAATACATATTATACCTCTGCAAAAGACCACTTACAAGAGCTTTTAAGACATGAGGGTTTTTTCAAATGCTTTACTGCAGCGAAATCTTCTAAAACAAACGCTAAACAACACTGTTGGCAAGACATTTGTTTCAGTTATTGCAGGTATAGGAGTAAACACAAAAATACTTCGTCATGGAAAAATTTGTGATGCTTGCTTCTTCATACACGTGGGCGCGAATACAAACGTCATGCACACGTTGTGTGCAGGGCTGTAAAAATGCGATTTCTCGCCAAATGTGGCGATTTTTCAACTTGCTCGGCGTCCAAATTTTTGGTTTAGCGACATGGCGATTTTACTGGCTATAAATAAATTTTTTTGCGATTATTATGGCTATTATTCAACAAAATTGAACTTCAAAATTTTTCTAATTCAGGAAAATTAGTTTGTTGAATAAGTATTTTCAAAAATAAATCCTACCAAAAATCGTCTGCAAGAAGTTAAAACAATTTGATGATTTTGATGACTTTTCTTATTATATATTTCTTAATTATAGTCATTAAGGTTTTGGATGAGAAAAAATTACAAGAAATAATTTTTGGAGATTTAATTTCTAATTTTGGCGATTTTCTGATAAATTTTGATACGATCTTTTTATAAAAATTTATGTTAAAAAAGTGTTATATAAAAACAAATTTATTATCAAATATTTACTAAGAAAAACTACATAAAACTGATTTTTGGCGACTTTTGGCAATTTTTAAAATCAATTTTGCGAAATACATAGGTCGGAAAAAATCTGGCAACCCTGGTTGTGTGTGCCATGCCTCATTGTCCGGATAAAATCATACATCAGTATCATTCAATTTAGGCTGAATTGTTAGAAATTATTGACCAATGTGCTCAACCCGATTTTTTTTAATTACGGTTTTCAGAGTTGACAAAATTATTTCGATACTTTGTACGGAAGAATTTTATGTAAAAAAAAGGGTTTGGAGTATTCATTATCTTTAACTATAGTGGTAGTGTAATCTTATTTTTCGTGTCTCTGGAGCAGTCTTATAAATATAACAATGTCTTATATAACATTTTAAATGTATAAAAAATATAAGTAGCTGTATTCAGTAACTTTTTGTGAACCGAAAATCTTAATATTTATCGATATAATTATTCGTATTCGTTTGCCGTAACCATAATGTGAGACTGTAATATCTTTTCAACAATAGTGTGCTTTACTCCCCATTTCATTCTATATATATCATGTGGCATCCCTGCTTACAAAATGTCAAAATAAGCGAAAAGCACAAAGAAGAATTAAAGAAAAACTAAATGAATTTGAGCTTGTGATTTAACTTTTATTACTTCAACCGACTGCGAATATCGTTAAAATATGTTACTGGATATCAAAGTCGATAGATTTGCGTTATATTGATTATAGCGATACGATTATCGTAATAAAAATCCTCACAAAAACATAAATGTGAAAAAAGGCCAAGTTCCTATCCAAAATTTTGGCCATTAAAAGTTGTGAGATATAAATTTTGACCAAGTTCTTGTTTGGCACAATACCTCACACAGAAATATGTTCTATACAGGGACAGGGGTTTCATGCAAATGCATATTTTTTACCTCAAACCTGATAATGGCAAGAACGAAATATCTTTACGAAACATTGAATTTGAGTGAAAATGGCATCGATTTGTTTGTGCATATTTTGCTGAAAATTGATATTTTTGCATAATTTGGTCATAAATGCATATTTTCGTCTCATATTTTGGTATAATTACAAGTTGTGTGTCATATTTAGTAAAAAATTCAAATTTCAAATTAATTCGCTTGCATTGTTGTAGAATTGTAGAAGGATTGTACAATCACATACACCTAACAAACTTAATAAAAATTGTCATTTGGTAATTTCAAGAGGACATTTTCTGCTATTGAAGTCAAAAGTAGTGAAACAATTCTGCGGAAAACTAATAGCTATTATTCAATTCATTGTAATGGTTGAGTTAAATGAATATGTATATAACATTGTATAAAAATAGTTATTTAAATTTGAGCCCATTACGTCTATAGACGTTACACAAGGCCTTTTCAATGCCAAAAATCTTTCTAAAAACAAATTGATAGAACTTCACGTTCGAAAATTTTTAAATGAAAATAAATACATAACACTTTTCTTTTTCAATTTGCGTATTGCTCCTTCTCTGCAATATAAACATATTGCATATTTGGAGTAAATATTGCAGAAAAAATCGTTATATCATATTTAATCTTGTGTACAAAGTTAATAGTTATAAAAGGCTTGTATTCGCACCTCTTGAAAAAATAAAATATTTTTACATCTTTAATTAGTTGAATGTAAGTTTAAAACTTTTTTTGAACAAAAATTTATTTATTTTATGGTTTTTAGTGCATATCTTGCGTTTTTAATGTCATATTTTAGGCGCCTAAAATACCTTTTTTAAATGCATGAAGTCCTTGTCGCTGGTTATATATGATTTAGATTTGTAATCGTAAGGGTGTCATATAATATCTAGATAATCTACTTATAATGTTTTCACACTGAAAGTTAAAACCTGGATTTAACGTTAAAACCATAAACAGCTGATTTTGCTTTCACACTGCAAGTTTGTTAAATTCAGTTTTTAACTTACAGGCTGTCTAATAACTTTGCTCAAAATAAAATAAATCTCCTGCCGAAATGCGTGTATTTGTTGTTGCATTTTTTCTGCTTTTTAATAACACTTGTTGGACATACTGTTCAACTGTTTTTGTTTGTATGAAAAACTGAGATATTTCACAATGCGCTCTAAAATGGAAATTATTTTATATTTTGTAAATAAAATTATGGAACTTCTTATACAGAATGAAGAAGTGCTTGGAAATATTGTTAATAATATAAAAATGCACAAATACATTATAAGATAAACCTTTTTTATAGACAGATGAATGTCAGTCATATTGTCTATTTTCACTTTCCACAGTTCAATTTAAAATATTTTCGTTGTTTTCCTTCCAAAAAACTCTTTTTTTCCATAATTTTTTGATTATTGTTGCTGCTGCATTAATTTTTAAGTTGAATATTTTTCAGGCGCCATCTATTGTTATTCACTGGCATACCATTACCAGCTGCTGTCGGTCATTTCAACTTGGCAGCACTAAATTTATCACAGCGAAAACAAGGTTGCATTTCATAAAACCAACTTAAAACCAATTCAAAAATGGTTTTAATTTGGTTTTAACAAAAACAATTTGTATGGTAAAACCAGGTTTTAACAGTTGGTTTCAACGTTAAAAGCAACTTTTATTAAAACCATGTCAGTGTGAAAACACTATTACTTGACAACATTTTTACCGACATAAAGAAATGAACAAATATAGTCGGAACATTATTAAAAATATTACCAAGTTAGCAGATTATCTAGAAATTATGACCTTTACAAATTTATATCATACATAACATATATCTGTTTGAGGTATTGTACCAAACAAGAACTTGGTAAAAATTTATATCTCACTACTTTTAATGGCCGAAATTTTTGATAGGAACTTGGCCTTTTTCACATTTATGTTTTTGTGAGGATCTGATTACTTTTTGAGAAATTTTCTATAATAACACTTTTTAAACATCAAATTTCTAGTGTGTTTTATTTCCATTCATGTTCACTGTGCCAGTTAAAAATGGCATAGTTACATAAAGTAAAGGGTTAGAGCGTAATGGGTGTTGAATTGTAGAACTTAAAAATGCACTATTGTGTCATTACAACGGGCCGCCAGTTTGTACGCAATTTGGTAAGAGTCGTCTGAAAGAAACATGAATACAGCGTAAATTTTGCTGGGCATGACTCCGCCTATTTTCTCAATATATTTACATATTAAAGTCTGCTTAGCCGAAGTACATAAGTCAAAAGGATATGCCCAAATTGCATGCAAAGTTTCAATAGGGTAGCTGGTGCTTTAATTTTTTAATTTTCCGATTGAGTAAATCAATAAGGATAATTTGTCTACAAAATGCCAGCTCTCTACAGTATAATATATCTGCTAGTGCTTTTTTGCTATATCTTTTAGTGTTTATGGTTCATGTAAAGTTTCGTAGAAAAAAGCTATTTATTTAGAAATACATGAGTAATAGACTAAAAACTGCTAAGCCGTCCATTTTTCAAAACAGGAAATTTTTACTTCGGATAACTGCAATGTGTGTGAAAATTTTCAATAAAATTGATCTCAATTTTGAGTTTAAAGTGCTTGTTTCCTCCCCTTGATTGCGCAACTACTGGTTTTTTAAAGATATTTCTTAGCGATCTCTGATCTAGATTTATTTGTGTATCAAATTTCAGCTCTCTTGTGCGATTTGGAGTTTTAACGGCGTGGCCCCGCATACAGGATAAAACATCTTTGTTTTAAGATTTTCCCATTGGCTTACTCATCTACACGTACTTGTGTATAAAATTTCAGTTCTCTAGCGCGAATTATACCATTAAATGTTATGAGCATTACCCCTCCCAATATTTTAAACTCACAATTTTGTGATGGGCAGCGCTTATAATTCATGCAATTTTTTTTTTCTTTCTAAAATATGCTAGACCGAAGTAGATTAAACACAAGACTAATATTTTATGGGTTTGATCACGCCCACTTTTTAAGGTGATAGCTTAAAGTGTTATATACGGCAAGTTTTAACTAAAATAGCTTGAGTTAAAAGCTCTATATTAAGTTTTTAGTTCCAAACAATTGGTAAATTTGTTTGGGTTTTAGATTTTTCTAGTTGGTTTCTCACATAGACTTACTTGGGTATCAAATTTAAGCTCATAAGCGCAACTTTTAACTTTTATGGGCGCAGCCCCGCCCCTCTGACAAAAAATCCCTGGTTTCAGGTTTTCTTGGTTGGTTTCTCACCTAGACCTACTTGAGTATCACATTTCAGCTCCTTAGCGCAACTTTTAATTTTCATATGCGCAGCCCCGCCCCTCTGACAAAAAATCCCTGGTTTCAGGTTTTCTTGGTTGGTTTCTCACCTAGACCTACTTGAGTATCACATTTCAGCTCCTTAGCGCAACTTTTAATTTTTATGGTCGTGTTAACGCCCACTTTTTCAACAAAAATTTATAGCCTTGCATTACACGGTGCGACAGTCCAAAAAACCTGGGACCGGATATTATTTTTCTTGTAGGGCTTGTCGAGTAAAACAAGATTCAAATAGTGAAATATGCCGGACACCTCCAAAATCCGGATTTACGGTTAAAAACCGTTTTTTTTACTTTTGCGCACTTATAAGCCTGTAACTTTGTTGATAATGATCCGATTTTCAATTTCTTACTAGAAAGAAGAAACTGAGATCTTTCGAATAATATATATTTTATCTAAGAAAACTTTTCATAAAAATAAACTTTTAAACATTTTATACAAATTTTATTTTTGGTTATTTAACTCAAAAGTGTTTGCTTGTCCGTTTTTTTTTAAATCAGCATCATTAGTTTCTCGTTTAAGTGACCAACAATATTCTGAAATCATTTTTATCTTATTTTTTTTTTCTTCAAAGCGTTTTTCAATAGTTGCCATTTCCTGGTGAAAATGTTCGCCTTGTTCATCACTGAACTGGCCCAGGTTATCTGGGAAAAAGTCCAAATGCGAATGCAGAAAATGAATTTTTATGGACATGTTGCAGCCCATTTCACCATACGCACTTAAAAACTCATTGACAACTGTGACATAGTCGTCGCTTTTGTGATTTCCAAGGAAATTATCGCATAGCGCAACAAAACTCTTCCATGCACGTCTTTCAACGGAACTTAGCTTGTTAATGAAATCTGCATCTCTCATAATTTTTCGAATTTGAGGTCCTATAAAAATACCTAAAAGTTATCAAAACAGATAAAAACGATGAAAAACGTACTAGATATGTAAACAAATTAATTAATTTATTTTGGCTGCACTTAGTTTTGAGAACACCGCTTTGAGATGACAAAAAGCGTCGCCGTTTACATCTAATTTTTTTAACAAATTGTTTCATGTATCCCAGTGGCAGAATAATGTCCTCAGCTTTAACTAATTGGTCATTTAAAATGTTTTTTCTGCCTATTCTATGTGACTCGCGAGATGGCCATACTTTGCGATCATAACAATTCGGTGCACAACTATCCCATTCACAAAGATAGCACGGATACTTTGCGTAACCACCTTGCATACCAAATAAAATTCTCAAAACCTTTAAGTCAGCGACGACTTTCCATTTATGGGTGGTATAGCTAACAAACATTAGTATATTTTTCATCACTTCGTAAGTTTCTTTTGTATTAGTCGCATATGCGATTGGAACTGAAGGTAATTGATTTTGGTTATGCAATAAAACAGCTTTTAAGCCTAGATATTACATTACAAATATTAAATTAATAAAAATAAAGTCATACATTTTTATAAGAAAACTTACTTTTACATGAACCATCAATGAAAAGTCGTCATTCATCTGCATTATAATTGTGATTTAATGCCGAAAATAGTTTTGGTACATCAACGAAATACATGAGATCACTGTCATTGGATCTAGTCTTAAAACTTTCTTCAAGTAACCAAGTCCGGTCACTTTTTCTAACAGATGTTATAACGAAATATTTTTCCATCAAAATTCCACTGCTTTAATCGCAACCCGAGGACTTCAGATTGCCGCTTTGACAAGTGTAAATCGCGAACAAGATCGTTTAAATCAGCTTTTGACAAAAAAATGCCGCTCCGTTGTTGTAGATCTGGATGGAAGGAACTCTTCTTGTTCAAAATCTTTTTCTGTTACATCGACAGATTTGCTCGTTGTCGGTAGATCATTACTTACAGGTATCGGTTTTATAACAGTTGCAACATTTGCGTACTTAATGTTTTTCCGCATTTTAAAACAGTGACCTAAAACATCGGTTTGACAAAAGTAGCAATCATTTGGTTTATGATATGGCTGATGATGCCAAATCATAGGCGTAGAAAAGAGCAAAACAAACGAAGGTTGAATTTTCTTTTTTTTTAATGTATTACAGCAATATTGACAAACAAATTCTGGCTCGTACCAGCGACTAGTATCAAAAGAACGATTAAATACTTTATTGTACACTTCTACCACTCCAATATTGTTTTTAAAATCACGCCGGTGACTGATATCAGTAAATAAGCCACAAATATAGCAAAATTTGTTACCGATTGCCACACGTTTTTTATTTAATTTTAATTCAAATTGCACACGATTTTTATTAAATTGCAAACGTTTTTTAAATACACAGATTCAAAGTGAAAAAGAAGACATTAACAAAACGTCATATTAAAAGAAAAGACAATAATTTTTATATTTATGATTTTAATAGGCTAAAGTTCGTATCGCTTTTTAAGCCAAATTACATGTGATAATTATTAATGAACAAATAACACCAAAGTTAGTTGTAAATATTCTGACAACACATAGTTGAACGGAACAGCCAGCCGTTTTCGAAGGCCAGTAAAACTTCGTCATCAGCGTTCTTTTGTGTTTGGTCCACTGTGTGTGGTGTCAGTTGATGTAGATTTTTGCTTTATATACTTAGCATTATTGCAAATGGAATATGTGAATTGTTTTGATTCATCGTATTTCAATTTGCTGAAAGCTTTTTTGTATTATAAGCTCAATTTTACCATCTCTATATTTACAACAGTCTTACCATTGTCGTTTGTTCTTTTTTACTAATTATACACGTTAGTTAATTTGCTTATTTTTGTTCTACTTAAGACAAACTTTTTTTTTATTTTTATTTTTTTTTTATTTAATTTAAAATCATAAATATAGAAACAAATAGAGTTCGAATAATAATTAAAAATAAACAATAATTTTTGTTGTGTTTACGCTAACAGTGATTTGTAATTTTAAAGAAAGTGCATAAAAAGAACACAAAAAAAAACAATATATTTGAATGACTAAAACTCTCATTACAAATTTTTTTTGTGTTTAGGATAACATTGATTTGTAACTTAATAGAAGGTGCATAAAAACAACACCAAAAACATTGTGCAGGCATTTTGGTAAAAATTTTGTTTTCATGAAAAGTTAAATAACTCAGTCTACAAAATTTGTGTTTGCTGGACAATAACACCCAAATTTCTCAAGTTTTCTTAGATAAATTATATATAATTCGAAAGATCTCAGTTTCTTCTTTCCAAATCTAGCAAGAAATTGGAAATGGGATCATTATCCAAAAAAAACCGGTTTTTTAACCGTAAATCCGGATTTTGGAGGTGTCCGGCATATTTCATAATTCTGACCTTTATGGGCGTAGCCCCGCCCTTATGGCCAAAATTTTTGGGTTTTCAGATTTTTTTTAGTTGAGTCCCCAACTAGACCTAGTTCTATAGCGACTTTCAGCTGACTAGCACAATTTTAAATTTGTGCGTAGCCCTGCCCCCTTGGCTAAAATTTTCGGGTTTTCAGATTTTTCTAGGTGGTTGCTCACCTAGGTCAAGTGATGGTATTTTGGTGCGTTTCGGTTATTTTTTTGGTGCTTTTCGCCTCTTCATAAACGCGAAATTTTAACTAATAACCTTTTTTAAAAAGCGAGTATTTTACAGTGCTTTTAACAATTTCTTACAGTGCTTTTGGTGCTTTTGTTAAATAAAAATATTTTTAATTTAAAAAACTAAAATATTTTTAAGCGCTAATAGCAGCATCTTTTAACTGAGGCTTCTTAAATTGTTTTCAATGACAATAACGAAATGTTAAAAACAATGTAGAAAACTTTTCATAATTGGGATTAAAAAATTTAATTGTTTTTTGCAAAATAAAAAACAGAAGTAACTGGAAAGTACCACATAATTCTCTGCATAATAATTGATTGAAAGTAGTATGCAATAAGCATTTGTTAAAGCTTACAGAAATATTTAATCATACTAAAGGGTAGTTAAATTTTAAGGGCCGATTTCGGAATTTTCATAAGGCTGTCAATTTTTAAGTGCAAAGTAAACCAAAATGTAGGTAAATTTGTATTCAACGCACAAGAGTGGTTAAATTTTAAGGACCGATTTCGATTGAAAACATAACGTTATTAGACTTGTTTCGAACTCTTTCAGTAGCTCGTTTTTGACACAAACCAATGATCAAACCCATTTAAATTACACGGGTTTTATCGTTGGTTTGTGTCAAAAACGAGCTACTGAAAGAGTTCGATACAAGTCTAGACGTTATCAACAGCAGTCAGTTGTTTTAGACAACGGTTAGCCAACCCCAAATTTTTTCATATCTTATTGACGTGCTGTCAATGTTGCCAACTGGAATAAGGGTGAATATCGCAAAAACAAAATCTTTTAAGTTAAGAGTACTTAAGAAAAGAGTGACGCTTTTAATGCATTCTTTATGTGTAAATGATTTTTCAGTAACATACATATGTATCTTAATCTAAGCCTAAGCTTCACCTACTATTGTATGTATGTACATATGTATGTGTGTATATGTTACTATATTATTTGACTCCTGCTTTTTTTTATTATTTGTTTTTACATACTTA
Source organism: Tachina grossa (assembly GCA_949987645.1). Classification (NCBI taxonomy): domain Eukaryota; kingdom Metazoa; phylum Arthropoda; class Insecta; order Diptera; family Tachinidae; genus Tachina; species Tachina grossa. The sequence goes on along the minus strand of OX465278.1, from coordinate 67,211,919 downwards.
TTTTTATTAAATTCATCAAGATTTTGTTTTAATTAATTAATATGTTAATAAATTCTGTTATTACATCTCAAATACTTTGTTTATTTTGAAGCAAAAATTTTAAATTATATTCTTAGCTTTTACAATCTAAACTCTACTTTTTAAATGACTTAGTGCCATTATTACAACTTAAAGATAGTTAAAAGTAGGATTTTATCGGACGTATAAAAAGCTTTCCATTAGTGAAAATTGGATTTAACTTAACATGTAGGATAAACTTGCCTGTAATTTATCGCTCACTTTAGGTTAAAGTAAAATTTTGCATATGATAAAGTTCTTATACGTCCGATAAAGTCCTACTTTTAACTAACTTTAAGTTGTAATAATGGCCCTTAATGTATTAAAATTAAAAAAAATATTTTCGTGCTTTTTTACCCTCTTTTTCGTATTTTATTGCGCTTTTTACCCTTTTTGCAACAGCTTAATGTGCTTTTGCTCTTCGTAGAGATACCAACACTGCCTAGGTCTACTTGTGTATCAAATTGCAGCTCTCTAGCTATAGCGGAAGTGAGCTGATGAGTGATCAGTGAGTATGTCTTAAAATATGCACTTTTTGCACATCCGTATCTCCGGAAACTTTCAAACTTCGCATATGTGGTTACATGAATTAATTCTAATTTTCGTTTAAATTTCATAATTTTACAACTGGAGGGAACAAAGTTATGAGGGTGTAATGGCTTCGTGTAAATATACACACTGCGTGCATTGGCCGGAACTTGGCCTGGCGCACTACCGTGCGCCTAGATTAATGGATCCAGTTCTGTTGATTAAAGAAAAATATTCTCAAGCATTTGCTTATTTAAAGTTACTTGAAGATCTTTTGCCGGAAGCTTTCACTTGAGGTAAAATTTGTCACTGCCTACACATAATAGGTGGCGGATAGATTGGAAAACTTATCCAATTTGAGAGCCACCCACACTACAGCACACTTTTGTTTGAAAAATGTAAATACTAGAACAACGTCATAACTTAAAAAAACCTCCTTTTAAAGAAAACGAGTTTAAAACTTTAAATTCATACACAACTTAATAGAAAAAAATTAAGATTTTCTCTCAAGAGTTGAGTATAAAAGCTATTGGTATGAAATTTTTATACAATATGGATAGCGATATGAGGATTAATTCTGTATTTTTACTAGAGATGTGCAAATGTCGTGATTTTATCGTGTCACGCGTGAGTCACGCGTGATTCACGTGATTCGTGATCAAATATTATAACTAATCACGCGTGAGTGCGTGAGCGTGACTGAAAAAATTTACTCGTGCGTGAGCTTTTTTTAATAATCACGCACGAATTCTCACGCTCTCACGAGATAACATTCCTGCATTTATTATTATTTTATAATAATAAATTCATAAAGGGTGTTTTTTCAGAGGTATAGAACTTCGAATTGAAATAAAACACAAGAAAATCATTTTAATGTCCATCAATTTGGCTTTATTGGAAGGATAATTTTATGCCATTAATGTTTAAATATGATTTCGGGCATGTGGCCGCCGCGGCTGGCTCGAATAAAGCCAATTCTACAGGTCCAATTTTCAACCACTTTTTCGAGCATATGGGGCCGTATGTTGGCAATAACGCCACGAATGTTGGCTTCCAAGTCCCCTAACGTTTCTGGTTTGTTGGCGTAGACGAGCGACTTCACATATCCCCAAAGAAAATAATCCAATGGTGTCAAATCACACGATCTTGGTGGCCAATTGACAGGTCCATTCCGCGAAATTATGCGCTCATCGAATGTTTCCTTCAATAAATCGATTGTGACGTGCGCTGTGTGGCATGTAGCGCCGTCTTGTTGGAACCACAACTCATCCACATTCATGCCATCCAATTCGGGAACAAAATAGTCGGTTAGTCGGCTCCAATTGCTGTGCACGGTGGCGAATCGATTCATTCGGGTCCTCTTCAACACTTTGCTCTACAGCGGCAATTGTTTCTTCGGTGCGCACTGTTCGACGTCTCTGCGGATGCGTATTATCACATAGAGTAAACGTAGTGCGAAAACGATCCATGGTTAACCGAATTAATTGCTCTGATGGACGATTATGTCGACCATAAAATGGACGGAGCTTGCGGTAAACTTCGCGAACTGAACCATTATTTTCGAAATAAATTTGCACGATTTGAAAGCGTTGTTCTTTTGTCAACTTGTTCATGATGAAATGGCAAACCAAACTAAATATTAATCACTTGACAGCTGACAAAATGGCCGCCAGTTAAAAAAGTGATGCCAACTTAAAGTTCTATACCTCAATAAAAAACACCCTATATATGTATAGTAATATGTATGGTAGTATGAGCTTACAAACATAATGAATACCCCCAAACAAAATGTTTCGACTTTTTCTGAAGTCAGACTTGTCGTACCGAATTCGTTAAGACATTTTGGTAGTTTCTCTGAACAATTTTTTTTAAACATTAAGGGCCGTATTCAAAAAAACTTAACAAAGCTTTGAAAAGCAATGTTAGGTAAAGTTGTATTAAAAAAAAATTATTATATCAAAATTCTAAAGTAGGCACCCACGTTTGTTAAGGCTACTTTAAGTTGATATTTCCAAAATCTGTATTTTGTACCTCAAATATTTTTCTTAATATAGCACATATTGATTCATGTTACATCTGAAAATGAAGCTAGAAGTGCTAGCTCTTATCTTAAATTTATTATTTCTGTCATGTGATGAAAAATATCACTAAATTATCCAACTGATTTGAAATACATAGCAAAATCCATAAAAAAATATTAAAATAAATACAATTATACAAAAATGTTTTAGTGATGTACATTCAAACAAAACGAATTGAAAAAAGCTGGATACTCAAATACTCATTTCGTTCTAATAAAATAAATTGAGATAATTTTTCTATGTTCATCATATTTTTTTACTTTTACTTCATAAAAATGTTTATCTGTTTTGCTTCCATGTCAGAAGCTTAAATTTTATAAATTGTGTTGCTTAACTTCAAGATAATAAAAATGTATTTAATAAAATAAAAAATTAGTTGAATACTCGAATGAAATTGTATTCGATGTTGTACATCATAAGCTGGTTGTTGAACATGTTGGAGTTACCAGAATTTATTATTAATTCACAAATAATTGAAGTTGTCTTTTGAATACAATTTCTTAACAAAGCAATGTTAGCCTTAAAGTGCTTGGTAGCTACTATGCATTTTAAAGCTCAAGTAAAATATTTTTTTTGAATAAGGGTGTAAAACTTTGATTTTTGAGTACATAAGTAAAAGTCTGTGAAAATTTTTTTAAAATAAATATGTATATGTTGAAAAAAAAGGTAACAAATATTAAAAAACGTGAGTATGTGCAAATTATTTCGACAATAGCAGCAACATAACGGTGAAGCGGTACTCTGCTATAAAAGCAAAAAGAAATAGTACCTACATGTCGTTACGAATTCGTACCGACTTATCGTAACGAATTCGTACCGACTTATCGTAACGAATTCGTACCGACTTAGCGTAACGAATTCGTACCGAAATATCGTTACGAAGTCGTGTCAACCATTTCATAAAAAAATTTTTACGATTTCGGTAATATTTCGGTGCCGAAATCGGAAGATTTTGTCGACCAATCGTTACGAATTCTTTACGAATTCGGAGCATTTTGTTTGATGGATACATACAGCTTTGTAAGTATGTATGTATGTAAGTATGTTTCTTAGATACCCTGTAGGAAATATCAATTGAGAAACACTACTGATTCAACAGTGCCTTTGTCAACAATACTACTGACGAATTGTACCGCAGAAAATGTTTTTTGCTTTAGAGGCCGTCCATATATTACGTAACGCTGTAGGGGGAGGGGTGAGGTTCGAGCTTTGTTATGGTGGGGTGGAGGGAGTCTTTGAAAATGTTACGTAACAGAAATTTTTTTAGTAATTTGTATGTTTTTTCATATAATATGCTTTTCTCGTTTATTTGATTATCATTTATTTAATTGATCATACGTCTTACCTTCACATTTATATTATGTATGTATACATACTTACATGTGCGGAATGTCAATTTTTGATATACGAGAATTCGAATGCGAATATTTAAAATGATATCCGCGAATACGAATATTTAAAACGATATTAAATTAACTTTGCTTTATTTTAATTTACATTGAAAATTTTACGAAAACACGAGCATACATATATACATAGATATGTATATATGTATATGTAAGAACCTATTTTTCAACCCAAGAAACATGAAAATTTATTATACATATACAGGGTGGGCCAAAAGAAACCAAGGGGTGTAAAAGTTTAATAACTTTTTTGTTTATTATTATTATTATTATTATTATTATTATTTATTAACTTTTTTTTATTTTTTCTTTCAGATTATATAATATACAAAATGGAAATTTTTTTACACTAAGTATGAAAAATGATGTCTCTTAAATGACCACCGTTTTCAGCTTCGCACTGATGGGCTCTTTTTAGAGCATTTTCCATAACATCTTTCAAAACTTGTGGCTGTAGCGTTCGAATTTCTGCAACAATGTTTGCCTTGAGTTCAATGATTGTCTCTGGCTTATTCACATACACTCGCTCCTTAAAAAAACCCCAAAGAAAATAGTCGGGTGCTGTCAAATCTGGCGATCGCGCTGGCCAAATAATTTCCGAATTTCGAGAAATTATTCGCTCTCCAAAAATTTGACTTAAAAGTGGCATTGTGTCTCGGGCAGTATGGGCAGTGGCTCCGTCCTGCTGAAACCACATACCAGGTCTGTTTTCAAGAGCAGGACGTAAAAAATTTTCTATCATAAACCGATACCGCTCTCCATTTACGGTTACAGCACTTCCATCTTCATTCTCAAAGAAGTAGGGCCCAATGACATTTTCAGATGTGATCCCACACCATACTGTACACCTGATGGGGTGCAATTGGCGTTGATGAATGGCTGTTGGATTTTGAGAACCCCAGAACCTACAGTTCTGCTTATTAACAAAGCCATTCAAATGAAAATGAGCTTCATCACTCATAATCAAATTTTCAATAAAGTTGATTTCATTTATTCATTTCTTATTTTCTGATTTTCATTTATTATTTTCATTCATTATAAATTCTCCAAGTGTTGTCTATATAATCTGAAAGAAAAAATAAAAAAAAAATTAATAAACAAAAAAGTTATTAAACTTTTACACCCCTTGGTTTCTTTTGACCCACCCTGTACTTTTTCGTGAGCGTGCGTGATCGTGATAAGTTGTAAACCACTCGTGCGTAATTAAAAATATTTTATTCGTGAGCGTGCGTGATCGTCAAAATTTTCAAAATCATTCGTGAGTGAAAGTGCGTGAGTAAAATATTTTTCTCCTTGAGCGTGCGTGTCGTGAGTCAGAAAACACTCACGTGCACATATCTAATTTTTACCTCAAAAATCGCATTTTTTGGAGTTATAACGTTGTCTAAGTAATATCGAGCGACATGTATTTTATTTGTTATTAATAATGACTTTTTTTATCTTTGTATCTAATATTGATTGCATTATGTTTTTTTGGTTTACTTTACAGGGATTTGTAGCTGCCAGTATTAAACGCGAACATGGTGATGAAGTCGAAGTTGAACTAACCGAAACCGGTAAACGTGTTATGGTTCTACGTGATGATATACAAAAAATGAACCCGCCCAAGTTCGACAAAGTCGAGGATATGGCCGAACTAACATGTCTCAATGAGGCATCCGTTTTGCACAATATCAAAGACAGATATTACTCGGGATTGATTTATGTAAGTATTCTTTCTATTTTCGATTTCGGTTATAACGAATAACTCCTTCGGTCCCAATATCTTTGCATCAATATTTACATATATGCTAGTGTCTTAAAACACAATTTGGTGGCAGGGCTGTCAGATTTATTTTCACCTTTTTCGCCAAATCCAATGTTAAAAATCGCCAAAGTCTAATTTTTTTAGCTTTTGATAATGAAATATGTATTTTGTAAATTATTAAAAATTTATTTTATAAATTATAAAAAATTAAATTGTTCTGAATCGCTAAAATTAGCCAAAAATGGGGAAAATATCGCCATTATATATATTTGTTTATTTTTATTTAGAACAATGTAAAAATGATTATGAACATAAAAAGGTACAATTTTTGATATAAAGAAGATTTTGCGGTTAGTATTAATCAAATATTGGATATATGTATGTACATTTGTATGCAGTTGCAGTTCTATTACATATCTTTTGAATACATCGTATGGGAATTGAAATTTTTCAACATATCTGGCGAAGGTATAAAAGAAGTGCAACATGTGTTATTACATTCATATGATAACGCGTCAAGAAGTTCATATTGCATGCTATTTCTGAAGCGCGTTTTAGTTGAGTTCATTATTGAAAATACCCTTTCAACGCAGGCATTACTAGTAGGAATTACCAGCATGTAAAGTACAGCCAAAGCAAGTTCTGGTACATACCTGCCGTATCCTCATATATCCTTTGGCCAAAAACTGTTTTAAATTAGATGGAATATCACTATTAAAATAATCTTTCCAATCAACAAACGGTAATTTTGTCCATTGTGTTTCATAAACATCTAACGGTATGTTAGGATTCATAAAAATCTTTAAAATATCTTTAACAACAACAAATTTTGTTTGTGATAATGGATTGCAACATTTTATAATGGAAAAATGTTCGTAAACTTTAAATATATTCATGTTTTCAGGAATTCTATTTATTAATTCTTTCACGAGCATCTTTAAATATGAAAAACAATTTTCTCGACGTATTTCAATATCTTCATCGGCCAAATGCTGACCCAAAATCGATTGCATTTAGTGGGAGTAAAGGTTTGGTATATCAAAAGCTATAATAACATTGGTTATCAATATTTTGCTATTATGAGTTTCATTCAAAATTGTTGGCTTGAAAACTTTTGAGGAAAATGATAGAAGAGTAGAATATAGATTCTGATGCATACTGCCTGCGTGCATGTTATCTGACTGAAATTCAAGATTTAAATGGTTCATTTCATTTACTATTGGATTTATAAATATCTAAATAAAAGTCTTGTCTTTTCGTCACATAATTCTTTGTATATATTTTGGGCAGTCTTATCATTTTCGGCTTTCGAAATAAGAGAAAAATGATGTTTAAGCTCCACCCATTGGTCCAAAATTCGTCTTATAGCCGCTCCATAAGACAACCGACGAGTTGCAGAAATTTCCACAAGTTTTCTAAAACGGTTGCTGTTAATATCAGTATTAAATATTCTTAGCACACCATCTACACGAGACAAATAAAATAATAAAAATAATATTTAACGATTTTCAAGCCAATTATGGCTCATCAAAAATAGCAAAAAAAAATCGCCAACTTTTTTATAAAACGCCAAAATATCGCCATGTCGCCAAATCGAATATTAGGACGCCAAACTAGTTTTAAAATCGCCACGTTGGGCGAGAAATCGCCACATCTGACAGCCCTGTTTGGTGGTGGTTTAGTTCATTTGTGTTATAAAAATACACGATAGAATCTTTTATTTACGAGTATTAATAAAAGAATCGTTCGGAATTGCCATAGCGTTGTTGTTATAAATGCAAATTTCCAATTCCGCACGTTTTAATTTTGCGTGGAATACAAAACATACCCGAATATTTGGAAATAAAAGAACAAAATTTCATTCGTTTAAAATATATTACATATTTCTATTTCTGGGAAGAAAAAAATTTCAATGAACTTTGACCATGACGAATGAAATTGGCCGTTATAAGAGCACACTATTGTGTGTAGTAAGTCTTAAGGCCGACTGTAAAGGTTCAATCAGACGTGCCATAACCATAACCATAAAAAACATCCATTCAAACCAAACTAATGGGCAACACTGTATTTGATTATAGGTGACTCTCCATAATGCCATAGCCATTACCATAGAAACTAGTGATGAGCGATAACGTGATTTTTTATTAATGTTGCTCCTTGTGAACGTGATTTCTAAATCGCTGCTCTTTTAAACTGTGACTGTGATCACAGTTTAGCAGTATTTTGTTTGTAGCAGTTCTGTTATTTTGAGAAAATCTAATAAGAAGAGCAGCAGTGAAAGTAAACAGTGCCTGTGATCACGGTTTCACACACTTCAGCTCTTCTGCTTTAAAATTATGTCTTAGTATTGGTGGCTTGATAAATTCCTGTAGGAGAATGTGTGTTTGACTGACTAAAAGCTAACTGCTATGTCATCCATAACAAACCCAAAATTAAGTCTTAAGTTGAGTACGTAATCGAATTTGATGAGATCCTACAAATTTATTCTCAGCTACTTTGAAACTCATTTCTGTTTTATATTAACACTTTGCTATTGTTATTTTAGATGGTAACTTAGCTGAGTGGTAGCGCGTTGAGTACACAACGTGTTGTGATATATGTTCAAACCGTAGAACATTTTTTAATTTACTGACTACCAGGTGATTTAAAAAAATCAACTTTAAGTTAGCTGAAACTAATGCAGAGTGAGACAATTGACTACCGCCTAGGACATCGCAATCTTAAAATAGTCAATTGGTTACATTGAAAAGTAATCCAAATGTCAATTAGTACTATTTGCGAAATAGTTAGTTAGGTAGTTAAAGTTAGTTTGAAGTTAACGTAATTTCCGACAGGGATACTAATAAGAAGAGCGACAAAAACAAACTACATATTAGCAATCCACCCAGTCCAAATATTTAGAATTGTCGTATAACAGGCAGAGAGACAATAAAATTGCAAATATAAAAATGTGAGCTGTACATAGTTGCCAGAAATGACGATTTGACACGATTTGACGATTTTTTTCTTGGCAAAAGCTGAAGATATAAAAAAAATTAATGTGGTAGCTTTATTTACTGTAAAGTAAGCATACAAAAACAATCACAGTTTGTATGAAAGAACTATATTTCCAAAACCTGTTACTTGATAAATTCAGTCACAGTTGTGATTTGTGATTTTTCAATCGCTGTGAAAAAGTAACAGGTATCGAAATATCACGCAACTCTAATAGAAACCAATTGAATTTTGGTTTGGTTACGGCTATGGCACGTCTAATTGCACCTTAATGGAATGTAACTGCAACGGTAGAAAACAGCTGTTCAATATTGTTATGTGAAAAGCAATGTACAGATTCTTACATTCCGGTTACATCTCTATAACAATTTTTTTTCAATTTTCACATAACAATATCGATCAGCTGTTTCCTACCGTTGCAGTTACATTCCATTATAGTCGGCTAACTGAGTCTTTTAAATTTTAATTCCATTTTCTATTAAGAGTGTGTTCATATGCAATATTCTCTATATGTAAATACGATTATGTGGTTCTATTTTTCGCATTTCGGAATATTTTTTTCTTTTTGGCAATATAAACAAACTTTTCTCATTCGCCAAACTAATGAATGACGTTATATGTACATGCATTTTGTATTTTTCTTTTTCCTTTTATTTTTTGTTACTGGCAAACTATACTGTATATATACATATGTATATAGTCAGTCAAATAGCTGGCCAGCTTCCCAGTATAGAGTCATTCATTTTATACGTTCCATTAGTCAGTCAGTCAGCAATTCAGCCAGCCAGTCGTTGGGTTGGGTTGGTCTGCTGATTTTTTCTTCTGTATTAAACAAACAGATGTCCATTTAATAAATGTGTTTGCTGTTTAAAGTAAAAATATGCGAATAAGCAAAAAAAAAAATCTGTTTGTTTTATAAAGTTACACTTGATCTCGAATTGCATGTTATCATATTATTCTTTGATTTTATAATTAAATTATTTCACGTATTTTTCAACAAATATTTTGAACATGAAATTCTTTTTTAATAATATTTTAGTTGTTTTTAATAGTTTTCTGAAAAAATTAAAAAAAAATCTTAATATTTCTCGCATATTTCGAGGTTTCGGTGTTCATGTTTGTTTCTTTATATCTTTTGGAGTGGAACACTAAGCAGGGTCTTTTCAAAAGTTTTCAATCAAATATTTAATAATTATTTCTCACTCCCTTATCAAATTGAAGAAGTTTGAAGTTTGCATAATATTCTTGGATTGTAAATTTGTCTGGTGTCATACATAAAACGTCTTTAAAGAACGAAAAAAATTTATGCATTCCAAATTTTTTTAATATTAAAAGGTTTGTTTTTTTTATTAAATCAAGCGATGCTAATGGAAAATGCTCGTAACTATAAAATGTGTGTTGGAGTGATATTTTACATAAATAGTAAAAATAGATTTAAAACAAATCGAACAAGGTTCGTTCGATTACTTAATAAATTTTAATTCAAATAATATTCGAGCATATGTATGAAAATTTCATTTTAAAAGTTAATTCGAGTAAATTAAGTCGATTTTTCGAGTATATTTTTCCAGATGTGTCAATGAAAATACAGAAATTTTTTATAAGAGTTTTATTTATGTACCTGGTATCAGTGATGCCAATAGAGCTGCAAAACTATCGATAGTGGCTCCATTCGATAGTTTCGATAGTATTTTTTGATGCCATCGATACTATCGATATTTTTTGATTCTTAGAAGCACCCCTTTTACACACGGAAAGTTTACTTTGCAAAGTCTTCATTCAGCTGTGTGAAAGACAGAGTGATAAATACTATCTCTTTCTGTCCTTCTACCTGCTGAATTAAGGCTTTGCAAAGTAAAGTTTCCGTGTCTATAAGGGCTAAAACTTATCAATTGTGTATTTTTCTAATATAAAATCTTGAATTTTTTAATCATTCCATAAAGTAAAAAGAAAGTTGATTTTTTAAAAACTTTTAGTTCCAATGTTTTTAATACACATATTCAAAAAACATATATATACACAGTTCTATAAAAAAATAAACGAAAAAGCAAACAGATAGATAGATGGATCAATAAAAAAATACATTAAAAAGGAATAAAATAAAAAAAATATTTCATCATTACTTAAGCTATTGCAGTTATCTAAAAAGTATTCGTTTAACAGAAGGAGAAGCAAACTATTTAGCGTCATCTTTTATTTAAAAGTAAAGAGCGGAGACAGTCCAGTAGTCGTCAAATTTAGCCGCCGTCAAGTTTCTTCATGTATCAAAGCCGTTGGTACATAATAACTATATTTTTATGCAATTTGCATCTAGTAGATAAAAACTAAAATCTTATGTTGAAACAAATCACAACTAATTAATTTGTTTTCACATTTATATATGTAATGATAACTATTACCAAACCAGGCGGCGAAATTTGAATGTTGCATTTTTTATTACACAGTCGCCATCATTCCGTTTTTATTGACTTTGATTTTTTCTCTTTTAGTAGTGTTTTTGTCGATAGTATCGCTATCGAAAAAAATATATCGATAGTCCACTTAAAATAAAACTATCGATACTATCGATAGTACCATCGATAGTTTTGCAGCTCTAGATGCCAACTATTTGACTCTGAAAGCAGATCTTAATTAAAAAAAACACTAAAATGCGTAATTTTAAGATCTAAAAAGCGTAAAAAGCACTGAGCTGAAAAATGAGTGGATATTCAAACGAGTGAAGTTTAATAATTCTTAATATTTTCTTAGCAAATCTCTATTTCGGGAATAGTATCATCTTAAATGGAACATATCAGACGAAAAAGATATGCTTTACACTGAAAAAATAAATACACCAAGTTTTTTATTAAAGTAATTTTAAGAAATACACAAATTTCTTAAAAGCACTACTTAGTGCTTTTTCTTAGTTTGGCACTACGCGTAGTGTTCGATTTAAGAATTTAGGACGACAAAAATCATAAATTTGTAAATAATTAACATAACATACGAGTCGTAATTTTTTGTATTTTCATATTAAATTTGTTCTTATTAAATTTATTTATATATTTGGGGTATTCACAAAATATGCACTTTTAACTTATTTTCACACATGTTTTACATATATAGAAGTAAAAGAAATTTCATAAATTAACAATAATATAACAAAATTATTTATATATTTGTGATATTCACAAAGTATGTACTCTAAATTTATGTTCACACATATTTTACAATAAAAAAAGTAAAAGAAATTTCATAAATTAACAATAATATAAAAAAATAACAATAACTTATTCTGAGTTGCTTGCTGCTCATATTGTACTTTTGAAAAAAAAAAATTTAATGCGGCAGCTTGGGGCAGGAATTTTATGTAAAGTCTATAACAGTAAGGTTGAAAGATTACAAAAACGTTTATGGATGTGGTGAAACGGATGGATATCAAAAGATTTCGTCTGACAAAGTTAGTTTCTTTGGTAATAATTGTAAAAAACTCACTTTGCTTAACACTTAATAAAAAACTTGCCATTTATTAGAAAATAATGTGTTTTTGTGTGTTAGTTAAAAAGAAGTCAAAAGTTACAATTGAATTAAAAAAAAATTATATCGCATCTACAACGCCTTCTACTTACTTTTGAAATTGCACAAAATACCCATAGTATTTGTTTGTTTTCTTTTTTTCTTTTAACATGTCATTTAGAGTACCGTTACAAGCATACAAACTGAAAGATATACAAGAATCATATAGTTTTAAGCTAGTCTGGGTCTTCGCTTGCAAGTAGTGTGGTCAATTTAAATTTTTAATTAATTTTATTTTTTTATTTTTGTCGTCCTATTTTCTAAAATCGAACACTGTGCTACGGCTCAAAATTTGGCGTTTTGAGTCTTCAAAAAGCACTGGCATCGCTGGCCTGCTATGCGTAAATAATCTACACCTTTTTCAGTTGTAATCCAGAAAGAGTCAATTGTAATTTAGATTTATCATCAATTGTAATTGCAATAATATTTTTGTGACCGACAACTAAAGGAGACGGGACGAAAATATCATTTAACGGTCTCTTGGGTCCAAGTCTAGGAGTTTGAACTTTCGCTGACGTTAAAAGTTGCATATGCTAAACAAAAGTATGGAAAAAGTTAAGAAAACAATTTAATTTTCAGAGGTAGGACTAGTTCCTCTGAGGGGAACTTTTTTCCCATTTGTACGATTTTTCTTATTTTCAAGCTTTACCAGCCTATGACTGTAACACATATTTTTGCCAAGTTTCATTGTTCTAGATGCACTCAATAGTTCAATAACACAAGCAATATAAACTAAAAAATAAAGTAACATAAAGCTTTTTGGCTCAAATACTCCCTGTGCGGCATCAAATCATACTGTCATAGCGGTGTAAATTGATGGGAACTATTCTTCGGACTAACGGAAGCGATATTTTTGGCTTTGCACACAGTGCGATGATTCACTGGTCTGACCACATCTGTAACGCTTCCATTCTCTTCAAATTTCTTTATATTCATGCCAATTCCTTGCACAGTACGTCGGCTATGACGACCATAATCAACTTGTAATACTCGAAAAGTGGTCACCAATTTTAAGCAAAGACTTTTGTAGTAAGTTGTGCTGCTAGATTTGACGATTTATCGTCATTTTGACGATTTTTGGTGCCGAAAATAGCAAAGTGACGATTTGACGATTTTTCCTTAAAATTGACGATTTTTTAAAAGTTAAAATTTTTCTAAAAGATTTTGGTGTAATTTTACCCACTCTTTATTTTATATTGGTATCTGTGTAAATTGATATTCTCAAAACACATAAATGTGAAAAAAAAAGCCAAGTTCCTATCAAAAATTTTGGCCATCAAAAGTACTGAGACCAAAACTTTTCATAATTTTACCACTAAGGGGAATAACTTTGTTAAGGGGTTAAAATCTGACAATGGTTTCAATTTCCCAATAACTGTTAAAAAAAATCATTTTGATTTGACCGATTTTTCGAGCATAAAATGACGATTATTTTATAGTTTATCGGGTTTTCGACGATTTTTCGATAATTTTATCTGGCAGCTCTGGTTGTGAATATGTTTACGCGTTCCTTGATTGTTAAACGATCCATATTCGTAAAGGCCGGGGCACAATGAATCCGTCATGCGTTATAATTCGCCTTTTTCAACTGACATCGCAACGACGGAGAAGGTTAGCACAATGAGTACTTTATTGACGGAAGTATTTGAACAGCTTCAATAGGTCGATTCTGCATTTTATTTATTAAATTCAACTTTTCGTATTCATTTCGTTTATTTCTTTGGTTCAATTTTATTTTTGCTGCCACAAAACACAAAAACCTAATTCAGAACATACCAAAAAAACCAACCAATATCTGTCAAACTACTCAATGTACGTAAAAAGTTAAAAGTTGACCAGTTTTTGTACTTTGCGTTGACGGACACGTACTGAATGTAACAGCACTCATAAGAAACCATGTATTTCAACTTAGCTGTCAGTTGAAAAATGCGAAGTTTGACGTATGACGGATTCACTGCGCCCTGGCTTTAAATGTCAAACCTTTCGCTAAATAATTAGCTCTTCCGATGACAGAGGATCTGACAGTCTTGCCAGCCCGTTGGTTTTGAAATCACTAAATGGATAACACTGTGTTTACACTTGGAATCTGTAAAGTGCAAGTGATCTTGTTAATATCACATTTCTAAGAACAAACAACTAATTCTACCTAAAAATCCTGACTTTACAAACTTAGCATCTTGATAAAAAAAATGTAGGACCAGTTTATTAATTAGATTTGTTTCCATTTTTGGGATATTAAAAACATCATGAAGACTGCCAGCATTCTTTTTTTTTTTTTCTTTTTAAATAATAAAATAAACTTATCGAGGGATTTTTTTTAATTCTTAAAAACTCATATAACCATGAAATTATGTTTGAGTGGAAAATAACCAACAACAAATTTCCGTGATAAATATGTAAATATAAGTTTTGTTTGTCTTAAAGTATGAGTATGCTCTTCGCAATCTCGTCGGCAGAGTCAATATTCCTTATGCTATGGTGTGTTTTTTTAAATCGTTCTTATATATAAAGATTGTATGTTTATAAAATTTAAAGCAATAAAATAAAACGACCTTCATCGCGGAAAAACAATCGTGTTTAATAATGTTTATTTTTAAATTTGCAACCAACAGAAATGTGTAATCACCAAGGACAGGGGTTTCATGCAAATTCATGTTTTTTCCCTTAAGCCTGATAGTGGCAAGAACGAAATATCTTTACGAAACATTGAATTTGCGTGAAAATGCAATGGATTTGTTAGTGCATATTTTATTGAAAATGCATATTTTTGCATAATTTGGTCATATATGCATATTTTTGTCTCATATTTTGGTATAATTTCATGGTTTTTGTGTCATATTTGCTCAAAAGTTAAAATTTCCAAAAAAAAAAAAAAAAAAAAAAAAAAAATTATTGACAAATTATTAATGCAAAACAATGGGCAAATTCAAATTCAAATTCGCTTGCATTGTTTTAGAATTGTAGAAGGAATGCACAACCACACACGCATACCAAATAAAATAAACATTGTCATTTTGATGATTTCAAGAGGAAATCGTTTGCTATTAAAGCCGAAAGTAGTTAAACAATTCTGCGGAAACTTGGCATTGCTTTTAAAAATTACAGATTTAAAAAAAAAATCTAATAGGTAGAATTCAATCCATTGTAATGGTTTAGTTAACTAAATATGTAACATTATATAAAAAAAAATTATTTAAATTTGAGCCTTTCTTCAATGCACAAAAGCTTTCTTTCTTTCCAAAAAAAAAAATTGATAGAACTAACTTCACATTCAAAAGTATAAAAAAATAAAATTTTTAAAAATTCGTGTTTGGAGCTAATAATGCAGAAATAATCGTTATATCATTTATAATATGGTGTACAAACTTAATATAAAAGGCTTGTAAACGCACCTCTTTAGAAAATAAAATATTTTTGTGTCTTTAATTAGTTGTATGTGAACTTAAAACTTTTCTTTTGAACAAAAAATTTTTAAAATATGTGCATATTTCATTGTTTTTAGTGCATATTTGCGTTTTTAATGTCATATTTTAAGCGCCTAAAATACCTTTTTTAATCACCAAAATAATATATATATATATATATATATATATATATATATATCTCCATAAATATTAGTGATGTGCGAAGAATATTCGTATTCGAATTCCCAAATATTCGTGCATTTCTAGACATTCGTATTTGTGTTCGCGAAATTCTGACGAATACGAATACGAGTATCTAAAAACGGGCGAATATTTTGGAATTCGAATGTGAGTATTCGCCAAATTCAGACGAATACGAATATTTTTATTTTTTAAATAAATGACATAAAATATTAGTTTGCAATAATTAAAAAAAACTTATTTCAATTCAAAGAATAAATAATATTATTGTAGCCATTAATATTAAAAAATTTAAAAGTATTTTTCTTCTCCTCAAGAGAGGAGAATCTAAACTTTAGATGCTTTTTCTCCATCACAATGAAGTGTGTAAACAACACCAACACCACTGAACATTTGTTTGCTTCGAGCACTTATCGGGGTTGTGACTAAATATACCCCAACTATAATTATAAATATTTTGCTTTACTTTTGCCTATTTAGTTTGAAGCATGTTAGATGATCGACGTCATTTGCTTTCCGTTTCCCGCCAAATAGTCTGCTAAGTTTTCCGTATTGATGATTGAGCAGCATTTTAAAAACTAAGATGAGAATTGCCATATTTATCCGTTTCAGATCTTTTAATGGACCTTGGCATCGATTTGCTAGTGCATATTTTTGCATTTTTTACCCTTCAAAGCATGTTTTTGCATATTTCAGTCTTACACGCATATTTTTAGCATTTTTCGAATTTTGAGAGCATATTTGACGCTTTTAAGGCATATTTTGATACTGTATAGAGTTTTTTTATTTTAATAAATCTCATTTAAATCTCATTTTCAATGATCTATACATATAAATTATAAATTTTTATAATTTTTTGCGCCGTTATTACGGACGTTAGTTTCAATAAAAATTTGATTTTGATATTTGTGCCGGACTCTGACCCGATTACATCAATAGACGTTGAAGGAATATTGTCAGTGTATAAAAGTTTATTAAGATGTGACAAGCAGCGATTTTTAATCGAAAATATAGGTCAATATTTTATTGCTTATTCCAATAAAAATTATAAATAAAAAGCTTGTCTTATATATCAAAAATATAGTTCCAAAGTTTTAATTCTAATATCGTAATCTCTTTTGAAGTTGAAGTTAAATTTTTACGTTCGTCGTATACAATAAAAATTTATTTGTGTTATTTGCTTCAAAATTTGTATGACAATTTTGTTTTAACGTACACTTCAAACCCAAATTATTTCCTTAATATGGAAGTTATTCTTCGTTAATTTTTTTCTTGTTTGCTTTTTTTGGTTTATTTTATTTTTGTCTTATTTCATATGCAACTATTGATGATTTGTTGAATTAAAAATATATTTTTGTTTACAAATAAGCCAATTCATGTTATTTTTAAGTGCATATTTTCAAGTTTTTAGTGCATATTGAATGCGCATAAAACGCTTTTTTTTAGCATATTTCTGGTTTCCCTGGTCATTAGCTTCACCGCCAGTAATTCTTGAGTTTAAGGGTGAGAGGGGTGAGAAGATTGAGGAGGGGTACACAGTTTCATGTGCTCTGCAATTCTCTTTTGATTTGAAATTCGTAATTGTTAATTGCAAGTTGTTGTATTTGACGTTTTTTATAATTTTATTTCATCAGTTGTATGAAAAACACAAAATGTAATAAAAATTAAATATAATTATTAATTTTTCAGAGAAATTTGTGGTGTAATAGAATTTTTTATTGGCAGAAGTTTATTTTAATTTGAAATTTATTTGCTGGTGGTTCAGCGTTGTCTATATATTTCATTGTTGCTGTAACAAATCATCAGTAGACTTCAACCACACATTTTGAATAGTCACAAACCTCTTATCTTATGCACAGACTTTCAAGAACTATTTGAGAATTCACAAATAATAATATTTTTTAAAATCACAAAAGAAAAAGAAGCTTAGTAGGCTAAATTGTCTACTTCCTTAATTTAAACTAAAAAAATAAGTACTTATTTAAATATATGTAGTTCCAAATAATTTTTTAATTTTCGGTTTTAATAAAAGTTCATTAATCAAAACAATTAAAATTTTTCTAAATGTAGTATTTATAAATAATAATACAGGCACGGATATGAGTAAAATAAAAACCATTTCAATTGAGTTTATAAAAGAAATTTTACAAAATGATATATTTCGTAGTAAAACAATTCTTTTTTGAAATTTATATATATTTTTCTTAAACAGTTGTTATTTATTTAATCAAACTTAGTTTCTAATTAAGAAAAAAATAAGTATTTCCCACAACGAGAAAAAAGCAATGTGAGTCCGATCACAGAGGAGATGTGTAAACATCTAGTAATGAAAAATTTTTTTAAGTTGGAAGTACTTATGCTTTTAGTATGTTTTTTAATTAATTAATTAAAAGTATCAAAACTTTACATATATGTACTGCATTAAAAATTGCAGTAAGCAGTGTTTTTACTGATTACTGAAAAAATTCTGTAATTTTTTACTACTAATGAAATTTAATTTGCATTACCAGTAAAATCGTAGGGCCGTATTCATAATAAAATTGTAGCAAGTCGCAAAGTTTTTATATCCTTTACCAAAAAATGGTAAAAGGGTATATATAGGTTTGTCATTCCGTTTGTAATTTCCAGAATATTAATAAGCGAGCCATAAGGAATATATATTCTGGATCCTTATGCATAGGGAAGACGAATAAGCGATGTCCCTCTGTCTGTACGTGAAATCGGTTTTCCGAAGCTCCCAGAAAAGCTAGAGACTTCGTTCTAAAACTGGTGTGTCAGAAATGGTCCAAAAAAGATTGGTGTTGAAAATCAGCAAAATCGAAAAGACGATTTCAGAGCTGGAAAACTTAAACTTTATATACAAAATAACTACCGAAAACTAGTTATTATTATTTTTTTATTAAATAAACTTATTTTATGCTTCAGAATGAATGAAATTAGTATTTCTAATTAAAAAAAATTAAAAGGACGTTTCCAGGGTTGGAAAACCTTGACTTTTTTTCTTATACAAAATTAACTTACTAAAACAAATTTTTCCTTTTTTCTATAAATTTAACATATCTTATACAGGGTGGCCCAAAAGAAACCAAGGGGTGTAAAAGTTTAATAACTTTTTTGTTTATTAATTTTTTTTTATTTTTTCTTTCAGATTATATAGACAACACTTGGAGAATTTATAATGGAGAGGTTCACAACTGAACAGAGAACCAGAACAATAGAATTTTATTATTTAAACCAGAGATCAATTATTTTAAGCTCATTTTCATTTGAATGGCTTTGTTAATAAGCAGGTTCTGGGGTTCTGGGGTTCTCAAAATCCAAGAGCCATTCATCAACGCCAATTGCACCCCATCAGGTGTACAGTATGGTGTGGGATCACATCTGAAAATGTCATTGGGTCCTACTTCTTCGAGAATGAAGATGGAAGTGCTGTAACCGTAAATGGAGAGCGGTATCGGTTTATGATAGAAAATTTTTTACGTCCTGCTCTTGAAAACAGACCTGGTATGTGGTTTCAGCAGGACGGAGCCACTGCCCATACTGCCCGAGACACAATGGCACTTTTAAGTCAAATTTTTGGAGAGCGAATAATTTCTCGAAATTCGGAAATTATTTGGCCAGCGCGATCCCCAGATTTGACAGCACCCGACTATTTTCTTTGGGGTTTTTTGAAGGAGCGAGTGTATGTGAACAAGCCAGAGACAATCCTTGAACTCAAGGCAAACATTGTTGCAGAAATTCGAACGCTACAGTCACAAGTTTTGAAAGATGTTATGGAAAATGCTCTAAAAAGAGCCCATCAGTGCGAAGCTGAAAACGGTGGTCATTTAAGAGACATCATTTTTCATACTTAGTGTAAAAAAATTTCCATTTTGTATATTATATAATCTGAAAGAAAAAATAAAAAAAAGTTAATAAACAAAAAAGTTATTAAACTTTTACACCCCTTGGTTTCTTTTGGCCCAACCTGTATTTATAAAAGAAATAGATTAATTTAAGAAATCAGAAAAACAAAATTGATGATTCCAGGGTTGGAAAACCTACAATTTTTGTGATATATAAAATTAACTACCGTAAACTAATGCTTTATTTATTTTTATTATATAAACTTATTTTATGCTTCACTACGAATAAAATTGGTATTTCAAATTAAAAAAACATATAAAAATTAAAAAGACGTTTCCAGGATTGGAAAAATTTATCTTTTTTTTCTTGCACAAAAGTAAGTTACTAAAACAAATTTTTCCTTTTCCTTATAAATTAAACCTTATATTCTTAAAAGAAAGAGATTGTTGTATGAAATCACAAAAATCAAAAAGGATGGTTCCAGGGTTGGAAAACTTTAACTTTTTTTGTATAAAACTAACTTACTAAAACAAAGTTTTCCGTTTTTTCTATAAATTAAACATATTTTATATTAAAAAAAAGAGATTGGTGTAAGAAATCCGAAAGATCAAAAAGGATGATTCCAGGGTTGGGAAACTTACACTTTTTGTGGTATTTTACATATAGCATATAGTTATGTTTAATTAATGTTTTTTCTTTTTCTTTATAAATTATATATATTTTACGTTTTGGAAAGAAAAGTTGGATGCAGAAAGTTATAAAAATAAAAACTACAGCTCCAGAGCTGGAAACTTTGAAGTTTTTTTCTGTATATTAAAGTAACTAAATAAAACATTTTTTTAAATTCCTTTTTTCTTTTTTCACTTAACACACTTTCAATATTTTTTTAAGAACTACTAGATTTGTATAAGGAATCAGAAAAATCTAAAATGATGATTCTAGGGTTTGGAAATTATTATTATTTTTTGTACATAAAAGTAACTAGGTCAAATTATTGTTTTCTTTTTGTTTATACATTATCTATGTGCTTATGTATTTATCTCTATACTACATAAACGCACTTTGGTAAAGGGTATATAAGATTCGGCACAGCCGAATATAGCACTCTTACTTGTTTTCATTAAAATTTTGAAACTTTTGTATGAAAAACATTTAGCCACTTGGTAGAATTTCATTATGAATACGGGCATTACTGATTACTGAAAATTCAATGCAGCTCATCATATAATAAATCATTTAGGCACTTTATAAAAATTGTAGAAAAAAATTTTAGTAATCAGTAAAAATTTACTGGCTAAAAATTTTTTATTATTTTTACTGAAATTTTAGTGGTACTGCTGCTCATCTATGGTAAATGCCTTTACTTTTACTTTTTAATTTGTGTTGTTCAGCGTTTAGTTGTTGCTGTTCTTGTTGTTGTGTACGCATTGCAATTAAAATAAATTCAATAAAGTACGACTTTGACTCGCGCACGAAGGGTTCCGTACATTCGGTTTTGATGTTTTTGATGTGGCTTTTTTCCTTTTTTAAATTTTTTTTTTAATTTTAAACGATTTTTTTTAGTTTTATCGCTTTTTTCCGTTTTTTCTCTTTTTGGGGTTTTTTTCATTTTCGAAATTTTTTCATTTTGGCGATTTTTTTTAATTTTGGCGATTTTTTTCTGTTTTGTTTAGTTTTACCGTTTTTGAAAATTTCAAGAGTTTTGCTCTTACGGTTTCCAAGATACAGCAAGTTGTCAAAATTACAAAGTCAAAATTGCATTAACTGATAGAACACCCTTAAATTTAAATTTTTTTAAATTTAGTGTTAATTGTTGTAGTGTGTATAAAAATACACTAACTTTGCAAATTTCAAGTGTATATGCATATGTACATACAATTGTATGTATATTACATGGGATTTTAACATTTTTCGTTGCTCATTTTGCAACACTTTCATTTTTAACTCTCATGTATTTGTTGTTGTAGCGGCCAAATGTCTACACACTGTGTCCAAATTTCAGGTCCGTAGCTCTTACGGTTCTCGAGAAAATACCCTGTGACAGACGGACGGACAGACGGACAACGTAGCGAAAACAATAGGGTTCATTTTCACCATTGGTGTACGGAAACCTAATAAAGCAATTATCAAGTTAAATAATACAAACAAAAACCAGAAAATTCCTATGTATTTACAATATTTTCAATAAGTTTGTATTGCTTCTTTCAAACACTAATACATTCAAATATAGCTCACACCGATTTGACAACGCGGTGTGCATCTCAGTCAAAATTTGTGATTGTATTGTGAAAAAGATTTTTACCCCCTAGCGTATAGATGTTTACACATCAAAAATAATTACTTCCTACAATAAACAACATAACTACTTCTCATGAATCGAATATTTTAGTCTCACTCCTTGTTAAAATAATTAAGTTGGTAATCCAGTAAGAAACAGCTTCCACCAAAAATGCTTAATTTCAAACTCGATTACATTTTTGAAATTTTTTGCTTACAAGAACTTTTAAGACATGAGGAATTTTTCAAATGCTTTACTACAGCGAAATCCTCTAAAACGAGCGCTAAACAACAATGTTTGCAAGAAATTTGTTTAAGTTATAGCAGGTATAGGAGTAAAGAAGCAAATACTTCATGGCGGAAGAATTAGCGATGCTTGCTTCTTCATGCGCATTGCTGCGTACACAAACGTCATGCAGTTGCATACGCACAAGCGTTGTGTGTATGATCTTTTATGTTTCTGCGCACATACAAACGCACACATGCATTGACATTAGTTGTGTGCACTTGCTTTAAAAAACCACCCTTAAACACATAATAGCTTAGTCCCGGTTCACACACTTCAACTTTTGTTGATCAACTCGTTATTCAGCTGTAAGAAAAAAAGAGATATTTGTATTTCCCTTGCAAAATAACAAGCATACACGCATCAACACTACTTCTTTTGAGGGTTTGTTATGAACAAGAAGTCTTCGCGACCTCGTTTGTAAACACTCATATACACGAACATCAATACATTCGTCGTGCTTCGCTTATTAAACGACATCATTTATTATTGGTTTAGTATAATACATGCTACGACAATACATTTAAAAAACAAGACGTATGTACATATTTATATTTCAAGACTTTTCACGCAGCCCTCTAGTTGACATACTTACGTGACATTCTGCGGAATTGCCCATATCGAGAGCCTATATTCAAAACACGTCAACTAAAATAAGCTAACTTTTCAGTAGAGCGAAAAAACTAGTCAATTCGTTCAATATTGTAAAAATAAATGATGTGCCTTCCATAATGTGGTTTAAATATACTTACTAATTTATAGGTCTGCAAAAAATATTTTATTTTTCACTGGTTTGCATGTTTTTATGAGATAGCATGTTTTAGTCGATCAAAAAACAAACATTTTCTCAGAGTTAGCATATTTTGTCGGAAAAAAATATAATTTTTTTTTAATATATTTACTTTTTAATCAATTTGTGAAAACTTTTACTCAATACTAGATATAAGAATTGAAAAGCTAAAAGAAAAAACTTAAAATACCTTAAAAACAATAACATAAGGCTGAATAAAAGCCTCTTCAATTTCGAAGTGGTCAGCTTTAGCACTCTCTAACTCGCTCTCTAGTGTAACAGGGTCACTACAAATTTTCAATTTCGAAAGCTTATGTCATTGACTATAATCGGTCCATACATAATGTTTCGTGTTCAGCATGCCAAATGCAATAAGATATGAACTAGATTTATAAATAATTACTAATTTTTTTAAAATATTGGAAATTTACATGGGAGTTAGCATTTATTTTCACCAAAAAAAAAATTATACTGAGGTAGCAGAATAAGAAAAATTGATATAAAACGAGGAAAAATAATTTTTTTGATTCGAAATTTATACTACAGATGAATATTGCATAGGGAGCTATTTGCCATCGGAAACTCATTTTGACCAAATTTGACTTGACGTGTTTTGAATATAGGCTCTCGATATGTAAGTACAGTCGAACTTCTCTATAACGTAGCAGTTGGGGACCGTCAAATTTCTACGTTATAAAGAAAATTCGTTATAGAGAAACTGGAGAAAATTTTGACTTTACATTTTTTTATGTAGAAAATAAATTTATTAAGACAAAAAAATTGTTTTTACATGAACACATTAATTTTTTTTTTATTAATACATTCATATGTAGAAAAAATTATATGTATTAGGAGAAGAACATTTTACAGTTATATTTTCTCTGACTAATGCTAGGAACACAATTGGGATGAACGACGAATTTCGTCCACGTCGACGAATTCGTTGCAAAGAATTCGCTGCGTAAATTCGTCGTGTGAAACACAATAACGACGAATTTACTCAGCGAATTTGGCTCTTATAATTGAAAATGTTGGTTATTGTCAGTGTGACCATATTAGCTAATTTTGGTCTAAATTTAGCTCATTTCTTTTGGATTTAGCTTTAAAATTTTTATTTAGCTCTTAGTTTCTTTTTTAGCTTTTTTAAAAACTTATTTAGCTTTTCTAGCCTTTTTTTAATCCAAATTGCGTATTCTCTAAAAATATATTAAATACATACGTGATTTAGCTTTGATCTGGTCACACTGTTTATTGTGTATGTAAAGAGAGTGAGAGAAAATTGTTTTTTCGTCGTTCGTCGGTGTCAGTGCCACCAGATTAGGGGATTTGTCCCCAAAATAAGGATTTCGCCTCTAATTTGGGGACAGAATTTCGTGGGGAGGGATTTGGGGACTTTTGATTTTGAGCTCTAACAATTTGCATGTGTCAGGAAAATAATCGTGGATGTTGACATAATATTTTAGTACTGGTAACATTTCAGTTTTTAAAAATCTCTTTGTAAGCACATTACAAAACATAGATTTGATTCGTTGTATGGAATTTTTAAAAATGTTACAGATCCAAAAGTGGCATTGAGCGTACATATATGTAAATCAATGGAATAAAATTGCTTATATCGACTGGCGGAAACAAACAAAACAAAGTTTTCCTTAAGACATATTTGGCTTTTGGGAAATAGTATATCAGTACGAAGATAATGCCGGAAATTACTTCTTTCGTGAAATTGCAGCTGCTGTGTTCAACCTGTTGATAGTGCCAATAAGTAATGCGTTTGTGGAGAGAATAAATTTCATCCATGAAGACTACCAAAACCAAAATAAGGAATAATCTGCAATGTTAGAATCTTTAACAAGAATAAAATAACATTTAAATATTTATAAGATCTGCTGCCATCAATTTGAGCTGCCTTCCTGAAGAAATGATAAATAAAGTTCAAATAGGAAAATATGTACAAGCGGTTTGTAGAGGATGGAGACGAACTTGATGTCTATGAAGTTTTGGATTGGGAAATTATTTAGAATATTTCGATTGCAAGAATGTATGTATGTATGTAATATCTTCATAAATTCGTATTCACCCCTATCGTGAATAAAATGTGAAATTTTTGTTCTCATGAAATTTTCATTCCCCATGAAGGGAAATTTGCAATCTTCAATTTCATGGGAACAAACCCGCTATCAATGCGTAGTGAATGTAAAAAAACGGGAAGAAGACTTTTAAAGCTTCAAATTTAATTGAAAATCGGTTTCGGTTTCAAATGAA
The DNA here is from genome assembly GCA_949987645.1 of Tachina grossa. NCBI lineage: Eukaryota > Metazoa > Arthropoda > Insecta > Diptera > Tachinidae > Tachina > Tachina grossa. The sequence continues at coordinate 67,186,485 of OX465278.1, read as the reverse complement.
ATGTTATATAAGTAAATCCTAAATTTTAGTTTTATATTCTGATCTCAAAAACTTATACTATTTTATGTAGCTTCTAAAATTAAGCATTAATATTAATTGATAGTATTAATTAATAATATTGTAATAAATAAACTTGAAAGTGCCTATTTGTTACTTGTTGAGTTTTGACACATATACATATGTAATTTTATGTACGTTTTAAGTTAATAAAAACATTTAAAAAAATAAAAATAAAGAATTTGGTCAATCGTACTGCAAAAAGTACAATTTTTCTTGTAGCTTTGTGAAAATCTTATTTCGCATCCCTGCGCATAGGGCTTAACAATCGTTTTTTATGAATGATATATTTTTGGGGACAAAAGTTAGGATTTTTCTGTTGAAATGGGGATTTTTGGGGACATGACGTTTTAAATTGGGGACAAGAGTCAAAATTTTTCTGGCAGCACTGGTCGGTGTACAAAATAGAAATAAATCTATCTTAGAGTTCGTCACGCACGACAAATTTCGTTCTACGGCGGTGTTGTGTTCATTTTCATATGAACAAATGTGTTTTATTTTTTATGACGAAAGTTCGCACCGAAAAATTCGTCGTTCGTCCCAGTTGTGTTCCTAGCATAAATTGATGCAAAAAATCGATTGCTAAAAACTTCGCAATAGAGAGATTATTTAGTGTAAAAAATTATATTTAGGTCTTAAAAAATTGTACGTTACAGAGAGAACTTCGCTATAGGGAAGTTCGTTATAGGAAGATCAAAATGTATGAAAATACTCACAAAAATGTTGTGTTTCACGAATTTTATTTGTTATAGAGAAGATTTCGTTATAGAGAAGTTCGCTAAAGAGAAGCTGGACTGTATGTACATAAATTTCCCTGTCTTAACATAAAAAAATTTCTAATGTTTATTGAAAAGCAAAATAAAAATAAATAACTAACTCCCAAGAAAATACCCTGTTGTTTGTTTTTAATTTCAGCTGAAAATGTAAATTTTTAACCCATTTTAATTTAGTGGAGCACAAATAATTACGAGTAGTAAAACATAAATTTTTTTTATCTGACAAAAGTAGGTAGGTGGGCTTGAATTTTGTGCTACATATGGTTTTTTTTCTTTTAGGCTTTTGCTTATCAAATTGAAAAACCTTTAAAACAAAAAATTAAATTAAAGCTCTAAAATTTTAAAATTAAAAAAAATACTTGCCAACGCAAAAATGTATGAAATTCATTCAACACAAATAAAAAGAAGAAAAAAATTTCGCTTCGTTTGAAAAGTTCTTTATACGCAATTAACAATTCTAAAACAGAAGCCGATAAAATCAGAAAAATTTATGATTTACAAACAAATTCTTCTCGTATTTGCTTATAATGTAGGCTTGATTGAACAGTTTTTGTGTGTGTTTGTATTTAAATACATTCATGTACATATTTTTACAAAACTTAATTAATTTGTATTCTGTTAGAGTTTCGGCGAATGCTTTTTAACGACAAATATCGTTTGATATTGTCGTTGTAAAGCATTTTGTTATTAATGTTTTTAATTGTGCTAAAAAAAAGAGTTTTAAAGGTATTGAATCTCACAATTTGTGGCTAGCAGTTATTATACTTTGAAATTTGAAATGTTACAATATTTAAATGAATTACATTCTAATACATCAGTAAGTAACTGTTTCGCAAAAAATTATTTACCTCTTCAAATCGAAATCTCTTTATTTATATTGAAAACTCTTCCAATTCGTAAGGAACAGACAGCTCCTTCGATAACGAACTATTGGGATTCTACTATATCTAAATATAGTTACGGGACCGGTTCCAGAGTGACTTGACGGTTTCTTTGGAGGGAACAATGAAATATTATGTTCATACTACTTGATAGTCACATCGAACTTTTTTGCAAATACGTATAATGTGTTTTGCTTCTCCTGTAAAATATCTTAAATGTAACTTAAGCCTTTTCTGAATTTATATGACGATATGTAGTCATATAAAGGGTGTTTTTTATTGAGGTATAGAACTTTAAGTTGGCATCACTTTTTTAACTGGCGGCTATTTTGTCAGCTGTTAAGTGATTAATATTTAGTTTGGTTTGCCATTTTATCGTGAACAGGTTGACAAAAGAACAACGCTTGCAAATCGTGTAAATTTATTTCGAAAATAATGGTTCAGTTCGCGAAGTTTACCGCAAGCTCCGTCCATTTTATGGTCGACATAATCGTCCATCAGAGCAATTAATTCGGTTAACCATGGATCGTTTTCGCACTACGTTTACTCTATGTGATAATACGCATCCGCAGAGACATCGAACAGTGCGCACCGAAGAAACAATTGCCGCTGTAGAGCAAAGTGTTGAAGAGGACCCGAATGAATCGATTCGCCACCGTGCACAGCAATTGGAGCCGACTAACCGACTATTTTGTTCCCGAATTGGATGGCATGAATGTGGATGAGTTGTGGTTCCAAGAAGACGGCGCTACATGCCACACAGCGCACGTCAAAATCGATTTATTGAAGGAAACATTCGATGAGCGCATAATTTCGCGGAATGGACCTGTCAATTGGCCACCAAGATCGTGTGATTTGACACCATTGGATTATTTTCTTTGGGGATATGTGAAGTCGCCAACTTGGAAGCCAACATTCGTGGCGTTATTGCCAACATACGGCCCCATATGCTCGAAAAAGTGGTTGAAAATTGGACCTGTAGAATTGGCTTTATTCGAGCCAGCCGCGGCGGCTACATGCCCGAAATTATATTTAAACATTAATGGCATAAAATTATCCTTCCAACAAAGCCAAATTGATGGACATTAAAACGATTTTCTTGTGTTTTATTTCAATTCAAAGTTCTATACCTCTTAAAAAAACACCCTGTACAAGACATGTCTTTTTTTCACCATGCACTACTCCCTACTTTTGGTAACATTCCCATTTTCTCAAGTCATAGGACAATTACCTTAATATCATTTGATATCAAATTTTCCGCAAGGCATCTATGTTTTACTATATTTTACTTATATGTATGTTGGTCTATATTTTCTATACTGGGAATTCGTGGGAAACAATTTCTTAGAAATTTATAAATCCTGTTAAACAACTCAACTTAGAAAGAAAAATTTTAGCCTTTTACTTGAAAATATCACCTGCCTTATGTCGTTTTAACCTCATGTTCAACAACTTTTACAACTACTCTACTCATGACTATGCTTATGGTTTTCGAAATTCTCCTAACTCTATTGTTACAATAATCACTTTACCGTATTGTAAAACTCTCTTAAATAACTCGTAAAATTATTGTGACTCGGGAAGTCAATGCATTACTATTGTGCATGGATGGAAACCAGTTTCTCCCTTTACTGAATACAGATTCTACATTCTTACATATTAAAACAAGTTTATATTAGGAATGGAAAAGTTGGTGCAATTGTACTTTTTCTACCACTATTTGAAAGTCGAAAGTACCATAGCATCCCAATGACCAATTTAGCACTATTGAGAATGTTTTCCCATTATATTACATGACATAAATGGCACAACCATTAATAATTGAAAAAAAAAATCAAAAAACTCAATGCCACCAATCTTGAACCGTTAAATATCCTAAATGGTCATTCGAAATGAAAAATCATAACAGGAACCTAAAGATGATTTTAAAATACCTGTCGAATGATACATATTTTTATATAGTTCGCCGAATTTTTATTTTTTTCGTATTTACAAAATGGCGTCTGTTGGCAGCCATATTAAATTTTCACTACTGTCAGATCTTCACTCCCAGTATTAAGACAAATCGATTGATGTAAGAATCATCAAAATCGGTCCACGAGTTTCGAGATGTTATTAATTCCTTAAGAAATAACAACCTACATATCGCACACTAAATCATAAACAGTCACAACTCAAAAAGGTTCAGATGCTGAGTAGTGGCAAATAACTGTTGATATTGTACAAAGGACGCAAGTATGTAAAGGGTGTCCCAACAAGAACTCAAGATTGAAATTTGGCGCCATTCGAAGTGTCATTGTTTGACATTTGAACAATTGTTATTGTTTGCTAGTAGAAGGTACGAGGTTAGTAAAAAATGGAGCGCTACAAGAATGAACAACGCATTCTCATTATGCAATTGTTTTACCAAAATAGTGAAAGTTTTGCGGCTACAGTTCGCAAATTTGCGATCAATTTGGGGTCACAATAATGCTCCAAAAGAGCCAACTGTAAAGAGATTAATGGATAAATTTGCCGAAACTGGGTCTGTTAGTGATGTAAAGACAACAACGCGCCTTCGACCAGGTCGATCGACCGAAAATGTCGCAGCTGTACGTGGTGATGTCGCTCAAACGCAGGTCAAGCGCAAACAGTCAATGGTGTTTGGTATCGTGAAATGCTAAACAGTTTTTTCGTGCCTAGAATTGAAGAAATGTATGTGGAGGGCATGTGGTTTCAACAAGACGGCGCCACATGTCATACAGCCAGAGAAACAATTCAATTGCTACATCAGTCATTTCCCGGTCGTGTTATTTCGCGTTTTGGAGACCAGAATTGGCCGCCTAGATCGTGCGATTTAACACAATTATACTTTTTTCTTTGGGGTTTTTTGAAGTCGATGGCCTACGCGAATAAGCCGAGGACGACTCAAGCCTTAAAAGAGGAAATTGGACGCTGCATTAATGAAATAGCGCAGCATTTATGCAAAACAGCCATTGAAAATTTCATTAAAAGATCGCGTGTGTGCCAGCAAAGCCGCGGCGACCATCTGCCCGATTTGTTGTTCCACACATAACCTCATTTTGTCTACTTTACGATATAATAAAGTTTCACGATTTTGTTTTTTTTTTAATATCTGTGTTTTATTTAAAATTTAAATCTTGCGTTCTTGTTGGGACACCCTTTATTTGGAATAATAGCTTAATTTAAGTTATACTTTGGTATATTTCAACTTAAATGTTTTACTTATAGTGTGCAGAACTATGTTTGCATGATAAATAAAGGTTAACAGAGAATTCCCCAATTTAACTGTAAAAGAAATAAATTTCCAGTTTAAAAATTTTTAACGCACTAATAATACCAAATTAATATTTTACTTATTAAGTAAAAATTTTTTTTATTAAAAATACATTGAAATTGATTGATTATTGAAGCGTTTAGATGGATCATATGTTCATTTCACTGCTGCTAATGTAGATCATCAGGGAACCTTTACCCAAAGTTTCTTAGAACAACTAGAGTTACTATATTATAAACTTTCATTTAAAAAATGAGAATCTCAACGACAAATAAAGTTGAAACGAAATAAATTTCTGAAAATCGCTTTGATCGCTTAAATGTGCTTTCCTGCATTGAAAATATCCTGGCAAATTAAAAGTATCGATTTTTTGGAAGCAATAAAAATGTAGTTCCTTCGGAATAATTTCCAATTTTTTTAGTGAAATAATATTGGGCAAGACCATCCCCCTAAAAATTGTTCAAATAAATAAGGTTTCTACTATTATAGAGTAAAAGTAGCGCTGACAAACCTGCTGATATCGCTGCTGATTTTTGTGTGTATAATAACGTTTTTCAAGATGGATGTGTGGATAGATGTGGGTACATTATTTAACTTTTTTGCTTTAAAACCTGCATTGTTGTATTGATATCATATTTTTCCTTTAGTTTGTTACATAAACGTTCACTGATTCTAAACAAGCATATATTTTAAAGCGGAGTATGATGCGCCTTATTGCTTCAAAACACATGAACTTTTTTTACTGGGATATTTTAAAATTATCACAGCAGTCAATGTTCGTTCGTTGCTTATTTTTTTTTCCAGCCAGCTGAATCCCTTACATGAGGTCCATTAGCGTTTAGATTGTCGGCCAATTTTGTCAAAATTTTATTTTTCGGTATGCTTGGAATTTGCTGTATTTATCGAACGATTTTGACGCTTTCGCATTACAGAGTGCGATGCTGCTAGAATTGCGAAAAAGAAAATATGAGATTCGAAAAGCGAATGCGCAAATGGATTGATGATCCAATGAGTACCAATCGTCCGATTTGCTATAAGTTTTCTTTCGCATCGCAATGTGTTCCACTGGTGGAGTCAAATGGAGTCTGCTATCCTAGATAACCAACCTTATCTAATTTAACAAAGTCAATGAATTTGTATTTTTAGTTTTTATGTTGTGACGACCAAAGTCGCATGCTTGTTTTGGCTCACAAAACGCTGAAGCTATTTAGTTTATTTTTTCATTATTTTTATAATTATTTACATTAGTACCTCATGCGGTAATAAGCAGAGAATAGTCTGTTTAGTTAATAAGAAAGTTTAAATTAATTGCCTATTAGACCAATAATTGTAATTGACACTTTTAACCCACCGTGGTACTTTCATGTAATTTAAGTTTGACTGCCCATCACTAATGATTATCACAATTTACAGTGAGAACAAGAGATGTGTACACTTGTATGTGTCGTACTGAAAGAGCATAAAAGGCAGTTAGCAGCGTTGTCAACTTTTAAATTTCAAAAAGCACTGAAACCAGGAAAAAACGCGTAAATTAAGTAAAAAAGCACTAAATTAAAATTTTTTTGTTTAATAAAAAAATTTTTTTTTTATAAAAAATATAGAAATCGGTTGACCTTGCATTTTATTTATGAGAATCAGTGAATTCTAAAATCAATTTGACGAAACCTTTTTAAATTATTATAAAAAATTTAATTTATTTCGTCAACGAAGAAACAAATCACCTGTAATTAGCAGTAATTGGCAAGTCTTTTTGACTTTCTGATTAGATTTTGAATTCGATGGGAGTAATAGTTAATTTTTTTAAAATCAAGACTTTCAAAATTTGATTTTTATTAAACAATGTTGTGGAGACATTCTTTCACAACAAACGCAATATTAATAACAAAGTTACAAAGCTAAAAAAAGTAATTTGCAAGTTAACAAAGTTATATAAACTTAAATTATTTGTACTATTATTTTAGAAAATAGGAACGAAGTATGTTATAAATATGTAACCTAAAACGGCAGTTCTATTAGCAACACAATTTTCTCGTTTCAGACCGCTTTTATACAAAGCCAAGTGTAAGGACAACTTTTTACGTATTTTAGACTTAAATAAAGTAATAAAGGTAAAAACGTGATCAACTTCTGTGTTTAAACATTAAAGTTTGATGGAAATGCAATTTCGATAATGCCCCAAACGAGTTTATATCAAATGAATCGTAATAACTTTATTTCTGCCCAAAACTCGATAGCGAACTCAAAATTTAGCACCAAAAATTAGTTTAAAAAAGCACTTCAAAATTTTTCGCGTCGAAAATTTCAAAAAGCACTAAAACGGTGCGAAAAGCACCGAGTTGACAACGCTGGCTGTTAGTCACCACACCAGTGTTGGTATCTCTACGAAGAGCAAAAGCACATTAAGCTGTTGCAAAAAGGGTAAAAAGCGCATTAAAATACGAAAAAGAGGGTGAAAAAGCGCGAAAATATTTTTTTTTTAAATAAAATAAAAATAAAGTAAGAAAATAAAAAAACATGTTGACTATTGAGTTCTTGTTTCAACTTTGTTATTTGTTGTTGAGCTTCTCATTTTTTTTAAATGAAAGTTTATAACATAATAAGTAGTTGTTTTAAGAAACTTTAGGTAAAGGTCCCCTAATGATCCGTTTTAGCAACAGTGAAATGGGCATAGGATCCAACTAAACCCCTCAATAATCAATTTCAATGTATTTTTAATAAAAAATCTTGATTAATTTAATAAAAATAAGTATGTAAAAACAAATAATAAAAAAAACCAGGAGTCAAATAATATAGTAACATATACACACATACATATGTACATTAGACCGTCTCATTTTTTATTTTTTTTTTCGAAACCCCTTGATGAGCATCGATTTTCTGAATCCACTCTAAAAACCAAGAATTTTGGTATATAACACTCGAATATTGATGAACCGGAAATGATCTCTCAAATCGTTTTTTTTTTGTTTTTTTTTTTAAGAAAAATGCCTTTTTGCAAAAAATTAAAAAAATCTTGCTTTAATAATCTACCTGCTGCTGCTATTGATAACCTCATGCTTTCAATCGAAATCGGCCCTTAAAATTTAACCACCCTATAGTATGATTAAATATTTGTGTAAGCTTTAACAAATGCTTATTGCATACTACTTTCAATCAATTATTATGTAGAGAATTATGAGGTACTTTCCAGTTACTTCCGTTTTTTATTTTGCAAAAAAAAAATAAAATTTTTTAAACCCAATTATGAAAACATTTCTACATTGTTTTTAACATAGTTCGTTATTGTCATTGAAAACAATTTAAGAAGCCTGTTAAAAGATGCTGCTATTAGCTCTTAAAAATATTTTAGTTTTTTAAATTAAAAATATTTCTATTTAACAAAAAAGCACCAAAAGCACTGTAAAAAATTGTTAAAAGCACTGTAAAATACCCGCTTTTTAAAAAAGCGTATTAGCCAAAATTTCGAGTTTATGAAGAGGCAAAAAGCATCAAAAAATACCCGAAACGCACCAAAATACCATCACTGCACCACACCATATTTTCAACACACACCAGTGTGCACACTTAATTTTTTTTTAATTCGGTAGAATCGACAAAAAAAATCGGTAGATTTTAATGAAATTCGGTAGAAATTTTTTTTATTCAGAGAAACATAAAAAATAACAATTCAAAGAAGCAAAAAATAACAAAATATATGTACAGTATAACCTCTCTAATTCGGACAGATATAGTTTCAGCTACTGTACGTATATTGGATCGTCCGGACTACAGTTATGCTGTAAACACAATCAAGTCCACCGACCATCGACTACAAGATGTCAAAAATAGAATACATGCGTGCTTAGGAGAATAATTCTTTTAGCCACTACACGACTACCGACTACACGGCTACTTTTGTAGCCCGTAACCAACTTAGACTAATTTCTATTTTTCTTGGCTACAAAAAACAGATTAGTGCTGCCATTACAATAAATGCATGAAATGGTGGTTTTAAAAACGCAATACATTAAATATCGCTATAAAAACGTGAAAAACTATTATACTGGCACCATTGAAAAATAATAATCATCTGTTCATTTGTTTACATTTTTCATTTACTTTTTATTTGGCGCATTTTTCATTTACTTTTTTTTTGAAAATATTTTTTTCACAAAAAATCACTTAAAAAAATCAAGTTTGTTTTGTTTTGGTTAACTTTAATACATATGTCAAAACAGATGTTTATTTTTTGTAGTTAGTGGTCGGTAGTCGTTAAAAGAATTAAGTAGCTGGTGACTTGACTATTTTTGTAGCCAGCTACTTTTGTAGTCGCTAGTCGATGGTCGGTAGCCTTTGATTGTGTTTATAGCATTAAAATAAAAATTTAATCGTAATACGTTTATGTACATCTATATAATTTACTTTTATTACCGAAAAGAAGAAAAAGAAAAACTAAACCTAAGAATTCATTAGTATTTAATTAATTTACAGAAGACATAAAGAAAAATACTTAAAGTGATCAAAAATATTCATTTTGAAAAATAAGAATTTATTTTTGTTTGAATACAAATATCATTATGTGATTTATGTGCTCTATTTTTAAAATCTTTTAAAAATAAAATTTCCTTTTCCGTAGCTTTGGTTTGCTCAGTCCATAAAATAGCTTTTGAAAATAGTTCGCTTGCTTCTTTATTTGAGATTGTGTTTTGAGCATTCTCAGGCTCCTCCAAAGAGCAACTTGGACCAACTTTTATCTATGTTCGTTTTGGTAATATTTTGCCATACATACATACTTCTTTTGTCTAGCGGTAAATTAACGAACAAATTTTACTGTGAAAAAAACACTTGTCCGAAAAATTCAAATGTACGGATTACTGGACAGTCCGAATTAGCGAGTGTCCGGATTAAAGAGGTTGTACTGTACGTGCAAGGAGTATCAAATTAAACAGGTTCCAAAAGCGCATTTAAAACTTCACATGTGATTGGAAATTAAACTGCCATAAGCAATGAAGCATTTCCAATAAAAAAGTGTCATCCCCAGTTATTTGCCCTTACCCTTCATATAGGTATGCTATGTATACATAAAATAATATACATAACGTAATGTAAGATCCATTTATGAATTTAAACTTTTGTGCAAAAATTATTAAATCTTAATCCCCACGGCACAATTCTTTGGCAAGTTATAGTTAGTTAGTTAGTTGGTTAGTTATAGTTTCAGTTTTTAGCAGATTTCTTTGTTTTGTTTTAATGGTTTTCATGACAGAAAATGAACGCTCTGAGGGCAAACTGCTATGTGGAAAAATAGGCAATTAACACATATGTATATCGACTTAAATTAATAAATAACTATATTCGGTAGATTTCAAGCCTTGTTCGGTAGAATTGGTAGATTGTTAAATTCACAAACATATTCGGTAGAATCTACCGAATATCGGTAGAAGTGTGCACACTGATACACACTCTTGTTAGCTTGTGTGATTTTAGTATTGATATGAATGGTATAACAACCGACCAGCGATGCCAACTTGGTGCTTTTGCCACTGTTTTTAGTGCTTTTTGAAGACTTAAAACGCCAAATTTTGAGCGTTAGTGCCAAACTAAGAAAAAGCACTAAGTAGTGCCTTTAAGAAATTTGTGTATTTCTTTAAATTACTTTAATAAAAGCATTATGTATTTATTTTTTCAGTGTAAAGAATACCTTTATCGTCTGATATATTTCATTAAACAGAGAATAGATTCGAAAATATTAGACGTTATTAAACATTATTAAATTTCACTCGTTTGGATCTTCACTCTTTTTCACGGTAGTGCTTTTTATATCTCATATTACGCTTTTTGTGCTTTTTTTAAATTTTAATGTGCTTTTAGAGCCATAAAAGTTGACATCACTGCAACCGACTCAATACGGAACAATTTTCAGTTTGCTTGCAGCGCTCGCTACGGTAAGACAGATATCGGATGAAGGTTACTTATCTAATATTGTCTTCCTATAGCCACATTGGAGCAAGACTAGATATTGGAATTTGGGTACAATTCCAATACCTACAACGTGCAGTAAACTCTCGTTACGGACTAGTATTAGGTGTGAAGAGAGGCTACCTTAGCACACACTTCCAAGGTGAATTTCGGCACTAGTAAAATTACGACTGAGTGGAGGCTGTTGCTGGTGTCCAGGTTACTGGTTCCACGACGAATCCATGCACTAATAGATTAGGGGCCCTCTGCCATTGTTCCAGTTGCTTAATTTGATTTTGAATTAAAGTAAAATCCGAAAGAATTTTGTAAACGCTAGTAGTAATAGAATTTTAGTTTTGTTTTAAGTAAATTTCATTTAGCGATAGAATTTTAGTTTTTTTTTTTAAATAAAGTGAATTTTTATAACGTAGATTAAATCAGATCAGTCTTTTATTTATTTCACACACGATCCTGGACTCCGCTGAGCCTACCTCAGCTAAGAGCAGAAACGTGTCGTTACAATATTGATTTCTTTTAATTGCTAATTAATCATTTTGTATAAATTTGTAAGAGATTATTGCAAGACCTCCAACTGAGCAAAGAAGGCGCTAATTATCCAGTGTTGCCTGAAGTAGGGGAAATCCTTACATGTAGGTATTTTTGATACCAAAATAGAAGCGTAGGGAAAATCGGACAGATTTTTTATATTCTCCATAACGCATTATTTATGAAATAAATGCAAACATAACGTTTTTTTTTTAGTAATATTTTCTTTCTCAAAACTGTTCAAAAATGTTTTTTTCGCTAAAATCCTTTAAAAATATATTTCCAGTGTTGTTTGTGGTTTAAAAAGTTGGCGACACTAATATGTATGTATGTATGTATACAGACAGAAAAATTTCAACTTAAAATCTACTAAAACAAGGTTAATCTAATATTTTTCGGCAATGATTTTGCTTCATATGTGTTTCATGTTAATTTTACATGATTTATAGTATTTTTTTCCTTTTGAAATAACTTTATTTCACGTTGAATTAACATTTACGTACTGTTAAAATCAAAATGAAGAATATCTTGAATCAAGTTAGATCAAGATGAATTTAATTTAATGTAGTAATTGTATTTGATTAATTATTTAACCTATGTGTAGTTGACATAGACATCAGAAAAATTTTTGTATATAAATTAAATTGGCTTCCCGGCCAAGATTTGAACTCGGAACTCATCGCGTGGTAGTCAACGTGCTTACCTCTGCAGCCACAACAACTTTAAATATTCTTAAGATACACACTAAATATGTACCATCTTGAATTATATTATAATTTAACATTATTTCTTATCATATAACATACAATTTATTTGAAAAGTTTTAGTTTTAGTTAAAAAAAAAAAACAAAATGCTTTGACTTGACTCCAGGATTGGAACCTGCGATCCTCCGAATGCAAGTACACTGCCTACCAGCCAGCAGCAATTTGTCGGCTGTTTACAAACATAAAAAAACAACAAAAATACAAAAACAACTCACACAAATAAGCACAAAAGTGTATTGCAGCTATCAACAAAGCAAATAAACACCAATACACTCAAACAACATATTCAGGGCTATCATTTCCCTGTTCCAATTAGAATTTTTTGTTTTCCCTATTACTTGCCATTAGTTGGAATTGTTCCCTGGGAAAATTTTCACGCGGAATTTTATTCATAATAGCCCTGATTATTTCTTGTAAAATTAATGTGATTTTATTGAATTTGAATCAACCTTTTGGCATGTTGAGTTTACATTGGTATTTTTTTCTGTGTGTATGCCAAGGTGAATTTGTATACCAGGTGGTGTCAAACCTGCAGCAACAAAAGCTGCCTAGTACTCTATTGCAATGAAAATTTACAAATCGAACTTCCTACAAATTTTATTGCAATGAAATTTGACAAGCCAAACTTCCTAAAAAAGCCACTGTTAACTTGGCACCACCTGGTGTATTAATTCGCCTTGATATATGATTTTTCTAAGATATTCAATGTTGATAGATGACTTAAATTTATCCTTTAAAATTTTACTTGAAGAGAACTATTCATATTAATTTTTAAAAAACTTTGTTTTGTTTTAATTGAATTTAATTAAAAGTACATATGTATGTATTAGTTTTTTTTACTTTTTTTACCAAATGGTTTTATTCTATTTTAATGACAAAAATGCGTAGGGATTTTTGTAGGGGGCATTTTTTCAATGTGTAGAGAAAAATCGGAATTTTTTTTAGCATGTGTAGGTATATTTTTTCGAGAAATCTACTGGTAACACTGATCATGACATAATAGAAAATAATGAATTAATATACCTACATATGTATTGCATGTGCAACAAAAAATACAAATAAATAAAAAAAAATTTGCACGAAAAGAGATAATAGAAGAGCTCAAACTAAATGTTATAGAAAACATTTTAGGAATTTACATAATTAGTTGGTAAACAGTTTGTCTTTAGGGTGAACACCACTAATAAATATATTTTCTTCCAACATAAGTAAATTGCAAATTTTTTTTGCATTATTTTTATTTTTTTTTTTCATCGTATAAAAATACAAAAACGTGCAATTATGATAACGACGGGTGTATTATTTAGCAAATTTAAATTAATATTTTCTTGATAGTTTAGGTTGAAAGCTTTGCGTCTGTGCGGTCATTTCGATATTTAAAAAATGACTTGTTGATAGTATTTATTTATTTTTTAATGTAAATAAAAGCCCAAGTCTGATATGAAAATTAACCGCAAACTGTCAGATGCATTTTGATGTTCTTCTGCTCTGACTCCTTGTGCTAAATGGATGGATACAAGCCATGTGTCTACATTTATATACATACATATACTGACGGCTTAAAGCAGTCAGAAATTTATAAGAATAAATTCGTGGTCATTTCAAATTATATAAAGCTGTAATAATATTTCATTGCTGTTGAGAGAAGCCACTGCAATTTAAAATTAATATGGAATTTATGAAATCGTACTTTCCGAAATTGTCTCAATTTAGTAAGAGACATGATGTGTGTGATGTGTTTTTGAGATCTGCGATGGTAAGTTTACTTACCAGTGAGCAGATGTCAAGTGTTTCCGTAAGAATACACAAAAATTTAGTGTAAAATAATTACGGTTTAATTCATAAAAAATATTTTAGGTTTATTACAGGTTTATTTGACAAATTTCCCATATAAATATGTCAAATAAGCGCTTAATAAACCATATTTTCAGCACACAATTTTAAATTTTATATATATGTAAATTTTTTAAATTTTGTCACATGTGATTTTGCAAGCAATTTCTGCCCATTGGTAAGTCAAATTACCACAAGGATAGGTAAAAATATATCACGCATTTAGATAAACTAATCTACATTGGATTTTATACCTAATAAAAGTGATAATAATTATTGCTTGGAAACAGTTGAATGTTAACCAATTTAATTTTTATATAAGTTTTATACTTATCTCAAAATATGTAAATTTTTGGAGCTATGCTGACACGTTTGCCAGTGGCACATGAATGAAAAGAAATATATACATATCCTTTAAATTGTTTTCGTAAAATCAGTGTCTTTTGATTCGTAATTGAAAAAAAGGTTCACTTTTTTAAATACTATTAGCTTTATAGCAGTTTAAAGTGCTGGTAAGTGAAATCAGTGCTGCACATTAGTTTGGCTCGAACAGCACTCGTACTTTAAGCTTTACCCTGCATATAGACGTGCAAGCATGTAATTGCATGTAAGTTCTGTGTACGTATGTATTATCAATGAAAATGCGAAAAAAATGGCCGTCTGCTTTGCAAGTTGCATGAGTACTTTTTGGCGCAGAGTTGCCCATAACATAAAGCAAGTTTATTTTTAAGGAAACCAGCCCAAGTATTCTGTAACTCGTTAAAGCTAAATCTCTATCGCTAAAAATCTATATAGTCAATTTATTAATTTTCGGCTATGAATGCAATTTGCAAACGTGTATTGCTAAATTTTAATTTTCGATTTGTTCAGCATTTTAGAAATCGAATTTGGCTTAAGCTTTAGCGCGTTACATAATACGGGGGCAGATGGCATTAAACTCTATTCGTATTGTTTCAACATACATATGTATATTGATATTTATGTTTCAAAATTTTATTAACTGCTTGATTTATTAATATCTGAGGAAAACATTTTATTAAATTAAAATAACAAAAATTAAAAAAATTTAAATTAAATTTCACCAACTCTATTTAAATATCAATTCATATTTAAATGACGATTTTCATTATTTTTTGTATTGATAAATGACTTTTAAATATGAATTGATATTTTAATAAGTTGGTGAAATTGGCTCTGAGAGTGACAAAAAATCACTGTCTTGTAAAATTCCTTGGCAGTTGAGATGGAAGTAGGCTGCAAGTGCCGATAGTGTAATTGTTTTAGTAAAAGAGTGTATTGAGTTTATCAAACTTGCACTTGCACGTGCACAGTGCGTCTCACTCGCACTTGTTTATAGTTACCGCAACTACGTGTATCGCGTACTGTAACTGTACGTTACGCTGCAGCCACACGTTCAATAAATCGCTTTCAATTTCATCACACATACTGTGTGTCAAAATTCCTTGAAATTGATAGCTGTGACACAAATTGATAATCAATTTCATTTTTTTACGGCCTGGCCCACGACGTCGACAAGAAATTATCTATCGCTTACATATATTGAAAACAAAAACAAATTTTCTTATTTTGTTTTTGTTTGCAATATAACTAAGCGACAGATAATTTCTTGTCGACATCGTGGGCCAGGATGTTAAATGCCACCGACGAAGAAACAACTTAAATTTGTAGCTTCAATCAATGTGTGCTGTGACCAGCTGATCAAATCGAAAATTAAATTGCTCTAAAAATCTAGTTTTCAATTTAAAAAGTTTGATTGTGTTAGTATTGCAAATTGAATGGTATTGAAAGGCGAAAATTGAACGTGTAAGTTATTTTGTGGTATTTTTCATTATCAAGTGCAAACGCTTTTGATAAGTTTTCCTGGTGGAGACCATAAAAAACTCTAGGGGTGGATATTGGAAACTCCTATTTCCAAAAATATTATAAGATATACATATTTAGGTCATTTGCAGCTATCAAAGGAAGCTCCTACACGTGGGAAACGTTTGTTCCATAAAAAAAATTAGCAAATGATTATTTTATCATTTTGTAGTTAATAAAAGGGAGAATAGCTACACTTGCAAATTTAATGTTCAAAGTTTTGGTGAAGACTTCTGCTCGGATAGCAGATTTTGATGAAATTAAATTTTTTCCTAATTAAGTCAATATAATGATCGGTGCCATTTTTCAATGATCTAAAGCTTAGTTTAGACGATATGTTGAATCAGCATATGTATGCTGTCACCCATATGACCAAAACTAGCAGCAAATTCCTATGGCAGCATATTTCATATGTTAGACGTTTATACGATATGTTGATAGAAGCAAATTTTTTGATGTCAACATATGTCAGCAAATAAAATTTCAACATATGACTCAGCATACGATTTATGTGTCTATACGATATGTTGAATTTTATGTGGTGCTGTATATGCTGAGTCGTATAAACATTTGTTTGTGAAATAAGTGAGTTTGACAATACTTTTTAATTATTCAACTTATTTACTTACAACTATAATTTTTGCAATAAAATTTATTAAAATCAATAAAAAACATAAATAATGTCGCCAGAGGAAATATCACTGGATATTGCTTGTACAGTTCTATGAGAAACAAATATACAAACTTTCACATTTATACATATGTTCGCTTTTCACTCATCCGCTGTTCGTTCTCCTATGAAGTGCGCTATTTCCTGCCATGCCGATATTTTAGGGAGAACTCACGTCCCAAAGCATCGGGCGTTCTTCAACACCATGGATCAATTTTAATATGTCTTCGTGACACCACTTGCACACCACTTTTGGCCTTATTTGCGTGTAAGTTTTCCGAATCTTTTTTGCCGGCTGTTGTGGTTTAAATGGTTCGCATTCCTCGAATTCTATGTCTAAAAATTCTGCCGTTGCATCAATTTCTTCTGTTGAATCCATTTGTGCATATGTGTAAAGATATATTTTATTGTAAAAAACAGCAATAATAAAAAATAATAAAATATTGCAAAACTTACCAAATACAAAATCCAGATAAATTATATGTTTTGTTTACTTCCGAACACCTGTGCCAATTAATTTGAACGATTTCCGCCGGCGATAAAAAAAGCGCCGGTAATTGAAATCCGGCTGTGAGCCGTTAATCGATCGCCTTCACGCTGAGTTCATATTATGCAAATCGTTTATTGTGTTTACATTTTTAGTTATTATTTGATTCACTTTCAGGTATATTTGATTTTGTTTGCGTGTTTGTGTGTGTTTGTAGGTACATATGCAATAAAAAATTTATTTACATTAAAAAAACTATCGGCGGCTGGGCTTAGCCGTGCGGCGCATATGCATACTAATTTGGCATATGCTGAAAAGCTTGCATATACTTTTAAGCAAATAACATATCTGTCAGCATACGCCGGAAATTTATTAAGCAATAATAATATGCTGTTTACACGATATGCTAAAATTACCAACATACGTTTGTTTTCATTGTTAACAAGGTCTTAGCAAATGTTAAACATACGTATGCTGAAAAAAATATGCGTTTAAACGATATGCAGGCACTTGTAACAAAATTTTCAGTATAAATATGCTGATTCAACATATCGTCTAAACTAAGCTTAAAACCGCACTTTATAGTTTTTGCACCAAAATTTATGAAGCCATCCTGCTGTGCGCCATTGACCCACAGAGTGTGAAAATTTTAATTCCAGTTTATTAAGTTAGTTTTTTTAATCAATCTACTCCATTATGATTCTGTCATCGTTTAGTATTGAATATTTCATCCATTCGATAGACAGATCTATTTTTCAATCCCACCTAATTGCTGCTTTACTGCGCTTGCTTTTTCTTTCTCCAACTGAATTTATTTGTTGTTGCACTTGTTATCTTTATAAACTGAAGAAATAGAAATTTGTTATAATTTGTATTAATTTTTTTTTTTTTGCTATTTCATTGTGCGAAACAAGTTGAATTCCTTATTAATTAATATAAAATATATCAATACAATTTGTGTGATTGTGCTTATAAATTTATTTAAATTATTCATGTTGTCTTCACCTTTTGTGGTCTGACTGTTGTCCGTCCGACCATTTCAGCGACTAAACATCTGTATAAATATTTGTATCTAAATACTCATAATAATTTGTGTGATGGATGAAGAATGACTTATAGAGACGAAATTGTTTCAATGACTAAAAAAAAAGGAAAATGTTTTAAGTCATTGGGGAAAAATTATCGTGTTATTTTTTACTAAATTTTTTTGTTTTCTAAATGTGTTCATACGTACGTACATACTCACATGTATTTTTTTCGCATCCTATTGACGTAATTTTATTGAGTGAAATTTTATATTTTTATACTTTTGTTTACTTTTGAATAATTTATTTCCGCTAAATGCCAATTGAAGAAATGTGTATCAAAACAATTGAACGTATTTTTATGTTGTTAACAAAATACAAAATGTTTGTGGAGACAAATTCATCGAGTTAAATACGTTTTTTAAAAAATATCGCATGTAATATTTTTCTTGTTCTTTTATTTGGTACAAAATGTACTGAAATTAAGTGGTTTCTTCATAAAAATGTTCACTGTGGCCAAACATTTCTTCCTCAGCGAATTAGACCTAGTGGAAAATGAAGACAACAAATCGCTCTATTCTAAACTGCATTTACAATATATCTGAATTGTATTTGTGAATTTTTTTTTATAGAAAATTCGGAAAAAATATGACAGCCAAAAAAATGTTATTTCGAGTTCTATGAGGGAAATGGAAACTGTAGCCAGCGAATCAAACCTAGTGGAAAATGAAGACAACGAATCATACTATTAAACTCAGCGAACTAATACGCAAGGATGCTTCTATCTCACAATATGGGCGATTCTATTCTGACGGGTGCAACATTTAGACGCTTTAAACGCATTTTAGTAATAGAAAGAAACACATTTTCAATTAAGTTATTTCTAGAAGGGGTAACATTTTTTTATATACTATTGTTATCTATTTACAAGAATTTATATGAAACGCTCAAATAGCCACGAGAGAGCTTTAAAGTGCATGACGGGTTCAATCAAATTGTCCCACTTTCATAAGATCATACCACAAAAACACAAAACTCTGTTAATTTTTAAACTTTTATTGTATTATTCTTTTTGATGTGTAAACATCTATACGCTAGGGGGTAAAAATCTTTTGACTTTGATTTCTTTGCTGAGATTTCTTTGCTTTTTGCTTTTGCTTTGCATTGTCAAATCGGTGTGAGCTATGTATTAGTGTTTGAAAGAAGCAATACCAAGCAGAGAAACAAGTCGACCGGCTCGAAGCCGACGGTGCGCCGCCGCCGGTTATTTTTCTGTATATTTCCGTACACCAAAGGTGAAAATGAACCGTAAGAGGTACGTAATGCAATTTTGACTTTGTAATTTTGACAACTTGCTGTATCTTGGAAACCGTAAGAGCAAAACTCTTGAAATTTTCAAAAACGGTAAAACTAAAAAATCAAACAAATATAAAATCGCCAAATATAAAAAAATCGCCAAAAACAAAAAAAAATCGCCAAATCGAAAAAAAGCACCAAATTAAAAAAAATCTCTAGGACTAAAATAAATCACGAAAAACCGGAAAAATCGCCAAAATGAAAAAAATCCTTCAACAAAAAAATAGCCAATATGAAAAAATCGCCAAAATGAAAAAATCGCCTAAATAAAAAACCCCAAAAACAGAAAAAAATCGCCAAAATGAAAAAATTAAATTAAAAAAACCCAAAAAGTGAAAAAAAACGCCAAAACGAGAAAAAAGCGATAAAACTGAAAAAAATCGTTTAAACTGAAAAAAACTTAAAAAAGGAAGAAAGCTAAATCAAAAAAAAAATGATCAAAACCGAATGTGCGCGAGTCAAAGTCGCACTTTACTGAATTTATTTTAATTGCAATGCGTACACAACAACAAGAAAAGCAACAACTAAACGATGAACAACAGGAATTAAAAATTAAAAAGTAGAAGTAAAGGCATTTACCATAGATGAGCACTGCAGTACCACTAAAGTTTCAGTAAAAACAATAAAAAATATTTAACAAGTAAATTTTTACTGATTACTAAAATTTTTTTCTACAATTTTTATAAATTGCCTAAATGATTTGTTATATGATGAGGTGCATTGAATTTTCAGTAATCAGTAATGCCCGTATTCATAATGAAATTCTACCAAGTGGCTAAATGTTTTTCATACAAAAGTTTCAAAATTTGAATGAAAAAACTTTGCCACTTGCTACAATTTTATTATGATTACGGCCCTACGATTTTACTGGTAATGCAAATTAAATTTCATTAGCAGTAAAAATTTACTGAATTTTTTTAGTAATCAGTAAATTTACTGCTTACTGCAATTTTAAATGCAGTACATATACATACATATACTGCAGTGTGCCCATTTACTAACCAAATAAGTTTAATAAAACAATCAAAAACCAACAAATTCATATGTATTTACAAAATTGAAAGTTTTGATACTTTTAATTAATTAATTTAAAAAAAGATACTAAAAGCATAAGTACTTCCAACTTGAAAAAAAATTTTCATTACTAGATGTTTACACATCTCCTCTGTGATCGGACTCACATTGCTTTTTTTTATTGTGAAATATGAGATATCAGACGATGATTATCAAATCAAACATCGTAGAGAAATATAATTCAATAATAAGAAATTTGTTCTTTAAGCCATGACGGGTGCAAATCTATGAATCTTTATGCTTCGAAGTGCACACCAAATTTATATTTTTAAATAAAGCTTAAAAGCTTACGTATAAAAAATTATATTATTATAAAATATAGATATTTTACTTTAAATTGGCATCAAAAAAGTATCAAAAAATGATTTGAAAATTGATGTTAAAAGTTGTCTAGAATAGAATCGCCCATATGTTACATGACGATCTTGCATTATCAGTTCACCCACTGCATCGATGTTTTGTGGCACAACAACTGATTTTGGACGTCCTTCACGGAATTCGTCGGCGACGGAACTACGACCACGCTTGAATTCACTATACCAGCGATATACTGTGGCGGAGTTTATCGACACATTCTTGTTGAGATAACCACGTCGAAAGTTGTGAAAAATAATCCAACGAAAACCTTCTCTTGAAATTTAAATTTTTTTTTTTGTCAAATTGATTTTCTGAATTCACTGTAAGCAAAACAAATTGCACTTGCACATTAAAACGTTGTGAGCAGTGTGCACACTTAATTTTTTTAAATTCGGTAGAATCGACAAAAAAATCGGTAGATTTGAATGAAATTCGGTAGAAAATATTTTTTATTCAGAGAAATATAAAAAATAACTTTAAAACTTTATATGTGATTGGAAATTAAAATGCCACAAACAATGAAGCATTTCCAATAAAAAAAGTGTCATTTGCCCTTACCCTTTATATAGATATGTTATGTACATATATATAAAATAATATACATAAATAACAGGAATTCAGTTTTTGTACAGAGGTTTTATAAAGCTACTAAAATAAATTTTGTTTGACAAACATTTGTAACTACAAAGATTATATGTAAGATCCATTTATGAATTTAAACTTTTGTGAAAAAATTATGAAATCATTGGTAGGAATAAATATTTCATCCCCAAAGAACAATTCTTTGCCAAATATTAGGTTACTTATAGTTTCAGTTTTTAACCGATTTCTTTGTTCTGTTTTAATGATTTTCATGACAGAAAATGACCGCTCTGCGGCCGCACTGCTATGTGGCAAACTAGGCAATTCACACATATATCGACTTAAATTACTAAATAACAATATTCGGTAGATTTCAGGCCTTGTTCGGTAGAATTGGTACATTGTTAAATTCACAAACATATTCGGTAGAATCTACCGAATATCGGTAGAAGTGTGCACACTGGTTGTGAGTACTGTTTAATATTAACGCTGTTTAATATGCTCGTCTATTACGTATGTGTACACTACTGTCCTGCACAAGACTATTTATAAGACCTTTCAAGACATGAGAGATTTTTTCAAATGCTTTACTACACCGAAATATTCGAAAAGAATCGCTAAACAACACTGTTGGCAGTTTGCTTAGCGATTCTTTAGAATATTTCGCTGTAGTAAAGCATTTGAAAAAATCGCTCATATCTTGAAAGGTCTTATCCACACAAAAACATAAATGTGAAAAAAGGCCAAGTTCCTATAAAAAATTACGGCCATTAAAAGTAGTGAGATATAAATTTTGACCAAGTTCTTGTTTGGCACAACTCCTTTCACTGACATATGCTGTGCGTTATATAAATTTGTAATCGAAAGGGTGTCATATAATTTCTAGATATTCTGCTTAATTGACAACATTTTTTCCAATACAAAGAAATGAACAAATACGCACTATTCTCTCCATTTTAGAAAGGTAAAAATATTGCCAAGTAAGCAGACTATCTAGAAATTATATGACACCCTTTGGCCAGAACTTGGCCTGGCGCACTGCCGTGCGCCTAGATAAATAGTCTTGTGCAGGAGACTAGTGTACACACGCATTGTTGAGAGCAAGTCGTGTGTATCGCATACTCTTAGAATCAGCGTTGCCAGAGAAAAAATTTTTCCCATAAATAAGAAAATATGTGTGATGAGAGTTTACTAAAATTTTTATTTTCCGAAGGTTTGGTTTGTCAAGTTGCTTTTTCATACATGAAAAAACGCGACGTGCAAAGGCATTTTCAAGCATATATTTAAATTATTTTAAGAAAATTTTCTACAAAACCATTTTTTTACTTACCATTACATTGGCGTAGCAACAACAAAAGATGCCTTTCTTTATAAACAAAACTTGAGTGTTTCTTCTGACCATAATAATGAAATCAAGTTTGCTTTTGAAGATTTAAAATTTAAAATTAGGGAAATGAGACGAAATTTCACGGGCAACACCGGTTTGTAGTAGCTACCTGGTAGTATTAAATCATTAAATCACATTTTAGCGGTTTCTTTGCATTTTTTGTTCCTCTATTTTCAAGAAATCATTATTTCATCATATAGATGAAACATAAGTAGGGAAAGGATTTCCATGCATTTAAAATCACGTTTTATGTACATAAAATATGCAGTGAAAATATAAAAATATGCATTTAAAACTAATAAATCAACTTTTTTTTTAAACATTTAATAACATTAAAAACTTAAAAAACTCACCTTCATTGCTTTCTTAACAAACATTTTTTCATTAAAAACTTTCATCTTCAATGCCTTCTTAATAAATATTTTGTCAAATCATCAGTCGAACTTTTATTTACGTACATGAATGAATAAATGTTTTTTTTTTAATTGTCAAAGATAAATCCTTGAAGATTTTTTCTGAAAAAAAAGTATGTAATAAAAATGAATGTTCCACGTCAGCAGAAGTTATTGGTGTCTACTTAAATGCTGCTATTTCGTTTGTGGAATATTCAGTTTCTAAATTTTCGTTCTTAGAACTATAAACTATTGTTCCAATTTGTTGCATATATTTTAAGACCATTATTTTTTTTTTTATAACTATTTCTAATTTATTTTTTATCTCTTCACTTATTCTGCCTTTCAGAGCACACTTTTTTTTTACCGAATCTTCAATTAATTCAACTTGAGGTGCTAAAGAAATGAAAACCTCTAATTGGCCTATAGTGTGAACAAGAAAGCAATACTATGTGTGCTCAAATATCAATTAGGCAGAAGGCTGTCGGATACTATATTTCTATTAATAAAATTTAAGAAATTTTAGAGGCAAAAATCTTGCATCCATATGTAATTAATAAAGTGTGCTTCAAGTGTACGTTAAAACCAGTTTTTTGTATGGAAATTTTGTTTTAACGTACACTTCAAGCACACGTTATTTTTTTGCATGTGGCGGAAAGTTTTTTGACTTTAAAATTTCATTAATTTTATTAATAGAAATATAGTATCTGAAACACGCAAAGGTTCTTTCAAAAGCACTTTCACGTGAAATTAATGCGGAACCAGTAGAGAGCGCTGAAAACAATTACACAAACATTTTTTTATTTTAAAAGGGCTATTATCGCATGCTATTTTTTTTTTAATTTTCAATTGTACTGGTATTTTCGACTTAAGCCAAGGTACTAAACTTTTCAAGTGAGTCATACTGTGTTTTTCAATATCGAATAATATCACAAAAAATGCGATTTTCTCGTTTTCATCTTTTTTTGTTCTTACACAGTCGTAAAAAAGGAGCTTTTAAATACTAATAAAAAAAAAACAAAATTAGATTTTTAATATGAAATAAACTAAAAAATGTATTAAAAATATACATTTACAACAAAATATGCAAAAATATGTATTTATTATAAAATATGCAAAAATATGCACTAACAAATCGATGCCATTTTGTCACAAATTTGTTGATTCGCAAAGATATTTTATTAACGTTGATCTGCGACCAACGACAGAAAACATGTATTTACAAGAAAATCCTTTCCCTAATTATAAGGAAATTCTTTTTCAATCACTTAAGTGATAAATCAGTTTTTAGTCATCAAAACTGATCTGAGGAGAATCATATAAGAGATTTCTGCAAAAATTATCACACAAATGCTAGCTGGGAAAAATGTCAAACTTTATTATGTCGTTGCCAGATTTTAGCTATTGACATTAGTGTTGCCAGTTCCCGAAATATGAATAGTTCCCCTCGACTTTTGACGCGACATTTTGATTCCCCAAATCGAAATAAATTTTTTTCATAATACTCGTAATATTTTATATTCACCATTTAAATTATTTTTTAACCGATCCTCGTTTTGAGTTGTCCCATTTGAATTTTTTTTTTTTTGCTATATTTATAACTATGAACTGCTTGCTATATGCTATATTTATTAATATGAAAAAATTTTTACTTGAGATAATATGTATTTTATTTAAATACATAAAATAAAAGCTTGATGATTTTTTCAGAGTGAAAAATCAAAAATTTGGAGAGACCCAAATTCAATTCGATTTCCTTGGAATGCCGCTTTACGAATGAAATTATTCTTAAGTCCTACTTTGCACTATGCAAGTGTTATTGCTAAGCTGATTAGTTTGTTAGGAGAGAGAAAAAGAGACGAGGGGAAAAGAAACGTTTCTGTTATCCTCGTCTCCCTCTCCCTCAAACTAATCAGCTTAGCAATAAGACTTGCATAGTGAGAACCAGGACTAACGTGACATTCCGAAGCGTGCTGACTTTATAAAGTCCGGAAATTTTAGACACTCCCTGTATTATGAATTATTCATGAATAATACTACACATACTCATATCTGAGAATGCAGTTTTTGCAAAACCAAACAACGCACACAAAGATATGTGGCGCTTATTATTTTCTTTAGTATGTACGAGTAAATTAAATAATTAATTTTTTTTACAAATTTGTTCTTTTTTTCTATCACCACATTGTTTTCATTTATGTACATATGTACATATTTATTCATTTACATTTACAGTACATACATATGTATGTTTGTACGTACGTATTTACAAGTACTCGGTAACAAATTGTGAAACTCTATACCCTCCTTTATAAATTGACAGACTTAAGTTTACTTGAAGGTCGTAAATTTTGTCAATTGAATAAATATTGACAACTGACTTTTTAAATCATTTATCAGGTACGAGACACCCACCAAAACAAATTTTAATGCAAACGTGTCTTTAAAATTCCTTAGCTTTTCTCCTTGGCTGTAAATTATAAGTGTATACATATATGCATACATACATATATATGTATATACATATGTATGTATGTATGTATATAAATATTTGTCATTTATTTTAATTTTTAAATTTAATTTACGCAAAAATTAAAATTAAATATTTATGTATATGAAATAAATTTAAAAATGTCAGAAATAAATGTTGCATAAAATATTCAGAAACAAATATTATGTATTTGAGAATTCTATTCTGCGAAGGCATGTAAATTTAAAAAGTATCATTGAGGTAAAAATATGTAAGAACACAATGGACCTAAATAAATTTCTTGCGAATCGAAAACACAATTTTTTTAACATATGTATAAATGTTATGTGGCTTGCAACCAAAATTCTACGATAGTTTAATTAATCTGTTTCTTCCGGCATCTTGGAATCTAATTATTAAAACTTAAAAAATTAAAAAAATAACTAGAAGTTTGATAACTATTTAATCAAAGATTCCATACAGATTTATAATCCTCTCGTTTAACTATTAATATAAATAAATCAATTCATTTAAATCTGTGTGGCAGCGATTTTAGCCCCTCAGTCCAGATGCCGTGTTTTAGATTCCCGACATAGACCCTGGGTGCTTTCCGCAGACAAGCTAATCGCTTCCCGGGTTGTGTTTTGTTGGTTAAAAAAAATTAATTTTTTGCGGCAATCTAACTTCCATTCGTGTTCGGAAAAAGTATAAATTAGAAATTTATTTTTATATATGCTCGAAAACATAAAAATAGAGAAATAAAAATTATTTTCGCTCAAAAAATAAAAATCAGAAAAAACCAATTATTTCTGTTTAAAAAATAAAAATCGAAAATCATTAAGATTAGAATAATATTTATTTTCGGTTCCTGCAAAAAAAAAAAAAAAGCATTAATACTGCAGCCACCACAAGTTTAATTTTTCTTGCAAGTTTTTCACACTTAATTGTCAAAATTTATGTGAATTAATAGCTATAGCAAAGGCTAAACGCACGTCAAAAGAACAATTTAAAAGCAAGTTCATTTATCAATATGACATCGTCAACAAAAACAGTAATCAGCTGTTTTATTGCTCGTAAATTGACACAAACTGCATAGAGAATTTGAAAGCAAGCTTCTTGAATGGCTGACACTGCATTCGGGTTTTATAGTAAAATGTATATAACTGAGGATTAGCATTTCACAATATGTGGCTTCGTTAATAAGCAAAATTTGCCGAAATTTCTTGAAACAAAATTTACTGTTTATTTCAAAACGATTATTTATCCATTTCTCTTCAGACAAGGCGAAACTGTCAATGGGAAACGATATCGTTGCAGATGAAAATGCGTGAAACGGTTATAGACTGGTTTCAACAATGACATGGAATGAACCATGCCTCACTACAAATAATGCAGTTTCTACAACCAAAATTATTTGGATGTGTGTTTGTCACGAAAGGTGACATTGATGTTGACGAGCTCAAAGTAAACCCTCATGCGAAATCGTCATATACCAACCTAAATGCTTGTCCGAGTTATCGGAAATAGGACTCAGAAATCTAAGTCTATACATTAGGAGCAGCAGCTGGTATGGTCGTTAAGGTTATGGTATGTGTATACACTAGACCCTTTCCTGACCCACTTCTCTTCTCTTTTATCCTCAAGAAACTTTTCATCTATATCTTCGCCTTTATTCCCTATCCCCTTTTTAGGGTTCCGTACCGTACACCAAAGGTGAAAAGGAACCCTATTGTTTTCGCTACGCTGTCCGTCTGTCCGTCACACGGTATTTTCTCAGGAATCGTAAGAGCTACGGACCTAAAATTTGGACAGAGTATGTAGAACCTTGGCCGCTACAACAACAAATACATGAGAATTAAAAATTAAAGGGTGTTCCAAAACTAGCAACGAAAAATGTTAAAATCCCATGTAATATACATACAATTGTATGAACATATGTATATTGAAACTTGAAATTTGTAAAATTAGTGTATTTTTATACAGACTACAACAACTAATACTAAAATTTAAAAAAATTTCAATTAAAGGGTGGTCCATCAGTTAATGCAATTTTGGCTATGTAATTTTGACAACATCCTATATCTTGGAATCCGTAAGAGGCAAACACTTGAAATTTTCAAAAACGGTAAAACTAAAAAAAACCGAAAATTATAAAATCGCCAAACCAAAAAAAAAAATCGCCAAAAATTAAAAAAAATCGCCAAAACGAAAAAAATCGCCAAAATTAAAAAAAAAATCTAACTCTAAAATAAATCGCCAAATTCGAAAAAATCGCAAAAATGAAATAATCGCCAAAATGAAAAAAAAAACGCCAAAAATCGAAAAAAAATCGCTAAAACGCGAAAATGTCGGCAAAACTAAAAAAAAATTTATATAAAAAAAAATCGCAAAAATGAAAAAAATCGCCAAAAATAAAAAATCGCCAAAAATAAAAAAATCGCCAAAATGAAAAAACGCCAAAAACCGAAAAAGAATCGCCAAAACGAGTAAAGTGTCAAAACTAAAAAAATAGCCAAAACTTAAAAAAATCGTCAAAACCGAAAAAAACGCAAAAAACGCCAAAACAAAAAAACCGAAAAGACCCCAAAATCGAAAAAAATGCCAAAACTATATATTATATTGGATGAAGTTTGTATTAAATTACATATCTAGTGTTCGCACGGAATCCTTCGTGCGCGAGTCAGAGTCGCACTTTACTGAATTTATTTCTACTACTTTCAACTTATAGGTAGCACAAAATGATCATGGTATTGGACCCAAGTGAGCTGGACCCCTAGATTTTTGATGTGTAAACATCTATACGCTAGGGGGTAAAAATCTTTTCACATCACACCGCGTTTTCAAATCGGTGTGAGCTATGTATGCTTGTATTAGTGTAATCTTACGAACAAGAAGTACAAAGAAACTTAACAGCTGCATAGAAATAACTGATCCAAATTTTAAAGCATACCTTCAGGAGTTAATTTTAATAGAAATTGCTTGTGAAGTGTATAGTGTTGCCAGTGGGGATAATAATGTTAAAAAGTTGAAAAATATAAAATAAATAATATCAAAGAATATAAATTGTATAGAATGCGCATCTGAGCTAAAAAATTAAACATTTTTTGCCTACGCTTTAGATGCGGGGGGGGGGGGAAGTATAAAGCGCAAGCAAACACACACTGAGAGTATTATATACTTTGCTCTTATCACCAGCGTTGCCGTTGTGCGACTTAAGTCGCATTTTGCTACTTTTTCAACAGCAAAACATGCGTCCAATTGCAAAAAAAAAATTATGTAAAAATATTCGAGTTTTACCACAAAAAATACCTATTTTCGGACGAAAGTTGCTGTTGCTGAAATAAAGCTTGTTTTAAGGATGATAAGTTTCCGAATTCTGCAGTTGTAAAGTCAGTGAATTACACCTTATTTCTTCATCTTTATAAAATATAATTTACAAAAAAAAAAACATAAAGTATAAACATAAATTAGCGTCACTAAACAATTATCAAATAGACTTAAAGTAGACACTTGTCAAAGATTAGATTCCAAGTGAAGAACTTATTAAGAAATACAGGATGTTCAGTTAAAAAAAAATATGTATTTAGGA
This sequence comes from Tachina grossa, assembly GCA_949987645.1. Lineage (NCBI taxonomy): Eukaryota > Metazoa > Arthropoda > Insecta > Diptera > Tachinidae > Tachina > Tachina grossa. Next base: position 67,157,143 of record OX465278.1, on the reverse strand, counting down.
ACTATGCATAATGCCTTGAAAGAATACTATAACTATATTATCCTCTTCATTCATTCTTTAAATGATTTTTCCTCAAAGTAAAGTTTTTGAGTTATGCTGGTTTTTAAGTAAATAAGTGAGATGAACCATGTCCAATATATATATGTATTTATGTTTTTACAGTCTCTAATTTTTTTTTATAAATCTTAAGTAATTGGGTAAATTACGGCACTCGATATCGAACGAGATATGCATTTAATTTCGATTGGAATTTCATTCGATATTAAATGCCGCAACTTGATCACTCTTTTTTAGATTTCATGATTTTTATATATTTAGTAGCTATCTATAATAGTTTTATACTCGTCTTATTTGCAATTAAAAACTGTATTTGTAAATACTCTACTAGCCGGTATTATAGAAATATGTTTGTAGTTAATTAATTAATTATTTGAATTATTTTTACTTTTTTCATTTATAAATGAAAAATTATAATAATAACAAAAATTAAAAATTTTAAAACCCCCGAATATTTCTAGAAAAGATGTTATATCTTCTAAACGGCTGGACCGATTTTTTTCAAACATAGCTAAGAACCCTCTCGATCAAGTCATCTTTCAAACAGAAAAAACTAAATGAAAATCGGTCCAGCCGTTTGGCCTGTACGTGGACACAGACAGACACACAGATACACAGCCACACACTACAAACTTACAACACCTCTTTCTTTAGTCGGGGGTTAAAAAGAAAATGAATTAACTTCAGTTTTTCCATCTATATTTTACTTTACTTTTCTTGATACTGATCATTTATATACATACATGTATACTTTAATAAAGCCCCAATTTTGGCTTCCAAATTTACTTCATTTGAACCTATTTTAACTTATAAACATTTTATAAAAACTTACTTACTAACTTATAAACAGTTTTATTAAGATTAAAGATGAAAGTAAGTTAAAATACATAATTTTTTAATTGTGATACTGATGATCGACATCATCGAGCCGAATTCGCCAACTGAACGAACAGCTCTTTTTCTAATACATGATATGCTAAACTGTGTATATGATTGCCCTACGGCATACATTCTGTTAAAATGATACAAAGGGATAAATTGAAAAAAGGGGCATAAAAAGTTTCATTGGCACGAAAAGGGGTCAAAAGTGATACTTTAATGTCACAACGGCAACGCTGCTCTTAGCAATGCGAGCGTAGCATACACTGCAGAATGAAATGAGAGTGTGTACGCTGGACGGGTAGTACTGGAAACACCCGTCATAAAAAATTTTAGTTTGTATGAGATGCGCATTCTATATGATTTATATTCTTTGATAATAAATATATATATAAACTTTTAAATAAAAGAGCGTTTTAAATGTCAAATATTTGTTTAAAAGATATATAGCAGTCTTTATAAAGAATTTATAATATTATATTATAACATATCTTCATTACGTACTGTTGCTTTGCACTGAAGCTGGTGCACGACAATTGGGTATCAATCTCCATCTCACGCCAATTATTATGGGTGGAGATTTTAATACAAATTTTGCAAACCCATAGTCGCAAGGTTTATCGAAATTTTTCTCCACAAACCCCCATAACTAATAATTCCACTACTATAGATGCAGTTTTCCATAGATTTTTAAATACAGTAGAGTCAAAAATTTATATATCTTATTTTAGTTACCAAAAGCCAATATTAATCATGGGCACTTTGCAGCACTACCAAAATTTCAGTAAAAATAATTTTTTAACCAGTAAATTTTTACTGATTACTAAAAATTTTTTCTGCAATTTTTATAAAGTGCCTAAATGATTTATTATATGATGAGGTGCATTGAATTTTCAGTAATCAGTAATGCTTGTATTCATAATGAAATTCTACCAAGTGGCTAAATTTTTTCATACAAAAATTTCAAAATTTGAATGAAAAAAACTTTGCCACTTGCTACAATTTTATTATGAATACGGCCCTACGATTTTACTCGTAATGCAAATTAAATTTCATTATCAGTAAAAATTTACTGAATTTTTTCAGTAATCAGTAAATTTACTGCTTACTGCAATTTTTAATGCAGTACATATACATATACTGCAGTGTGTCCATTTACTAACTAAATAAGTTAAATAAAACAAACAAAAACCAGCAAATTCCTATGTATTTACAATATTGAAAGTTTTGATACTTTTAATTGATTAATTTAAAAAAAAAATATACCAAAAGCATAAGTACTTCCAACTTAAAAAAAAATTTTCATTGTTAGATGTTTACACATCTCCCCTGTGATCGGACTCACATTGCTTTTTTTATTTTTCACCAGCAGCCTGCTAACCTAACATAACCTAAATGCTTCAAATGGCCAACTCTCTTGGCCATAATAAATTGAAAAAGTATGTAGTCCAAATAAATTTAAAAGTCCCAAATTGTATAAAAATATCATACTTATAAAAATCGGCATAAACAGTTGAGTGGCAATTACGACAGTGTCACATGTTTTAAAGAAAATTTTATTTCTAAATTTTATAAAAAAAATTCTCGATTGTTTTTAACATAGTGCTTAGAATTGCATTATCTCTTGTAACATTCTCAAATGATTTTGCTTATGGTGCGTTTTATTTCTGTCTGTTGTGTCGAATTTATTTTAGTTTTAAAAATAAACAACATTAACAATTTCTTGTAATAAATTTCAGAATATATATATATTTTTTTTAACAACTGTATTATTTGATTACACATATTTCTTGTGATTTCATTAACATTAGTGTAATTTAGCGATACAAAAAAAATTAAATAAATCATGATTAACTCTTAGCAGTACTTGCCACAAATAATACAATAAAAATACTCATGCCACTTAATCATAAAAGCAACATTTTACAATTGCTACCAAATTGGGAGTTTTAGAAAAACACAACGTAGTAAATAAATAAATTAAATAGAATTGTATAGAAAAAAAATTTTAAAACTACATATGTATAAGCAAAAAACAAAAAACACCAAAATAAAATAAATAAAATATCTAATAACAACATGCGAACTTAATATACAATACATTTTCGAACATTTATGTCAATACAAGTCTTTAATACCAAATATTGCCAAAGCGAGGCCTTAATGTTTCGAGCTGTGATGCAATGACGTACGAAAAATACTTCTTTCATTAGATGTTTATGCTCCCACCCTCTTAACGCCTTCCAAAGTGATTAACTCCAACTCCCAGCACTGCTTTGATTTCAATTAATTTACACTTTATTTTCCTTCTTAAGTCCCTATTTACACTATGCAAGTCTTATTGCTAAGCTGATTAGTTTATTAGGGGAGAGAGACGGGGGGAAAAGAAACGTTGCTGTTCCCCTCGTCTCTCTCTCTCGATGAAACTAATCAGCTTAGCAATAAGACTTGCACAGTGTGTTTTGGGACTAACTACCACCAATAATTGCATCAACATTGAAAAATTAAATTGCACGTAGTAAAACGCAAGAAAATTGAAAACATCAGTAAAGCTTATAGTATTTCTAGTAGTGCGATTGTTAGTTATTATGAGAACGAAAAAAAAACGACGCTTTAATTGTCTCAAGTTGCATTGACTTAATTCTACATAAATGGCTAAAAACTCTGAAACCAGATCGTAATTGTTGTCATCTTATTTTAGCCTGTCGTTCTATTGAACTACACGAGCAGCCAACCGACCAGCCAGCCAGCCAACTGCACTCACTAGCACGGTCTTGTTAACTGGCTGGCTGGCACTCATTTGTTGAGTTTTTTTTTATTACATTATATTTTTGCATATTTGATTGAGAAAACTTTGCACGTTTTCAGTATATATTTTTTTTACAGTAAATCGTTAATGCAAAATAAATGGGTGCATTCGATTGTGCGTTGGGTTTGTTACACTTTGAACATAAAAATATGTAATGTATGTCTGATAGTAATAGATTATGATATGTTGTACCAATCAGGGGCCTAATTCCTGCACTCGTGATCGGAATTGCATTCGAATAGAAATTAATTCCGATGGAAAGAAATTTTCTGATGATGTCACTCGCTACCAAGCGAATCGAGTTTTGGTTTTAGTGTTGGAAAAAGGCAAATATATTTATATATAAATTCATTTCACAACACTGAATAAATTGTAAGCAAAAGCATATGTTTGTATATACATATGTATGTATGCAAAAACATATGTATGTACGTACATACACACGTATGTGCAGAAAAAAGGAACGAATACATAAATGTTATTTTCATTTTAATTTTATTAATAACTTAATAATAATAAATTAGTGTAAAGTTAGAGAATAGAGCACTAGCCACATGTTCGATTCTTTTATTGCTTGACCAGAAGCATTTGTGATTTAGGTGCTCCCAGAGTTGGTTGATATTTTTTTTTTATTTTCCCCGAGAAAACTCTTGGGCAAAACATTATGTATTTGCCAAGCCAGTGTGTTTTGTTATATTTAAAGTCAACTAGAAATTTTTTAATTTGTATTTTTTTATACGCACATTTGTGCATTCATTCATTTTTAAATAAATAAGTAAAATATTGAACATACATTTTCTATTTCTTCGTTTTTTCTATGTTAAAAATGATTTCGAATGCCTTTTTTGCTTGCGAGTAAAAACACGAACGTTTGCATTCGAATGTATGCACGTTATCGAATGCTGTCATTAGAAATTTCAATATGTGTTACTCGAAACCGAATGCGAAAATCCCAAAAGTTAAAAAACTCGCACATTCGAGTAATAACTCGCTCGCAATCGATTGCGGGAATTGGGCCCCAGGAGGCATATCACGGCATTCGATACGACTCGTAATTTAAAAATATTTCTATATAAATTCTATTGAAATATTTTGAAATTGCGAGTCGTATCGGTTGCCGTAATTTGCCATCAGGGTTGTTATGGAATCTGATTGTTTTCAGTATTGGAATTTAAATTGACAGACAATTAAGTGATGTTGGTGTTAAAGAAATCGATATTATCGTTTTTTTCTTCAAATCAGAATTGTTGTCAGAATTTGTTGGTATTGAATCCAATGTTATATTTTATTTTTTGTCAGAAATATTGCTTTGCTTTATATTTATGTTTTTGCTTTAAGCGGTCGAAAATTGGCGCTAAATGTGATTAATAGGGAAAGGATTATCATGTAAATACATGTTTTCTGTCGTTTATCTTAGATCAACGTAAATAAAATATCTTTGCGAATCAACAAATTTGTGACAAAATGGCATCGATTTGTTAGTGCATATTTTATAATATAATAAATATGTATTATATTTTTGCATATTTTATTATAAATGTATATTTTCAATACATTTTTTAGTTTTTTCATGTTATAAATGCAATTTTGTTTTTTTTTATTACTTGAAAAGTATTTAAAAGCTGCAGTTTTTGCGACTGTGTATTTTTTGTGATATTATTCGATATACCTTAGATTAAGTCAAGAATACCAATACCATTGAAAATTAAAAAAATTGCATGGAATAATACTTTTTAAACCCAAAAATGTTTGTGTAATTTTTTTCAGCGCTCTCCTCTTGTTTCCGCATTAAGTTCATGTGGATATAAAGTGCTTTTGAAAGCACCTTTGCGTGTTTCAGCCTTTAATGAAAAATATCAAATGATATGATACGGATACATCCTATAGTAACTAGATGGGGAACGTGGCAGAAGCCTATCGGATACTAAATTTCTATTAATAATATTAAAAAAATTTTAAAGTCAAAAAACTTTCCGTCGTATACAAAAAAATAACGTGTGCGGTTGAAGTGTACGTTAAAATAAAATTTTAATACAAAAAATTGAAGCACACGTTATTTTTTGCATATGGTTGCAAGTTTCTAGGCTTTAAAATTTCTTTAATTTTATTAATAGAAATATAGTATCCCACAGCCTTCTGCCTAATTGATATTTGCGTACACATAGTATTGTTTTCTTGTTCACACTATAGGCCAATTAGAGGCTTTCGTTACCTTAACACATCAATTAGAAATAGTTATACAAAAAAAATTATGAACTTAAAATATATGCAACAAATTAGATCAGTAGTTTATAGTTCTAAGAACGAAAATTTAGAAACTGAATATTCCACAAACGAAATAGCAGCATTTAAGTACGCACCAATAACTTCTGCAGACGTGGAACATTCATTGTTATTACCAGGGACAAGGACTTCATGCACTTAAAAAAGGTAATTTAGGCGCTTAAAATATGACATTAAAAACGTAAAATATGCACTAAAAACAATAAAATATGCACATATTTTAAAAATTTTTTGTTCAAAAGAAAAGTTTTAAGTTCACATACAACTAATTAAAGACACAAAAATATTTTATTTTCTCAAGAGGTGCTCCAAACACGAATTTTTAAAAATTGTATTTTTTTATATTTTTGAATGTTAAGTTCTATCAAGTTTTTTTTTAGAAAACTTTTGTGCATTGAATAATATAAATAATATATAAATAATATAATAAATATAATAAATAAATAAATAAAAATAAAAAATATTTAGTTTAACTCAACCATTACAATGGATTGAATTCTAGCTATTAGATTGTTTTAAATCTGTCATTTTTAAAAACAATATCAAGTTTCCGCAGAATTGTTTAACTACTTTCGGCTTTAATAGCAGACGATTTCCTCTTGAAATCATCAAAATGACAATGTTTATTATATGTATTTGGTAGCCGTGTGTGGTTGTGCATTCCTTCTACAATTCTAAAACAGTGCAAGCGAATGAATTTGCCAATTGTCTTGCATTAATAATTTGTCAATAATTATTTTTTTTAAATTTTAACTTTTGAGCAAATATGACACAAAAACCATGAATTTATACCAAAATATGAGACAAAAATATGCATGTATGACCAAATTATGCAAAAATATGAATTTTCAATAAAATATGCAAAAATATGCACTAACAAATCAATGCCATTTTCACGCAAATTCAATATTTCGTTAAGATATTTCGTTCTTGCCACTATCAGGCTTAAGGGAAAAAACATGCATTTGCATGAAACTCCTGTCCTTGGTTATTACCAGGGACAAGGACTTCATGCATTTAAAAAAGGTATTTTAGGCGCCTAAGATATGACATCAAAAACGCAAAATATGCACTAAAAACAATAAAATATGCACATATCTTTAAAAAAAATTATCCAAAAATAAAGTTTTCAATCTACATATCACTAAATAAAGATGGAAAAATATTTTCTTTTCTCAAGAGGTGCGTGTACAAGCCTTTTATATTAAATCTTTACACAATATTAAATATGGTATTATTAACTCCAAATTCGCATTTTCGAGATATGTATGTTTATATTACAGTAAAGGAGCGATACGTAAATAGAAAAAGAAAAGTGTTGTTATTTATTTACGGCCTGGCCCACGATGTCGACAAGAAATCATCTTTTATATAATGTTGTATATTTATTTAACTCAACCATTACAATGAATTGAATACTAGCTATTAGATTTGGTTTTTGAATCCGTTATAATTTTTAAAAACAATATCAAGTTTCAGCATAATTGTTTCACTACTCCCGGATTTAATAGCAGACAATTTGAAATTATCAAAAGTACACTTTCCATTAAATTTGGTACGTGTGAGTGCTTGTACAATCGTTCCACAATTCTACAACAATGCAAGCGAATACAGTTGCCAAAAACAGTTTTTCAATATTTTTTGAAATTTGAATTTTTGAGAAAATCAGCATTTATATCAAAATATGAGACAAAAATATGCATTAATAACTCAATTATACAAAAATATGCATTTTCAGCAAAATATGCAAAAATATGCACTAACAAATTGATGCAATTTTTGAGCAAATTCATTGTTTCGTAAAGATATTTCATTCTAGCCATTATCAGAGTTAAGGGAAAAAACATGCATTTGCATGAAACCCCTGTCCCTGGTTAATACATAAAATTTTTTTCACAAAAAATCTTCAAAGATTTATCTTTGACAATTAAAAAAAAAATATTTATTCATTCATGTACGTAAATAAAAGTTGGCCTGAAATTTATTTTGTATTCCATATGATTTGACAAAATATTTATTAAAAAGGCATTGAAGCTGAGCTTTTTATGTTTTTTAAGTTTTTAATGAATGCAATGAAGGTGAATTTTTTAAGTTTTTAATGTTATTAAATGTTGAAAAAAAAGTTGATAAATGCACATTTTATTAGTTTTAGATACATATTTTTATATTTTTAATTTTTTTTTTTCTAATTCAGTAAGAAGATCTAGGACGTCTTTGTTTGAAAATACTTTTGAATTCTTGTGTTTGTCGTTGATAATGAAAAATAAAAATATTATTGGATCCTTTAACAACATAAGTATAGAAGCTATTAGGGAGTCGCTGCAGACTCTTAGGGTTCATGCTTAATAGCAGAATCATCAACTCGAGTATGGAAAGGGAAAGCCTGAGTAGATTAGTGACAAGAGGTACACCACAGAGAGGAGTTTTGTCATCTCTATTGTGGTTGTTGGTTCATTGCAATTCTTAGGCGTTTTGACAGGAGCGGACGGAAGATAGTTGCATATGCGGATGACGTGGCTTTACTGGTAATGGGAAACTTTCTTCCCACTATCAGTAAAGTCATGCAGTCTGCGTTGGACGGTCTGTCTTCTTGGACCAGCAGTAAAGGACTCGTAGTCAACCCAGAGAAAACCGAGCTAGTCCTCTTTACCAGGATATACAAAGTAGAAAGCTTTGTACTGCCCAGGATGGGAGGGGTGGAGCTGAGACTTGCAGAGTGAGCTAAATACCTGGGTGTTTTCCTAGATAGCAAGCTTTCTTGGAAAAAGGACACGTAGGAAAGGAAAGTTATATGAAAACACTGTTTCGCGTTTAAATTCCCTGCAGAAAATTTGATGACAACTGATCCAAACATACTCGTCCTATAAGTTGAGAAAATTGTTATCAGAAGTAATGTATGGTGAAAAAGAGACACATTGTGTAAATGTGGTTATACATATATTCACTACTTTTGTGATATATCATCTTAATCTTCAGTCAATTTAATTGGGGCTGTGTCTAGTATTGTAGTAAACGGCTCTGAGCAAGTTCGAGGTGGTTGGATCCGGAACCTATCAAATAATATATGTATATAATGTTAATTTTTCCCTCCAATGAGACCGCCAAGCCACGCTGGCACCAGTCCGGTAACTGTAGATAGGTATTAACTTGAGCTTAACTGGCATTTATGCTCTTGAAATATGAGTGTACCTGTGGTCGAGTGGGTAGTGTGGAAGCATGTCATGCCGGAGATTGTCAGTTCGAATACCAAAAAATCTCTACATAAAAACAAAATATAATTGCATAAAATAAAATATGAAGTAACAATAAAACAATTTATAAGTTTTCAATTGTTACATTTGTATTTTGAAATGACATTTATGAATATATGATTTATATTAAAACACACCGATTAGGTCCCTATAAGATGGTTGAGTGGTAAGCCACAAGGTACATATGTATTATCAATTTATTCCATCCTAGGCTTTCCCCATGTAAAAGTAACTAGTCCGCTTTATAAATTTAAATTAAATTTCATGCAGGGTACGTACAAAATGAAACAAATTGTAAACATTTGCAACTTTTTACCATTTTTGCTAGAGCAAAATACTATTATAGAATTTTTCTTATAATCGCTTCCGATTCCGACCTACATATGTAAAAATCATTACAAATGATCCAAATTTGCACTATTTCCGGAACGTAAACTCGGCATTTTTATGACGTCTTTAGAGTGTTTTTATTTTACTGAGAAGTAGTGGTTCCTAAAAAAATTATTTTCCATTTTCGTTTATTTATGACGACAAAATTAAATTTTACTACAAAAGAGCTTGAACACACATCATATTTTATTTTTAAATGACGCCCACATATTCCATCTTCCCAGTTCCACATTATCATTAAATTTTCTGTCATCAAATTTATGTCACATATACATACATACATCACATTGGTTAATTTAATTAGTTCATCCCATCATTTATATATGCATTTTACACCTAATTGCTCCCAGTGAATTGATTGATCAAATAAATCTAATCTCGTTTGATTTTTTTTAATTACATTACACATTACATTTTTATTTTGGTTTACATATAAGCCGCACTTTAAATTGTATTATAGTGGCAAATTAATTATTATTGGCTTTAGATTTTGTTTAGTGTGCATTAAAAATTTAATTAAATTTAGTATTTGTTTAATATTCTTTCCTCATCTCGGCAAAATGTAGTATTTCTTTTGTTGTTGCTTATTTGAATTTTATTGTACTTTATTGTTGTTATTGTTTTATGTGTTTTTTTTTTATTTAATTGTCATGTTTATTATTACTGTTTTTCAAAACTTATTAGTACTTATTTTAGCAAACCTCATTTAGCTTTTAACACATATTTAGGTAGCATTGACCATATTTAGTCATAAAATCAAACACATATTCATTTACACTGTAAATACAAGTAAAAATGTATTTAAGAATTTGAATTGATTTTTAAGATTTTTGCTAAAAATAGTGTTTTGTGCCTTTATTAGTTTTATGCTCTGTCATAATTTAATTCACATAGTTTTTAAGTAGACTTTTCTGTATTGGTACTTAGAGTATCGACGGCAATCATTATGGAAACTAACTTCACCAAAAACGATGGCAGCATAGCATTATACCATACGTCAAATTTTTACATTTTGAATGTCATTTTGTTTTTAAATATGTATTAAAATTTTGTACTGCAAATTTTGTAATTCATTCTTAACTTCGTCCATTCACCAGATAACGGTACATCATGTGTTTTTATAACTTCACTTTAAAGCGCCATCTAGAGTCAATGGTTTGTTTAATTACAGTAAGCTACGGTCGCACTTGTCAAACATTTGCCAAAAAAAAAAGCGTAACCACTAAATGCTAATGAGAAATCTTTCAATTCATAGAAAAGTTTGTCAAGGTAAAGAGTAGCCAATAGTGTTGGTAAACTGTTTAATTTGATAAACAAGGGCCTGGATCGAAATTTTTTTCATTACTGTTTTTTGGGCAAATGTTTGACAAGTGTGACCGTATCTTTAGTTACATTTTAAAATCGTTGAGTTAAGCTAAGGTTCTTATCCTGAGAAGGTTCGTATTATGATGCTGCAGAGATGCACAATTTTTTTTTATTGCAATTAATTTTTTATAACTTGCCATCTATTGGCTATTCAAATGGCTTTATGTTCGAGTCAACGTTGCTAGATATGACAATTTTACGTCATTTTGACAATTTCTTTTGCAACAAATTTCTCAAAATGACGATTAACAATTTGGTTTCAAGTATTCCTGATATTTTGACAATTTGTTGAACTAAGTATGTATTTACATACATAGTAACACAAATATGCCAAAAAGGACTTGCAGAAAAAAGATTTGATTTCGATAACACAATTATCAAACATTTTAATTTAATTACAGCATCAATTATTTTTAATTCCTCTTTATAGATTTTTATTTTTTACGATTTATGTATTTATTATGATACTTTATAGATTTTTATTCATTATTATATTACATGGAAATGAGATGGCTTACAAGGCAATGTTCCGTGTAGTGTATATATTTTTCTTATCCATTACGCAGTTACTACGTATGTACATTGGTTTCAATAAAAATATTTTTTAATTTTTTTTATTTGTGACGGACTCTGCCCCGAGTAGACGTTGAAGGAACATTGTCAATGTATAAAAGTTTATTTAGATGTGACAGGCAACGATTTTTAGTTGAAAATCTAGCTCAATATTTTGTTTTTATCGCAATAAAAATTATAAATAAAAAGCTTTTCTTATTTATCCAAGATACAGTTCCAAAGCTTTAATTCTGATGTCGTGATCACTTCTGAAGATGACCTTAAATTTTTACGGGAGTATAAAACAATCAATTTGTATTATTTGCTTTAGTCAAAATTTGCATGGCATTGCATTTTGTTTCAACGTACACTTCCAACCCAAAGTATTATTTTTTAACCGCCCACCAAAAAAAGGGGTGTACCTGTGTACGAGGATGTGAGTATTAGTGTGTCTGTCCCTGTTCACGTACAGACCAAACGGCTGGACCGATTTTGATTTAGTTTTTTCTGTTTAAAAGGTGACTTGATCGAAAGGGTTCTTAGCTTTGTTTTAAGAAAATCGGTCCAGCCGTTTAGAAGATATCACATCTTCTCTAGATATATTCGAATAAGCAAAAATAATTAATGTGATGATCGTAAAAGATAAGCAAGAATAGTTAAAGATACTTATGTAGAGTAATATAACTTGGTGCTAACCTAAATAGAAAAATGGAAAAACAGGAAATGAATAGTGATACTTACATATGTTTATACCAAAGGTAAATCAATAATTGTACACAACAATCATTTCTCATATTCCGTTTCATTAAAATTTACGTTAAATAGCTGATGTTAATAACAACCCAGCAAAAAATTACACATTACCATCAGAACTACTTGCCATATAATGACTTAATTTTCTGATTGCCAAATTTCATTACTCGCTTACAAATCTCATTACCTAAAATGTAAAAAAATTATGTACAAGTTGCTAAATGAAGAGAATGATTTTTTTGTTAGATTAAATAGATTACGTGAGCAAGTTTCCAAATAAAAAAAGGTAAGTACTTCTCAAGAATCGATTATTTTAGTCTCACGCCTTGTTAAAATCATTAAGTTGGTAATCCAGTAAGGAACCGCTTCCACTAAAAATGCTTAATTCCAAACTCGATTACCTTTTTTGAAATTATTTGCTGGGAATCTCTACCCAAGTAGATAGACTAGGGTGCTGATGAAGTGCGTGGCTGCGCAGAAAAATATCGGTATGTACCCCCAGCTAATAAAAGTCTAGTTTAATTTTTCTTCTCTTCTTTAGAAACTCACAATAATTAATAAAAATACTTCATTCAATAAGAATTGAAATTACTGAACTTAAGCCCGAATAAGAAATTATTTCTGATTAAAATTCACTGCAATTCAACTAAATCTATAAATGTCTCATTTTAAATTTTTGTTATTTAATACGCCAGTTATTATTTGTTAATTTTATTTATGACTTACATATTTTATAAGCAAATGTGGTTGAATTTTTGAATTAAAAATATATTTTCATTGACAAATAAACCAATTTATTTTATTTTTAAGAGCATATTTTTTGAATTTTTAGTGCATATTTTCATGTTTTTAGTGCATATTGACTGGTTTCCCTTATAATGACTAATAGTGTTTTCACACTAACATGGTTTTAATAAAAGTTGATTTTAACGTTAAAACCAACTGTTAAAACCTGGTTTTACCATACAAATTGTTTTTGTTAAAACCAAATTAAAACCATTTTTGAATTGGTTTTAAGTTGGTTTTATGAAATGCAACCTTGTTTTCGCTGCGATAAATTCAGTGCTGCCAAGTTGAAATGACCGAAAGCAGCTGGTAATGGTATGCCAGTGAATAACAATAGATGGCGCCTGAAAAATATTCAACTTAAAAATTAATGCAGCAGCAACAATAATCAAAAAATTATGGAAAAAAGAGTTTTTTGGAAGGAAAACAACGAAAATATTTTAAATTGAACTGTGGAAAGTGAAAATAGACGATATGGCTGACATTCATCTGTCTATAAAAAAGGTTTATCTTATAATGTATTTGTGCATTTTTATATTATTAACAATATTTCCAAGCACTTCCATAATTAAAATAAATTTTATTTACACAATATAAAATAATTTCCATTTTAGAGCGCATTGTGAAATATCTCAGTTTTTCATAATTACAAACAAAAACAGTTGAACAGTATGTCCAACAAGTGTTATTAAAAAGCAGAAAAAATGCAACAACAAATACACGCATTTCGGCAGGAGATTTATTTTATTTTGAGCAAAGTTATTAGACAGCCTGTGAGTTAAAAACTGAATTTAACAAACTTGTATATAGTGTGAAAGCAAAATCAGCTGTTTGTGGTTTTAACGTTAAAACCAGGTTTTAACTTTCAGTGTGAAAACACTATAATATGTAAAAATATTTTTTGGAGAAAAGTTAAACCGATTAATTCACCAAACAATAAACTTCATTTTCATAACTTATGTGAGTTTGTTATTTACTTATTTTTTACTTTGCCAAACTCATCAGCTAGTGTTGATTACTGGAACCAGAAACCCTTGAAATCATTATGTTTTCAAAAGATTATTTGAAGTGTAACTCTCCGGAATGTTACTATGTTGACATTAAAGGTGCAATCAGACGTGCCATAACCATAACCATAGAATACAGCCGTTCGAACCAAAATAATGGGCAACTCTGTATTCGATAGAAACCAATTGAATTTTGGTTTGGTTATGGCCATGGCATTATGGCTATGGCACGTATAATTTTATAAAAAAGACAATTCTAAAATGTATGTATAGTTTTATTTTCAAACTAATTTTATTTAGAAATTGTTCAACACTATCATATATTCTGAATTTTTGTCTTAATTTCATCCTATAGTTGTTATATTTGACAATAAAGTCGAAGAATTGTTTTTTGTTACATAAAATAGTCTTTTATTTCAATAAAGCTGATAATTCTTGTATGACGACGATTTTATTTTTAAAATTTGACAATTAAAAAAAAATTGTCTAACAACACTAGTTCGAGTTCATGTTCATATCCTGGAAGTTTCCGAAATTGGCTTGAAATTTGTCTCTTTTATGTTTTGCGTATATCCTAAATAACAACTTTGATAATAATTTATTAAAATATACTTCTGAATTTTTTGTTACGTTATATAAAATTTATATTTGTCAAAATCCATAAATTTAAATTGGACTTTATGTAATTCAATAACGTCTCACCATAATGCATTAAGGATCAAAGTACAATATGAGATCATTATGAACTTGTTTCAAGCTAAGAAAAAAAGAAGAAAAAAATAATAAATCATTACGTGATATTTTTGAATGTCACTTTAACAAAAGTTGAACATGGCGAAAACATGGCACTGCACGTTTATATGAAACTGACATTTTCTTTTTTATTTTTAAATGGAAGTTGAGTTTGAATTTGTCACTATAATCGTGGATAAATATTTCATTTTTATTATCTGACTTGGCCTTTGTTGATTTTGGCATTAAATTTTGTTGTTTTTTTTTAATTTCTGATATGAAAATTCCAAAAAGGTGATATGCTAATTTTGTTTTATAAAAATAGTCATCATCATGAAATTATGATTCATTTAATAACAAACCGTAGATTTCAGTAGCATGCCTTGTCATATTAATAATTTTAATTTTTTATTTTTTTTTAATTTAATTCTTGTAAGTCACATTAGAAAAAGAAAACACAAGCATATTGTAAACATGTGCGCTTTGAACATATTGTAATTTTATATTACTATGTATATACATACTTCATTTATTTGTTACTTTTGCATTTAAACTTCATTTTGTCTAATTGTATTATCTGTTTCTGGTATTTTATTTTCAAACCATGTTTGGCACCACGCTCTATTTCTTTCACAAATACATCAATGAAAAAATTTACACAAAATCCAACTCAACCCCTTTTGAAAACATATACGAGTACTCATATGTAAATGGTTTTTCATTAAAAGCTTCTTAAATTTATATTTAAATAAAATAGAGTGTCTGTGAGATATCTTGAATCTTGTAGTGCGGTCCTGTTAAAACCACATACCGCTTGTGTACATATCGTCTAATTCTGCCCAAAAGAAATTTAGAGTCTCCTCTCGTTGAGTAGACAGTGTGCTAGTCTAGTAGCCGGGGGTCGCTGGTTCGATTCTTGCCTGCGACTCAGGGTCTATCAACCTATAGAGCTCGAGACTTTTTTTTATAAAATAATTTTACCATTTGCACGTGTTGTAAGACGCTGTTCCGTCCATTGTGATTTGGCAAAATAAACTGAATAAATGCACTTTTGCCATTTTAGCATTTTCACTGCTAGATTTAGCATATTCTTCCTCCAAGTAAATGTAATATATAAATTTTGGGTATGTTTCCACCGGCATGATTTAGACAAATTATGATGATTTGTGCAAATCATGTTAATTTATACATGATTTACCATACATTTTGCATATGGATAAATCACCTCAAAGTAGTTGATTTATTTTAAATAATGTCGAAAATATTATTTTTCGAACTCAATTTATACAGGGTGGGCCAAAAGAAACCAAGGGGTGTAAAAGTTTAATAACTTTTTTGTTTATTAACTTTTTTTTATTTTTTCTTTCAGATTATATAATATACAAAATGGAAATTTTTTTACACTAAGTATGAAAAATGATGTCTCTTAAATGACCACCGTTTTCAGCTTCGCACTGATGGGCTCTTTTTAGAGCATTTTCCATAACATCTTTCAAAACTTGTGGCTGTAGCGTTCGAATTTCTGCAACAATGTTTGCCTTGAGTTCAAGGATTGTCTCTGGCTTGTTTACATACACTCGCTCCTTCAAAAAACCCCAAAGAAAATAGTCGGGTGCTGTCAAATCTGGCGATCGCGCTGGCCAAATAATTTCCGAATTTCGAGAAATTATTCGCTCTCCAAAAATTTGACTTAAAAGTGCCATTGTGTCTCGGGCAGTATGGGCAGTGGCTCCGTCCTGCTGAAACCACATACCAGGTGTGTTTTCAAAAGCAGGACGTAAAAAATTTTCTATCATAAACCGATACCGCTCTCCATTTACGGTTACAGCAATTCCATCTTCATTCTCGAAAAAGTAGGGCCCAATGACATTTTCAGATGTGATCCCACACCATACTGTACACCTGATGGGGTGCAATTGGCGTTGATGAATGGCTCTTGGATTTTGAGAACCGCAGAACCTACAGTTCTGCTTATTAACAAAGCCATTCAAATGAAAATGAGCTTCATCACTCATAATCAAATTTTCAATAAAGTTGATTTCTGGTTTAAATAATAAAATTCTATTGTTCTGGTTCTCTGTTCAGTTGTGAACCTCTCCATTATAAATTCTCCAAGTGTTGTCTATAATGGGTGTTTTTTATTGAGGTATAGAACTTTAAGTTGGCATCACTTTTTTAACTGGCGGCCATTTTGTCAGCTGTCAAGTGATTAATATTTAGTTTGGTTTGCCATTTCATCATGAACAGGTTGATAAAAGAACAACGCTTGCAAACCGTGCAAATTTATTTCGAAAATAATGGTTCAGTTCGCGCAGTTTACCGCAAGCTCCGTCCATTTTATGGTCGACATAATCGTCCATCAGAGCAATTAATTCGGTTAACCATGGATTGTTTTCGCACTACGTTTACTCTATGTGATAATACGCATCCGCAGAGACGTCGAACAGTGCGCACCGAAGAAACAATTGCCGCTGTAGAGCAAAGTGTTGAAGAGGACCCGAATGAATCGATTCGCCACCGTGCACAGCAATTGGAGCTTTGTCCATCAACTTTATGGAAGATTTTGCGCAAAGATCTTGGCTTGCGACCTTACAAGATCCAGCTTGTGCAAGAATTAAAGCCGCGAGACCATGCAATGCGTCGTGATTTTGGTGTATGGGCCGAAAATGAGATTGATCTCGATGCTGATTTTCATCGCAAAATTTTGTTCAGTGATGAGGCTCATTTTTGGTTGAATGGCTACGTCAACAAGCAAAATTGCCGCATTTGGAGTGAAGAGAATCCACATGAGACCCTTGAGACGCCATTACATCCACAAAAACTGACTGTTTGGTGTGCTCTATGGGCTGGTGGAGTCATTGGGCCATACTTCTTCCGAAATAATGCTGGAGAGTCAGTTACCGTTAATGGAGACCGGTATAGAGCCATGATAACCGACTATTTTGTTCCCGAATTGGATGGCATGAATGTGGATGAGTTGTGGTTCCAACAAGACGGCGCTACATGCCACACAGCGCACGTCACAATCGATTTATTGAAGGAAACATTCGATGAGCGCATAATTTAGCGGAATGGACCTGTCAATTGGCCACCAAGATCGTGTGATTTGACACCATTGGATTATTTTCTTTGGGGATATGTGAAGTCGCTCGTCTACGCCAACAAACCAGAAACGTTAGGGGACTTGGAAGCCAACATTCGTGGCGTTATTGCCAACATACGGCCCCATATGCTCGAAAAAGTGGTTGAAAATTGGACCTGTAGAATTGGCTTTATTCGAGCCAGCCGCGGCGGCCACATGCCCGAAATCATATTTAAACATTAATGGCATAAAATTATCCTTCCAATAAAGCCAAATTGATGGACATTAAAACGATTTTCTTGTGTTTTATTTCAATTCGAAGTTCTATACCTCTAAAAAAAACACCCGTTATAATCTGAAAGAAAAATAAAAAAAATTAATAAACAAAAAAGTTATTAAACTTTTACACCCCTTGGTTTCTTTTGGCCCACCCTGTATATGTATGCAACCCTGCGTTGCTTTTAAAATTACAAACTCCATCCCTGGGTCATCCATCAATAGTGATTGATAATTTCGAAAAAATGAAAGTAAGGAATATTTAATCAATCTTAAATGTCAACTACGTGAATAAAATTCACATTATAGCTGCTGCGGCCAACTTATAAAGCACCTGCATAAATTCAATACGAAAATTCGAATAAAAAATCACTCACAAGCCCGGTGGAAACAACGAACTTTTCGATCCAACATTATGAAAACAACATTAGTATTGAAAACAAAAACAACACTTAATAAAACGATAGCAAATTCGGGAGATTTATGGTGTTTTCTTTTCACCCAAAAATGCTACCTTTCCATCTAAAAAGTGTAATTTGATGTTCGTTTCTCAAAAATGTTTGCCTTCTAAAAGACTTACTACACTCAAAATATTTCATAGGTAAAATAAACGAAAAATATGGTTTATTTTACGAAAATATTCGTTGTTTTTACGGTACGAAATCCTTCGTACATAGTAAAAATGATATTTGTTTGTTTTACGAAATACTTTTTGTCTGCAAATAACAAAATTTTGTATTTTTACAATTTTTTTTTTTGTAATTTTACAAAACACAGTGTTTATATTACAAATTAAATTTGTGAATTATGAAAAACAATTTTGTGTTATATACAAAATTTTGTGTAAAGCTGAAATCTTTAAAACATAAAAACCTGCAAAAAATTACATATTAGAATTGAATGTTGTAACAATAGGAAGAAAAAGATAATTTAATGGGAATTGTTACAGCATTATACATCACATACACATACTCGTACATACATACATATTTTGCACTGAAACGCACGAATCAAACTGGGCACACAACTGGGAGGAACAACGAATTTTTCGTTGCGAACTTTCAATAAAACACATTTTTTATATGAAAATTAACACCTCACCGCTGTAGAACGAAATTCGTCGAGCGTGATGAATTCTGCGATAGATTTATTTCTATTTCTTACGCCGACGAAGGATGAAAAAACAATTTTCTCTCTGTTTGCACAAACAATAACCAAATATTCAATTTTCAATTATAAGATCTGTTACGTATTCTTCGTTGGTGTGCCTGGAGGAGATTAGCCGTTCGTCTCAGTTGTTTTCTCAGCATAAAAAACAATAATTATAATAATTTTTTATTTTAACTGAAATTTATTTCATAATTTTTTGTAAAACATATACAATGACAGGAAAATAAATTGTGAAAATATTACAAAATAAAACAAAACAACAGTTTTTATTCTCAATTACAAACATTTTTTTCGTAAAATTCACGAAACTTGTATAGATTCAAGAATAATTTTGTACTGCAAAGAAAATGATAACAAGACAAAATTTGTTTATTTTACGAAATTTTTACTTTTATAAAATATTTTTTATTTTCTCTTAAATTCAATCAAATAAACGAAAAATGTGGTACTATATACAAAAATAATTGTACGAAATAGTTTTTGTAACTTAACGAAATTCGTAAAATTACGAAATCTGTGTTCCTGCACAAGCTACAAATATTTTCATAAAATGTACAACATTTTCCTTTATTGTACAAAAATTAAATTACGAAAATATGTTTCGTATTTTTAAGCATGGAATATTTTGAGTGTAGTGGTGGTAGTCTTTTCAGTTTACGCTCCGTGTAAGTCGATAATGTTGTTGTTACCCTGTAAGACAGCTGACTTTTGTTTATGCATAGGGTAACCAGACAAGAAAGTTTTTAATTTATTTAATTTATACTCGTATAGTTCGATAGTGTCGATAGTGTCACTATCGAAAGTTTTCGATAGTTTAAAAATCTCTATCGATATATCAATTCAAGACTATCGAAAGTTAAAAAAACTATCGATATATCGACGATACTATCGTGATAGCATCGAAGTTCTATAGTTCTCGTAAATTGTACATATTTATTTACAATCAGGGCAATTATGTAAAAAATGCCGCAGGAAATTTCTCCCAGGGAACAATTCCAACTAATAGCAAATGATAGGGAAAACAAAAAATTCTAATTGGAAAAGGGAGAAATTTCCTGCGGAATTTTTTACATAATTGCCCCTGAATAAAAATTCCAAACAAAATATTTTTAAACAAAACAACACAAAATAAAATAAAACTTTATTTTTCAGTTTAATAAATAACAAAACTAAAATAATTGTATTCAGTTATTTTTTTTTATGAAGAGCAATATATTCACATATTCAAAACAAAGTATACTTTAAGAATTTAAAACCAGTATTTTGTATGGTAATACTGGTTTTAAATACATAAAAGTATACCTTGTTTGGACTATGAGTATGCGCCATTGATTGTTTTAATCGATGGCATAATTAAAACACCGATAGTCACAAAAAAATTAACTATAGATAGTATCGATAATGCCACCTATAGATACGAGTATGTATTTCATAGAAAAACAATTGTTACATTTCCTAAACTTTTTTGAAATTTTTTTTAAAAATGTGAATATTGCCGCATCCGTTATAGTTATATGCAGAAATGACAATAATTAAATTTTGACTGGATTTCTTCTCGTCATTGTTATATTTTGAGTTATATAGTTTCTCCTCTGTGTTTTGCAGAACAAACTAAATGGTGGTTAAATTTTAAGGGGCGATGTTGAATGTGAAGCACACCTAAAGGTCAAGTTTTTTTCTGCATTTCATTTAACATTTCTCAATTTCAGACTAACTCAATTTGAACCTTGGAAAGATACACAATCGATCAACGCGTTGAAGTTATTCAACGAATATCGAAGAAAATCTTCAGTGATGAGGCACATTTTCACCTCAGTGGATTCGTCAATAAACAGATTTACCGCATTTGGGCGAATGATAATCCAAGAGTGATCATCGAAAAACAAATGCATTTTCAAAGGAATGACAAGAAATTTCATGCATGCACCTTAACAAGAAAATAAAACACAATTAGCTCCAGCATTATGGTCGCTATTAACTGTCAAAGTTCCGCAGTCTTTATTGTAAGATCCTGTACATTATAAGTATACAAGTATATTCATACATACATACATACATACATACTTATATTTACAAATTATGTTGTATAAACATATTAATTGTGAATGATGTAATAATTTGCATTGAGGCATATAAAAAACCATTATGTATATATGTATGTACTTATGTACGTAGGTATGTATATTTACATATATGTATGTATGTATACAGATGTACGTGCATAATACATACATATGAGATATTCATATGAGTTATTAGAAAATTGTTTATTTAAAATAATCGGACAATATTTAGATAAAGACGCTCGTTAAATTTGCATTAATTTGTTAAATTACATATGGGATAAAGTGTTTGTGGTTTATGTGACTCTCCATTAAAAATGGAAGAAAAAAATTTTTACTTGAAATAAGCGATTTTCTATATTAAGATTGAAATTGTCATTGCGTTTACTGATCGTATTTAACAACTATTTATCCGAAATAAATTTTACAATTAAAGATAACTCCGCAATTCAGCTATCACTCGCCATCACGCAAGCTAAAGTGTCAAAATCTGCTTATGAATGATTGATATGCGTTTGCGTGTTGATGATCTTGCAAATGAAAACGTATGAATTATGGAATATTTTTCAATGTTCAAGAAGTTGTTTCTCAATAGCTAGTATTTACATTTTTAACACCTGGAGGTGTACGCTGTAATTCGAAACAAAAGAAAATGTTTTCCAATGCGCCTATTGGTAGCATACGAGTTCGTAAAAATTTTCTTCCATTTCGCCTGACCTTCCTATTGCCTTACATTCTGGTTCAGTTTCATCACCAAACTGTTTCCGAGCTTCACACTCGAGCCGTGTAAACATTAATAAATAATATATTCATCCTTATTCCATTTGTCGGCATCGACGTCACTTTAACACAATACCTGTACCTGCAACTGTTGTCGAAAGCAACTGACTACTTTTGGCAGGTTTGTACTATTTTCTACTCCTTAGGGAACAGAAATAGATTGTCAGTTGCACAAAATTGTTCACTAGAGCGAGTAAATAAACCCCAATTTTTTGGTATTGTGTTAAAGTGACGTCGATGTCGACAAATGGAATAAGGGTAATTAAACAAATCTTCAAGTATAATTGAGTAGAAAAATGTGTTAATTGCACACAAATTCATCTATATCGTCGGCTTAGAATGCAAACCTGCTAAATTCACTTTTTATAACATATGACATTATTATATTTATTTTAACTTGAAGCTCTCTCTATATGTCGAAGAAACTTAATGTATTAGACTCATTTCTTAAGCTCTGCGTAGAAACCGTTAGCAGTATATTGTCTCTCCTGTAAAATTTGCTGGAAGTGAGTTATCAGGTTTACACTCTAAGCCGACGATATTTGAGTTATAACGCTCAAACGTGTTGATGTCGTAAATTACTTTATTTTGCGTATTTCACAATGTCAATCAGAATTTTTATTTTAACTTTCTTGAAAATGCACTAAATAATAAAAAGAAGCTAATTTTTGCATGAGTTGGTGAAAAAAACCTCCATTTGCTGTTATAAGATATCCGTAATATAAATCCAAACATAAATGTGAAAAACGGCCAAGTTCTTGTCCAAAATTTCGCCCATTAGGGTGGGTGTCATATAATTTCTAGATAATCTGCCAGCTTGACAACATTTTTATCAATATAAAGAAATGAACATTTATACATTATTCTCTCCTTTTTTGGAAAGGTAAAAATATTTCCAAGTTAACAGATTATCTAGAAATTATATGATACCCTTACGATTACAAATTTATATCATACATAATATATTTCTGTGTTATGTATTGTGGCAAAGAAGAACTTGGTCAAAATTTATATCTCACAACTTTTAATGGGCGAAATTTTGGACAAGAACTTGGCCGTTTTTCACATTTATGTTTTTGTGAGGATCTGATTACTTTTTGAAAAGATTTCTATAATAACACTTTTTAAACTTAAAATTTCTAGTGTATTTTATTTCTATTCATGATCACTGTTCCAGTTGAAAATGGCAGAGGTACATAAAATAATGGGTAAGAGTGTGATGGGTGTTGAATTGTTGACCTTAAAAATGCACTATTGTGCCATTACAACGGGTCGCCAGTGTGTATGCAATTTAGTAAGAGTCGTCTGGAAAGAAACATGTAAAGTGGAGCGTAAATTTTAGTGGACGTGATCCTGTCTTTTATCTCAATAAATTTACATATTAAAGTCTGATTAGCCAAAGTACATATATCAAAAGGATATGCACAATGTGCATGCAAAGTTTCAATAGGCTAGCTGGTGCATTAATTTTTGGATTTTCTGATTGAGTAAATCAATTACTATTTATGTACAAAATGTCAGCTCTCTATAGTATAATATTACGTAAAATTTTTATGGGCCTGGCCTCGCTGACTTTTATATCCTCTAGTGCTTATGGTTCATGCAAAGTTTGGTATTAAAAAGTTAATAAGAAATACCTGAGTACTAAATTAAAAACTGCTAAGCCGAAGTATCTGAACGAAAAAGCTAAGATTTATGGGTGAAGTCACGGCTACTTTTCAAAATAGGGAATTTTTATTTTGGAGAAGTGCAATGTGTATGAAAACATTTAATAAAACGTATGTTAATTTTGAACTTGAAGTGCTTGTTTCCGCCCTCTGATAGCAACTTCTGGCTTTTCAGATTTTTCTTAGTGATCTCTTATCTAGATTTATTTGTGTATCAAATTTAAGCTCGCTAGTGCGAATTAGAGCTTTAACGTCGTGCCCCGCATCCTGGATAAAACTTTTTGGTTTTAAGATTTTCCATAGGCCTACGCAGCTACACTTATTAGTGTATAAAATGTCAGCTCTCTAGCGCGAATTATATCCTTAGATTTTATCAGCATTACCTCTCCCACTATTCCTAACTCAAAATTTTGTTGTGAGCAGCGCTTATAATGGGTGTTTTTTATTGAGGTATAGAACTTTAAGTTGGCATCACTTTTTTGACTGGCGGCCATTTTGTCAGCTGTCAAGTGATTAATATTTAGTTTGGTTTGCCATTTCATCATGAACAGGTTGACAAAAGAACAACGCTTGCAAATCGTGCAAATTTATTTCGAAAATAATGGTTCAGTTCGCGAAGTTTACCGCAAGCTCCGTCCATTTTATGGTCGACATAATCGTCCATCAGAGCAATTAATTCGGTTAACCATGGATCGTTTTCGCACTACGTTTACTCTATGTGATAATACGCATCCGCAGAGACGTCGAACAGTGCGCACCGAAGAAACAATTGCCGCTGTAGAGCAAAGTGTTGAAGAGGACCCGAATGAATCGATTCGCCACCGTGCACAGCAATTGGAGCTTTGTCCATCAACTTTATGGAAGATTTTGCGCAAAGATCTTGGCTTGCGACCTTACAAGATCCAGCTTGTGCAAGAATTAAAGCCGCGAGACCATGCAATGCGTCGTGATTTTGGTGTATGGGCCGAAAATGAGATTGATCTCGATGCTGATTTTCATCGCAAAATTTTGTTCAGTGATGAGGCTCATTTTTGGTTGAATGGCTACGTCAACAAGCAAAATTGCCGCATTTGGAGTGAAGAGAATCCACATGAGACCCTTGAGACGCCATTACATCCACAAAAACTGACTGTTTGGTGTGCTCTATGGGCTGGTGGAGTCATTGGGCCATACTTCTTCCGAAATAATGCTGGAGAGTCAGTTACCGTTAATGGAAACCGGTATAGAGCCATGATAAACGACTATTTTGTTCCCGAATTGGATGGCATGAATGTGGATGAGTTGTGGTTCCAACAAGACGGCGCTACATGCCACACAGCGCACGTCACAATCGATTTATTGAAGGAAGCATTCGATGAGCGCATAATTTCGCGGAATGGACCTGTCAATTGGCCACCAAGATCGTGTGATTTGACACCATTGGTATTATTTTCTTTGGGGATATGTGAAGTCGCTCGTCTACGCCAACAAACCAGAAACGTTAGGGGACTTGGAAGCCAACATTCGTGGCGTTATTGCCAACATACGGCCCCATATGCTCGAAAAAGTGGTTGAAAATTGGACCTGTAGAATTGGCTTTATTCGAGCCAGCCGCGGCGGCCACATGCCCGAAATCATATTTAAACATTAATGGCATAAAATTATCCTTCCAATAAAGCCAAATTGATGGACATTAAAACGATTTTCTTGTGTTTTATTTCAATTCGAAGTTCTATACCTCTAAAAAACACCCGTTAAATAATTCATGCTAATTTTCTTCTAAAATATGCTAGACCGATGTAGATTAAACACAAGGCTAACATTTTATGGGAGTTATCACGCCAAATTATTAAGGTGATAGTTTAAAGTATTGTGTACGTGCAATGCATATGCAAGATTTCACTAAATTGGCTTGAATTAAAAGCTGTCTATTAAGTTTTTAGTTCAAAATAATATTAGCGTGGCCCCGCCCATTCTGGTAAAATTTTTTTGGTTTTCAGATTTTTCTAGTTGGTTTCTCACTTAGACCTAATTGTGTATCAAATTTCAGCTCCTTAGCACAACTTTTATTTTTTCATTTTTATGGGCGTAGCCCCGCCCATTCTGGTAAAATTTTTTGAGTTTTCAGATTTTTCTAGTTGGTTTCTCACCTAGACCTACTTGTGTATCAAATTTCAGCTCATAAGCGCAACTTTAAATTTTTAATTTTTATGGACGCAACCCCGCCCCTCTAACTAAAATTTACGGGTTTTCAAATTTTTCTAGTTTTCTCACCTAGACCTACTTGTATATCAAATTTCAGCTGCTTAGCGCAACTTTTAATTTTTAATTTTTATGGGCGTAACCCCGCCCACTTTTATAAAGTCAAAATTTTATTATTATTCGTGTCTAGTTTTATTACAAACGGATAATAATAGCTAGATAAATAGTATATCTAAATATGCTGAGCCGCAGGGCATTAAAATGAGGTTTAAATGGTATGGGCGCGTCAACGCCCACTTTTTAATAAACAAAATTATAGCCTTGCATTATCGCAGTATGTATGTCGAATTTCAATAAAAAAGCTTCCACTAAGCGCCTTATATTAGCTTTTTTAATTCTGACTTTTATGGGCGTAGCCCCGCCCTCCTGGTTAAAATTAACCAGTTTTCAGATTTTTTTTATTTTATTTCTCACCTAGACCTAGCTCTTTATCGAATTTCAGCTCAATAGCACAAACTTTAATTTTTATGGGCCGCCCTCCTGGTTAAAATTTCCGGGTTTTCAGATTTTTCTGGTTCATTGCTCACCTAGATCTTCTCGTGTACCAAATGTTAGCTCTCTAGCTATAGCGGAAGTGCTTCATCAATTTGATGAGTGTGTCAGTGGTCAGTGAGTATGTCTTAAAATATGCACTTTTTGCACCTCTATATCTCCGGAGCCTTTCATTGTAAAACTTTCAAACTTCGCACATGACGTTATATGTTTAAATATATAACGATTGCGGGGAACAAAGTTATGAGGGTGGCAAAAACAGCTCGAATGGCTTCGTGTAAATATACACACTGCGCGCATTGGCCAGAACTTGGCCTGGCGCACTGCCGTGCGCCTAGATAAATGACGAAAATTTCGTGCACTCTTTTCTATTTCCTGCTAAGTCTTCTCCAAATTCAATTATGGAATAATGTATGATGTACGAGGGCGGATCAATAAGTCCGTGACTTTTTGAATGATACAAAAATTTATTTTTCAACATAATCTCCTTTTAACTCAATAGACTTAGTCAACGTTTCTTCCGTTTTTGTATCCCTTCCAAAAAATAAGATTTTTCGAGGTCCTTAAAATGCCAATAATTTCATCGTTGGAGTAAATCTCTTTCCACCGAGCCATTTCTTTAGGTTTGGAAATAGGAAGTAGTCACTAGGGGCTAAATCCGGAGAATATGGCGGATGGGGTATCAATTCGTAGCCCAATTCATAGAGTTTTGCCATTGAGACTGCACACGTGTGCAGTCGTGTATTATCTTGATGAAAAATAACTTTTTTTTTTGGGGTCGTTTTCTTTTTAAATCCTCATTAAATCGGTCTAATAAGTTGGCATAATATTCGCCGTTTATTGTTTTCCCTTTTGAAGGTAATCGATGTGGATTATTCCGCGTGCATCTGAAAAAACTGTTGCCATCACCTTATTGGCCGACAAACTCACCTTGGCCTTCTTTGGAGCAGGTTTAGACTACTGCTTGGTCTCCGGAGTACGGTAATGGATCCATGTTTCATCTACGGTTACAAAACGCCGCAAAAACTCATTCGGATTGCGGTTAAACAACTCCAAACAATCCTTTGAAGTTGTCACACGTTTACGTTTATGGTCAATTGAGAGCAAACGCGGCACCCATCTTGCAGACAAATTTCTTAATCCCAGCTGATAATTTAAAATCGAAACCACACTGCCATATGAAATGCCTATGGCATCAACAATCTCACGCACTTTTACTCTTCGATCGGCCAACACCATTTCGTGCATTTTTTCGACATTTTCGGGTGTACTGACCTCAATTAGCCGTCCACAACGTTTTGTACTTGTGCGACCACAACGAAAGTATTTATCGAGCTTTTCCTTGGTTTGATTCACGGCTTTTCTTTCGCAAAAAATAATGTTTAATGATCACTCGAAATTCACTTTTTTCTATTTTTATGAAAATACACGAGGTTGTATGTTTTGAGCAGCTGTTAAACCCATAGTAAATGACGACGCTTGCTCATAATTTGAGAGTAGTCTATTAACAGGTGGTACTTAATGGGAACAGTGTTGCATTTCATATAACTACGAGGGAAGTTCGAAAAGTATCTGTATCATTGTTATTGTTTCTTGTCGGTCGCTTTTACAACGCAAACTAACTTTTGCACTTTTAGGATTGCAAAAAATAAAGTTTCCTGATCGCGTTGTTTTCTTAACATGTGATAGACAAGAGTATATACAAAAAAAGTATTAACAATAGATGAAGAAAAGTTAAAAAAAACAGGTTTTGCAATTCTGATAAAAATTTACTATCGTTTCAAACGTTCTTATGATAATCCACTATCTTTTATATTGCTATTTCTAACCGCATTCTTAATTCAGTTGTATTTATTTATCCGTTTCAAATCGCAAATCAATCATTTGTTGACAGATTTGATACCATTGTCAAATAGTCTACGGGAACACACCCAATATAGTTTTTTCTATGTATTAAAAAACTTCAGCGCATCCGATTCATAAGAAACTTGTCGCACACCTTGCACTCTTTATATGGTAGGATATTGCATTTAAAAAGGTTCAAAAGAGCTGTTTGACACAAGTCCGGTTAAAAACATCAATGTAAACTAAATAGGTATGAAACAACTTTTTATTCGAATGCTCTTAATTTAGTTCAAAAAGAGCTGTTGGATGCAAGTCTAAAAAATAGCGGGGCCATTCCACCTAAATTTTTTTTGTTTTATTTTTTTTTTGCGCGATATAAAAAAATACTGAGTTAGGGCCTTTCTATGTTAAGTTAACGATATGTTTTAAGCTACGGTCACCAGTGTTGTCAACTTTTTTTAAATTTCAAAAAGCACTGAAACCAGGAAAAAAGCGCGTAATTTAAGTAAAAAAGCACTAAATTGAAATTTTTTGTTTTATAAAAAAAAAATTTGTAATCAGAAATAAGTTTTAGTCAGGCTTAAGTTCAGTAATTTCAATTCTTTTATTGAATGAAATATTTTTATTAACCTTTATGTCAACGGCAACATACCTGGGTATGTTTTTAGTTTTGAAAACGCTGTAGCTCTAAACTGGATAACCGGATCGACTTGAAATTTCTTGATATCCTAGTCGAAACTGTTTTACGCAATAGTTCCAAGTTTGGTTAGGATTAGATCATCCGTTCGGAAGATAAAGCCCATTTACAAAGTTGCACCCTTAAGTCAACAGAATACATACCTGGGTATGTATTCTAAAACGCATGCAAATATGATAATATAATATAAAAGTATAGTTTATTTTGAGCTAAGTTTTGTAATTATTTTTTTATTATTATTATATAATGTCAGTTTTAATTATTTTTGCTTAAAATTATTGAAATTCAAATACATCTATCGCATTGAGGTAAGTCTTTGGAATGCTCTGCGCCACTGGTTTGTTGCATAATTCATGGGACTTTCTAAAGAAGAGAAGAAAAATTAAATTAGACTTTTAAGCCGGGGGAAATACCGATATTTTTCTGTGCAGCAACGCACTTCATCAGCACCCTAAATATATCAAAATGTTTTATTTTACTGAATCTAAATTATTTTATTGTTTTTATTATTTTTAGTACCTGTTTTTGAAGTTGGTTTAATATTTTTTTTAATCAGAAATTTTTATATTTAATTGAACTGTAGTGAATTTTAACTACAAATAATTTCTTATTCGAGCTTAAGTTCAGTAATTTCAATTCTTATTGAAAAATGGAAAAACATAAAATGAATTGTATACACAACAATCATTTCTCATATTCCGTTTCATTAAAATTTACGTTAAATAGCTGATATTAATAACAATCTCTACCCAAGTAGACTAGAGCTGCTCGATATTAATCGATGCATCGTAAACATCGATGTTTTGGTTGTGATACATCGAATAAATGCCGATGTATAGTATCACACGATGTTAATCGTTATATCGATGTTTTTATTCGATGTATCGAAAAGACGACTTTTTGTATATGTGACCCGATCTATGAAAAAGTGGCTTATGACTCAAAAACATGTATTATCTTCATTCTCGATTTTCAATAAAATTCTGTTTTTCTTTCATTTGTGCTCTTCTTTCTCTACATTTTTAGTACACTTCTAAGCAAGTTAGGACTTTCTGCTTTTCACCATGTTAAAGAGCGTCTCAAAAACTATCCGAACCAAAAAAAAAAGTGAAAAATAATTTTTTGAGTCATAAGCCACCTTTTCATAGACCGGGTCACATATATTGATGCTTGCAACTCATTTAATGTAGTGATAAAAAACCCATCCAAGAATGACTTTTAAAACGTTTTTTAAATTTTAAAATTGTTTTAAAATCGCTTGATGTAGCAACACAATACTAAAGATATTCTTTGTCAATTTACAAAGCGTCAGCGAAGCAACAGCGTTATCTTACAGCATCCAAATACATATTCAAAATGACTGTTCGTGTGGCCGTGAGAACATAGTGTAAAATAATTCGATACTATCGATAGTTTTCAACAAACTATCGAAAATATCCAATGGCGTGACTATCCATAGTCTACCAGCTCTATTTTAGACACATAGTGAGAGTTATATCACCGCATTTTAAAGTTCCAAGTAGAGCTACTGTGACTCTTTGGGTTGGTAAAAAATATGACGCTTTGTCAGGAACATTGAAAACTAATTTACACACAATGGAAAATATTAATTTGACAACTTACACTTGGTCCTATTTGCAAAGCTGTAGAACTGGCCTTTGAAAAAAGAAGCTTTGCACACATGCTTTTCTTAATCCTTATGAAATTTTAAAATCGACTTTTATTTATTTAATAAATTTTCTTGGTTCCAATTAATCAATAAGATTCATCGTAAACATCGATGTTTGTTTAAATCGATACATCGAATAACATGCATGTGAATTAACAATGAATCGAATGAGAAAAAACATCGATGTTTTTTTTTACGTGAGCGGCTCTAAGATAGACTAGTGTGCTGATGAAGTGCGTGGCTGCACAGAAAAATATCGGTATTTACCCCCAGCTAATGGAAGTCTAGTTTAATTTTTCTTCTCTTCTTTAGAAACTCACATTAATTCATAAAAATATTTCATTCAATAAGAATTGAAATTAAGAAATTATTTCTGATTATTTTTTTTTAATTCTATTTTAAATACATATAATACATTTTTAATAATACTAGTTGGTTTTCTTTTGTAATATAATATACTATTTTTGGCAACAATTCATTGAAGTAAAAATTCACTCAAAGGAAAGAAACAAAACTATATGTATACAAAATGTTTAAAGAAATGGAATTAAATCATTTAATCGAGATTAACTGGCACCAAATTCCTACAAAAATAGCAATGTATGCTTTTACCTGCAATCTTGGGATTTTTTTTTCGCATAAATTAAAATTGCGATACAACAGAGCAAGCATACTATTTTGAGTCACACTGTGAAGCGTAAACAGCCTTTTGACTTTCCTGAAAGTTTGGGGTTTCCTGTTTGATTCTTACTGTTTTTTATTGTAACTTATGTGTTAAAAGAAATTTTGTGTGATGCAATAGATTCCCATAGATTTGCTTTATTTCATTTTTATATAGTATTTTTTTTTATTAAGTATATAAAACATATAATTATATGTATGTATCTCTTTATTGCAGACATATTCCGGTCTTTTCTGTGTTGTTGTAAATCCTTATAAAAAGTTACCGATCTACACTGAAAAGATTATGGAACGGTATAAGGGCATAAAAAGACACGAAGTACCTCCCCATGTTTTTGCTATTACAGACACCGCCTATAGATCGATGTTGCAAGGTAAGTCTTTCTAAAAATACTGCTGCTTTATATTTATAAAATGTTATCAGTTAAATATTTGTTCGTTCCCTTAAGTGGACGTTATCGTCTTTGTTTGATCGTTTTGCTTACGCTATACGTGAAAATTGCTTTACGAATTCAAAAAAAAAAAAATGAACTCTTGGAACACTGATAGTGGAGCAACAAAATACATTTATAGTCGCTATTTGTTATCTTAGCGGTGATAATGTTCTACAACTGAAACAATATTTGCTAATGACCTTTCGTTGGAAAGAGAATTTCGGATCGATAAGATAAAAGTATATTAAATTTTTTTTAAAGCAGCGACCTCTAAAATGTTTCGTACAGCGATGCACTTAGTGGTATTTGTCTAATTTAGGTTGCCAAAATTATTTTTCCTCCAGTTCAATCTTAAATGGTATAATCAATAGAGAAACAAGTTTAAAAAAAAAATAAAATATATTTCTGATTGGTACATAAAAAAACTAATCTTCACAAGTTACAGTACAAAGATTTTCCACATCCGCGCTTATTTTGGTTATTAATTAGTCAAGGAAATATGCCCCTATCACGGTTCTCAACTAAATTCAGTTTGTATTTTTATGTTATTTTTTCGGGCTATTTGTGGTCATCTATTTTTCTCCATATAGGAAATAAAAATTACATTATTTTTGTTTTTCCCAACGTTTCGTCCGCTTTTTGCAAACTTCTTCAGGGGTGGATTTTATTAATAGATATTATTTATATCACTGTCAATTATTAATTTTTAAATTTATTATCATATCATTTTATTTCCTATATGGAGAAAAATAGATGACCACAAATAGCCCGAAAAAATAACATAAAAAAGTAACAAGAAATTGGTCAGAAAACATAACTTAATATAAATTCAGTTTGGTTGTCTAAGAGTAGGCCAAACTTACACACGACCAAACTATGTTTTAGTATTATGAACCACAACCGTTTTTTTAGTTGAAATTGTCATCGCGTTGCCAACTTAAAAAAATATCAAGTTTGACAGAAAGCAATTAATTTGTGTGAAAATTTAAAAAGCACAAAGTTTTAGAAAAAGTATTGTTTTTAGTGTTCTAGTTCAAAGAAATCATACCAAATGGATACAAATATGTTTAGATTTATTTTATGACAACGAAAACGAAGTCGCAATTATAGATGTGCTGCGTATCAGAAGAAATTTTAACTACCCAGTGCAATGCAAGGAATATCAAAATAGTGAATGAATTCATTAAAAAATTATTTTGGAAGGTTTTTTCGTTGTTTCCGGCAGAACAAAGAAACGTTTTGTTATTTTTTGGATCACCTAAAATCATATTTAAAGAAATCTTTGTATATGCCCGGTATACCAACGATATTGAAACTGTTAAGAAAATTTTGTTATTAAGCATAAGAAATATTTCTAGTTACGATTTTTCTATTTTTAACCGACTTCAAAAAAAAAAAAAAGAGGAGGATTGCTGCGAAACTTACCAAACACCTTTGGATCTGGTAAATACACAATTTGAAAGTTGAAAAAATGGGCGGGGTTACTCTCATTAAAATTTATTATTATATAACACGTGGTCCTACTAAACCGATTTTCGCGTAGATCTTATTATCTTCTTCTATCTGATCTTTTCACTGAAGTAAGTTTTTCTTTTGGCAGAAGGAATTATTTCTGCTTTTTATATCGCACCACCTGTAACTAGAAAAACCCAACCACAGACCTAACTAATAAAAAGCAGTTGCGTATACCCAACGTTTTTCTCAACCAAACTTACCCAGAATTGTAAATGACAATACCAAAACACAACTGAAAAGTCACCTGTTAATTTAGTGGATAATGGTAAAGCAAATTTATCAATCCCAACCACATTATTTTAAAAGTTGAAAACCGTCATAAGGGCAGTAAGCTTTCAAAAACAATAAGAAAAATTATCGTATATATTCCGATACTAATACGACGACGACTCGGACCAGCAGAACTCATAGTGGTATTTAAAAGAAAAAAGTTAATAAAATAAAAAATTTTAGCTTAATCTTATATATACATAAATACGGCACACATTTTTTCAGAATAATTCTAAAAATTTTCCATGATATATTTCACTATTCGCTGGCCCATTCAAAACAATTTCAGATTCATTTGATTTATAATGGTTTGTAAACTTTTCCGAAAAAGACAATGAATGTAGCGCATTTTAATCAAAATTCATTGAGAATTTCTTTATATTTGACCACGCCTATACCGCCCACCATTTATTGAAATAAAGGAAAAAATATATTTTTCCACATACGATCCAATGCAACAATAAGTACGCACAATTACATTCAATTAAATATTATTATATGTATACTCGTATATATACGTTTTTTTTAAATTTACACTCAGTGCAAAAAATGGCCCAAAATGGTCCAAATTTAAGAGCCCATAAAAATTAAATTCGAGATAACTTTTCAAAACCCTTTGGGAGTTCTGTTTACTTAATGGTCTAATTTCATTTCCCGTTGGAATTGTTTAGGCTCGTTTTTTTTCCTTGTTGCACAGTGTAATTAAATGTTGCTATAATCTGTGGGTATTTACATTATCATGTTAAATATAATAATGTATTTCTTGGAATTTCAATATTACGAATACATAATATTGAAATATGTATGTACATATGTATGTGTTTATGCATGTACATACATATGTATGTACGTATAAAAGGTAAGAAAAACAAAAAAATGCCATTCATTTGAATATCCGTGATTCATTGAAACGTACATACTACTCCAACACCACCACCACCACCACCACCACCACCACCACTAATGATACACGCTTATATTATGGCATACCTCCGCCATTATCCTCCACATCATCAAACACTATTTATCAAAACTTTCTATCAGCGTTGTCAACTTTTAAATTTCAAAAAGCACTGAAACCGGTTAAAAACGCGTAATTTAAGTAAAAAAGCACTAAATTAAAATTTTTTGTTTTATAAAAAAAATTTTGTATATAAAAAATATAGAAATCGGTTGACCTTGCATTTTATCCCTAAAACATCAAATTTGAAGCATCCGACACACATTTTGATTCTATGAGAATCAGTGAATTCTAAAATCCATTTGACGAAACCTTTTTAAGTTATTATAAAAAATTTAATTTTTTTCGTCAACGAAGAAACAAATCACCTGAAATTAGTCAAATTAGCAGCAATTGGCAAGTCTTTTTGACTTGCTAATTAGATTTTGAACTCGATGGGAGTAGTAGTTATTTTTTTTTTTTAATCAAGACTCAAAATTTGATTTTTATTAAACAATGCTGTGGGAACATTCTTTCACAGCAAACGCAATATTAATAACAGCAGTTTTGTACAATCTTATTAGAATATTTTGAAATGTTCCATTTAACTTCAGTGCTTGCTTATGTTTTTTAAATTTTAGATTTCTTCAAAAAATATATGTATATATATTATATAAAGAAAATTCTTTTTGAATTTTGGGTTTATTACCACCGCCAAGAAATAAAAAGCACCAAAAATTAGTTTAAAAAATCACCGAGCACTAGCTTCAAAAAAAAAAAAAATTCAAAAAGCACTAAAAACGGTGCGAAAAGCACCGAGTTGACAACGCTGCTTTCTATATTAGTGTATCAATCAACATGTGTATTTCTTCTTTCTTTGTAAGTTGTGAATTTTTCTGGTTATGCACCATTTATAATTATGGATATACACCTAATTCTGTTATTACGCGATAGATATTTACGTTCTTCTAAAACTCGCGTAAAAAACGATTATTAGAATTTTTAAGGTACATTTGTTTTGATTGAAGAAAATACCGCCAAAAAGCGGCATTTCAAAATAAATATGTTTTAGAAAGCAGGATGTGTGAAAACATAGTTTTCAACTCAAAAGAAACGGCGTAACATAAATAAACAAAAACATTTTTAAACAATAATATTTTTCTATATAAATAAAAATCAAATGTCGTTTGTTGGTAATCGCATCAATTAAGAATGTCTGCACCGATTTCGCTAATTTTTGTTTAATATTTTTCATAACCTAACTTACGTTAAAAAAAAAATTGGATACGCCCACTTTTTTTTAATTTATCCGAAATCGTAGAACGGCTGGGCCAATTTTTCCAATTCTTTAACATTCGTAGTAATTTAAGAAATACTATTAAGTAGTGGACAAGTGGGCATGGCACCTCAATTGTCCTTATAAGCTACCCCCACGGGAGTCTATTTATAGACTGCGGGTGTGGCAATCCCGGGGCCCCAGCTAGGGTAATGTAGCTTTTTCCACTGACGGACCTTTGGCTCATTACCCGTAAAACTTATGTGTTACTACCCGATCTCTGAATATAAACAGAGCAAAGGATGTGCACATATTTATAAAAGGAAAACAAATATTGTACGCCCGTTGTTGTCAGTTAGGTGCAGCGTCACCTAGAACTGCCCCTGAGTTTAAAAGACGATAGAGGTGAAGCCCTTGTGGTGGAACTTCGAGGTCTAACCAGAGGCTACTTCTGGTACCACGGGTGCCGGTTGCCCGACAGCTGGGCTGCTTAGAGATAAATGCATTGCGGTTGTCAAGATTCTGTGCTAAAATAGTTGTGCGTCCTACCTCCTGGGTTCAAGGGGCGTTTATCAAGCATGATCGATTGTAGTAGACACAGGATCTTGGCGGCGAGCTTGCATTCTTCTCGCGTAAGTGGTCCTTGCTGCTCTGAAGTTTTGAGTGCATGTAGCGGTCGTCAGTTTCCTTTGCTAAAATGCCGAGTTCGTCCTACCCAACGGGGTTTACCCCACGGGGTTAAAGGGATGATTTTGGTATGTGTGGAGTAGGCACTGGTTATTTGGCGACACAGGCATGCGTTCATTATGGATGAGTGGTTAGCTGTGCCGGCAATGGTTGAGGAATTTTCTTGGGGACCTCGCTAAGGTGTATACACAACACCATAGCGTGGAAGCCGGAGAATTGTCGTGGTGGCTGTGGTTGCTACCAAAATCGATGGGAGAATAGTCTTGGCTTCCCAGTATGAAATCAATGCTAGTGGTTGATCTGACGCGGTCAGCCAGACACTATTCTAGGTGCTGTTGCCATTCAACAGAGCTGCTATGGGCACGGACATAGCAGCAGAGTTGAGATAGCTCAAAGTACCTCAGCAAGGTACTTGAATACAGAACAGGGATAACTATATTCAAAGATTGCAACCTATGTGCCTTATGGAGTGGGCCATAGGTTCATTCTAAAAGGGTGCATGGGGGCGTTGGTCTGGCGTCTAACGCACACCCAGTGCTTTGGCACACGTGAGATTAGGCCGTAATGGCAGGTACTCACGTAAATCAATTGCACATCTGTCCTTATAAGCTGCTAAAAGAAGAAAACGTCTGGACAAAATAAAAGTGGACGTGGAATATCTTTGCATCTAATGTAGTAAGAAACGTGAAATTTTGTGTGAGTAAAGATTTTATAAAGTGCGTTGAACTTCGGGGCGTGGCACCTAGAAAATATTTACTTTCAGATACTCGAATTGAGAAGATACGGAGATCGTTGAAATTTTGTACGTACAAACTATTGACGACAATGTACATTGTCTCTGGGAACAATTTCAGAAATGGTGTGGTCCCTCTCATAAGTTGCAAATTTTTGTTTGTCTTCAAAAATAATACCATTGCACTGATATTGCTGATTTGCCCACATTGTATTACTGATGGTCTAGAAGCAAAGAATATTATTTTTTTAATATCTAAGGTTGACAAGACGCTTTCCACATATAAGCATAATTTATTTCGAGATATCTTTGAATTTTTTTTCTAAACAGTAACGCCAATAACCAGAAAAGTTTTATAAAATGGAGTCAATAATTATTGATTAATGGAGCAAAAAGTCTGTCGGCCTGTGAAAAGTGGTATAATCCCGCCTAAAGCCTGGTACTCTGTTCAAAGTTGTGAAAAATTTTCAGCACCATTGATTATTTCGCTTGAAAAATTTGACATGTACTAAATCTAGCCCAACTCGCGGTTTTTTTTATAAATTTCTCCCTTTTATTGCTTGGAAGTATGCAACATTGTTAAAATTCCGTGCGAAAAAAGCACTGCTCATGTTGTTTCGCAGCTAAACTAAAATGGTCCGGACTAATTTTGCATGGAAAGACATGATTTTGCGTGTTTTTCACAACAAGAACAGAGTACTACTTTTGCGAATTTATTTCCCAAATATTTCATACCAAATACTTTTATATGTAGTTTGACAGCATTTCGCACGAAATTGTGAACAGAGTACCAGGCTTAAAGCGGCATGTCTGGTCAGGTTATTCATAAACCATCTCTTTTCGCCTTCAACACTTAAAGTTTACTGCATTCTTACACTTTAGTTTCACCTAAATTTATTTTAAATAAACAAGGGAAATCTCTTTTTTGATTGTGTTGTTTTTCGTACCACGCGATGTATAGTGCTGGAACTATGTGTTTAATTTAAAATCCTCGAAATCCAGTACAAACAACGTTTTTCTGTTAAAAATACATACATTTTTAGTTCGCGTTAAATCAAATTAAGCCGCGTAAAAACATAATGAAATATTTATTTGGAAACGCATTATATCATATTAGCGTAAAAAAACTTCGCGTAAAAACAGAATTAGGTGTATTTACATACCTATCGCTCATTTACTTAAATAGTGTCATAACTAAAAAAATTTGTTCGTTGTGTTGATAATGCAGAATAATTCGGCATTTGGTATTTTATCTTGTGTAAGAAAGTCATATAATTAGGTTGTAAAGGGGTTTTTTTTATAGAGGTAAGATTAATTTTCTAAATTGACATGAAATTTACTTTATTCGAAAGATAATTTGCTAGCATTATATGTAATTTAAATATTAATTCTGGCATATTACCGCCACGCAGTCCAATCTGGATGTCAAATTTTCGATGACTTTTTATAACATTCATCGGCAATAACGCGGAGAATATTGTCCTCCAAGTGGTCAATCGTTTCGACTTCACATATATCCACAGAAAGTAGTCTAGCGGCGTTAAATCACACGATCTTAGCGGTCAATTCACGAAAACGTTTCCGTCAATAAATCAATTGTGGCACGAATTGTACCACGCTACGCTCTACAGCAGCAATGACTTCTTCTGTACGCACTGTACGACATCTCTGTGGATGCGTATTATCATTTAGAGTAAGCGTGGTGCGAAAACATTTCATAGTTAATCGAAATAATTGCTTTGATGAACGTAAAATGAACGTGTTCGTGATACGTATTTCGAACAGAACCACGATTTTCAAAATAAATTTGCACAATTTGGAAGCTTTGTTCAGGGGCGTCCATCTATTCATGTTGATATGTCAAAACCAAACTTAACGTAAATCACTTGACAGCTGACAAAATGGTCGCTAGCTAAACAAATGTTGCCAACTTAAAGTTTTATACCTCTTTAAAAAAACACTCTTTACTACCGCCTCCTGAGAAAAGAATATCTTTGCATGTTTTCATTGAGTTGTATGTGAATTCAAAATTTTAAGCATTTTTTCTGCAAAACTATTTTATTTGTGTTGTGACACTATTGAAGTACACCTAGAGAAAAACCAGCTTAAAATCAATAAAAATCATATTATTAATTTTGTATGTTTTTAAGTAACTCAATATACGTTTTTTATTGTATTGAAAATAATTGAATTAATGTGACACGTTCTTATTTTTAAGTCTTTCCCTGAGTGTACATAAATGAGCGATATATATACAGAGAGAATAGATTGTGTATTTGGAATATTTGCTATCAATTATACTAGTTTACACCGAAAATGTACACTTGATGAGAGGTGATTTTCCTTATGTATTTTCTTCCGCTGAATTCGAAAATCAAGTTTAACTTTTTTTATGGAACAGTTTTCTAGATATTGGAATTTTTTAATTTTTTCGACCTTTTTCACTTGACCAATCATATCGCGAGCTGGAAATGTCAAGTTAGAAAGTAGCGTAACAAATATTGGCTTTTGAAATGAAAAAATCTATTCCTGTAAACAATATATAATTTGAAAAAAAATCGGTTATTGCAACTAACTAATCATTTACTGTCGTATTGAAATTCTATTGCAATAAAAGAAAAAAAAAATTAAATACTTAATTGATGTTCCTAACGGAATTTTTGTTCTGAATACAAAAAGAAAAACATTTCTTGTTTTTTAAATTATTTGTGCAAATAATTTGTAGTTTCTTGATAGGCAAATGTCTTTAGAGATAAAAAAAATGAAATGTGTAATAAAGCCGAATACCGGCAAATATGTTATTTACTTGTGTATTTTAAAGTTATTTTTTATAATAAAAAAAGCAAATAAAATAAAATAAAAAGTATATTTGCTGTCAGTATATCAATCATGTGGGGGATATATTAGTCAATTATGATCACTCAAACGTGAATAATATTTATGCTGTCATTGATTAGTAAAAAGCACTGGAGTGAACAGTTCAACTATATGTTATGTTCATTAGATAGAGAGATGCAACATTACATGTTCACAAAAGTTTCCATCACATTTTTCATTTTGCCCTTAATAAAATGATAGAAACTTTGTTCAACGCAATGATGAATATATCCTGCATAACTTCCGATCAAATGACCAGTCAATTGATTGATACTATTCTTGTAGGAATGTTAAGCACCCCATACACATTTCTATTCAATTGTGAATTGAGTCTTTCAAATGAATTGATTCTTGGCCACACCCTTCATAAACTGAATTGAAAGATTTTCATTCAACTGTCAAATTTATATTTTTTTGTCACAATTAAAAATTTAAAACTTCTATGAATTTATCCATTAATTTTTATATTTTTTATTTAAAATTCAATGAAATTAAATACATTTTTATTTTAAAATTTTAAAAATACATAACTTCTTCTATACAAAATAAAGCTACAAACATAAATTTTTACAGATAATCAAGAGATTCGAACACACACAGCACAATCGAATTGAAAGATTTGCTAGTCAACATGAAAAATCAAAATCTTGATTTTTCTTCAACCAACTCGGCAACTGCCAAACTAATCAATTGACAAAGTCATACACGCTTTGATTTGGATAACAACCGACTCAATTGAAAATTGAATTGAATCTTGTATGGGGTGCTTTATCAATTTGTAAAACACAGGATGAATAAGAAAAAACATATTTGTTGATATTTTTTGTAAGTTTATTGAAGATTTTATATGAATAAGCCGGTGTACAATAGGACAACCGATATAATCTATTTAATTTGTCTCGATGCGAAAACTCACAAGTTACAGAAACGAGGCATTGGGTTTTAATCAACACTATGGGCTGCAACAGCAATATTCTCAGTTATTCTTGAGCAACGTGCACGTTTTAGATTCTTCACATCACTTACTTGAGCCAACATCCCAAATTTTTCCACCAGTTTCAAAATTACTGACTCAGAAGGTGCTTCACGACTACCGAAAAATTATTTAGTTTTGCGAACTCAAAATGTTCAAAATTTTTGTCGTGCATTTTATTAATTCCAATCCCTTGTTGAAGCATATGTCGATCTATTTTCATTAGATGTATAGTTTTTCCTTGTCATCTGTCAAGTACTTACAGCTGGATTCATAGCGGAACACCCTATGTAATCGTTGTATTAAGTGAAAGAGGGACTTAGCGCAATGGTTTCATTCTTGTTATAAATGATTTCATTCCTACTATAAGTGATTTCATTCCTGCTATAAATGATTTTGCATTCATTGAAATTAATTTGTGAATTCATTGTGTCCCCTTATATTTATATTATAATTCACATGTAGAGGTGATAGTTTAGGTACACGGTTGGTTTAGACAATGCCCATATCTTTTGCTGAGAGTTTAAGGCTGAAGCCAAACATGTACATATCACTAAACATCATTTGCTATCTTAGAGGAGTACTTTCAGTAAGGCAAATAAAGGGTGTTTTTATGTGAGTGACACAAGTTTAAATCATATAAGAAAATATATTTTAATATCAATGAAACGGGCTCTATTGGAAAGAAAATTGTATGAAATTAATGTTTAAATATTATTTCTACCATTTGGACCAAGGCGGAATCTGGAACACGAAGTTTCAACAACTTTTCGTAGCATTTGCGGCCGTATTTCGTCAATAACTCTTCGAATGTTAATTTCCAGTGCCTCGTTTCTGTAAGGAATGTGAGAACTTTTCGAGTCGAGAAAATTGTTATCATCCTGTGAAACACAGGATGAGTAAGAAAAAAACTGTATTTGTTGATATTTTTTGTAAGTTTATATAAGTTTTTATGTGAGTAACCCTGTGTAAAATATGTAGGACAACCAATATAATTATTTAATTTATCTCGGTGTTAGAACTTCTCACAAGTTACAGAAATGGGGTACAGGTGTTCAATTGTTTGTGGTTTATCGACGTAGATAAGTGCCTTAACATAACCCCAAAGAAAATAATCCAATGGGGTTAAATCACACGATTTTGCGTGAAGTTATTTTTTCATCAAAAGTTTCTTTGAGTAAATCAATTGTAGCGCCCGCTGTGTGGCATGTGGCTCCGTCCTGTTGGAACGAAAAAAAATTCGAATCATGTTCCTATTCCGTTCACCAATGACAGTAACATTCTGACCATCGTTTTTGAAGACATATGGGCCAATGACTCCGCCAGCCTATAAAGCGCACCAAACAGTAATTTTCTGTGGATGTAATGTGGACTTCATCGGAAAATAAAATTTTGAATGGAAATTAAAAATCTATATACATAAATGCGTGCTTCAGCCCATTCGCCGAATTGGCGACTCATACGATGGCCGTTTGGCTTTAATTCCTGCACAAGTTGAATCTTGAAAGCCAAGATCCTTTCGTAAAATCTTCCTTAAAATAGAAGGACACAACCCCAGTTGCTGAGAACTGCGACGAATTGATTGATTAGGATCATCTTCAATGCTTTCCCGTGCAGCGGCTACAGCTTCTTCAGTTCGCACTGTTCGGCGCCTCACGGGATGCACATTATCAGTAACAGTAAATGTGGTTCTGAAGGACTATTATGTTCGGCATAAAATGGAAGAAGTGCACGATGAGTTTGAACGAATATTACAATTATTTTGATTAAAAGTTTCAACAATTTGCACGTGTTGCTCTGGTGCAAGTCGATTCACAATGAAATTTCAAAGCAAACTAAACAAAACGCAACTATTAACTGTTAAGCTTAAATTAGACGTGACATAGCCGTAATGTCATAATTCAATGCCAAAATTCAATTGGTTTCTATGGTAATGACTATGGCGTAACCCTACGTCTCCAATAGCCATCGACTTGGACATGGCATGGACATGACGCCGGCAGAGCAACTGTGAAAAATTCATCAACTTCCTTTTTGTGGTAAACACGTACGATGTCCATGTTCAGGCATATCAAAGTATTTTGCGGTAGTGCAATAGAGATGGAATATTGGCCAATTTTGTTCTGTCTCTTTTCTTTCTATTGCAAATGGTTGTGGACGTCAAATCTCATGGCGAACATTGTTGCTCAGACATAAGCTCGGGCATTGATGTCAGAGCATGGACGAAAGTTGGGCATGAGCGGTCTCCATTAGCCATTTGCGATGTCCGACATGATGCCCATACCAAGTTCATGGCTAGTGGAGACCGCTAGTTATGGCGAGTCACCTACAATCAAATACAGTGTTGCCCATAAGTTTGGTCCGAACAGCTTTTTTCTATGGTTATGGTTATGGCACGTCTAATTGCTCAAATAAAGCAATGATGCCAACTCAAAGTTATTATACTCTAAAAAAAACACGCTCTATTAGGGATGTAAATATAATCCATATATACTAATTAAGCATTAGTAGATATGGTTTCAAAACCGCAAATTTAGCTCAGGAACGTGTGTTTTAAAACGATCAGTGCGTCTCAGTTTAAGTCTATCTAAAACTCACGCTATCAAGGAGCCTTCATTTCAGCGTAACAAAAATAACGTACTGTTTTTCTAACTAATTACTTTTCATGTAATTAATAATTCTGAACCTTAATTTTTTTTGCTCACTATGAAAGCCAGCTCGAAATATAGTAGAATTGCAACTGATTTTATCTCTTACCTCTTATTAAAATAATAAGCTGTTCGATAAACCAAGAATATAAATTTTACAAACATTGCAGTTTCGATTATCTATTATGTATTATTTCAAATATTGTATTAGTTTGCATAACAATTGGTGACTCATTCGTCTATCATCCTCTTATTCTTCCATGCGTTTATCAATTAAATAAAGCTCAATCTCCTCACTTGTTTTTGTGCTGGTTTCATTTTGTAAATATTATCAGTATTTTCTAGGTCTACGTTTTTGCTTGCAACAATTGATTGTCAATTATACGAGTAATACACTGCAGAACGAACGGCTATATAATTGAATTTGAGCAAAT
Organism: Tachina grossa; assembly: GCA_949987645.1. NCBI lineage: Eukaryota > Metazoa > Arthropoda > Insecta > Diptera > Tachinidae > Tachina > Tachina grossa. Next base: position 67,112,829 of record OX465278.1, on the reverse strand, counting down.
ATTATATTTTTTCTATATAAAATTATATGAAAAATTCAAACTTCATTGCATATTCGCATAGAAGTACCGGCTATAATTTTGGGTTAAATTCAAGGAAACATACATATGTACATATGTATGTACATGTACATAGTTATGTATGTATTTACATATTTCTATATACACCCTGCAGTCAGGCTGGGGCCAAGTGTCTTTATGTCAACACTAAAATTCTAGTAGTAGTTACATTGTCTACAATTTCTCTTCTATTCGTCAGTATAAAAGAAATAGAGAAAACAGATGTCGTGTATTTCTGGTGGATTTTGCAACAACTTGTCAATATACATAAATTTGTATGTACGTAAGGTATAGAAATGTACCAGTAAATGTTGGTATTTCTCCATGTTCCCATAAGAACTATGAATTCACTACCTAGTGAATTGTATTAGTGTTACTAGTAGATTTTCAATGAAAAGCACATGCTAAATGTATATACCATAAAATATTGTATGGGGAATAATTGTAGAGTAGTACTGGTGACAAAGTCAAAAGCGACTCAGTACATTTTCACTATTCGCACTTTCTGCAGGGCAGTTATACAACCGTATATTTATGTATGTAAAGGGTGTTTTTTATTGAGGTATAGAACTTTAAGTTGGCATCACTTTTTTAACTGGCGGCCATTTTGTCAGCTGTCAAGTGATTAATATTTAGTTTGGTTTGCCATTTTATCATGAACAGGTTGACAAAAGAACAACGCTTGCAAATCGTGCAAATTTATTTCGAAAATAATGGTTCAGTTCGCGAAGTTTACCGCAAGCTCCGTCCATTTTATGGTCGACATAATCGTCCATCAGAGCAATTAATTCGGTTAACCATGGATCGTTTTCGCACTACGTTTACTCTATGTGATAATACGCATCCGCAGAGACGTCGAACAGTGCGCACCGAAGAAACAATTGCCGCTGTAGAGCAAAGTGTTGAAGAGGACCCGAATGAATCGATTCGCCACCGTGCACAGCAATTGGAGCCGACTAACCGACTATTTTGTTCCCGAATTGGATGGCATGAATGTGGATGAGTTGTGGTTCCAACAAGACGGCACTACATGCCACACAGCGCACGTCACAATCGATTTATTGAAGGAAACATTCGATGAGCGCATAATTTCGCGGAATGGACCTGTCAATTGGCCACCAAGATCGTGTGATTTGACACCATTGGATTATTTTCTTTGGGGATATGTGAAGTCGCTCGTCTACGCCAACAAACCAGAAACGTTAGGGGACTTGGAAGCCAACATTCGTGGCGTTATTGCCAACATACGGCCCCATATGCTCGAAAAAGTGGTTGAAAATTGGACCTGTAGAATTGGCTTTATTCGAGCCAGCCGCGGCGGCTACATGCCCGAAATCATAATTAAACAATAATGGCATAAAATTATCCTTCCAATGAAGCCAAATTGATGGACATTAAAACGATTTTCTTGTGTTTTATTTCAATTCGAAGTTCTATACCTCTTAAAAAAACACCCTATATATGTTTTCTTGGTATTGCATGTATGTACGTATACATACATACATGTGTAAGTGGAATATGGAGTTCAAGTTATGGAAACGATATCAGAAACTATGCATGTACAAATGACTCATAAGGAGTTGATAAGTTTTTTATTTCTTTCTTTTTGTTATTATTTGAAGTTTTTCAATGGATAAAATTGTTATATCGTCTTTGCTACATTTACTGAGCAGATGATTCATACCATAAAATACTTAAATATTTACATAGTATGTATGTACTTATAACGAAATTTTAAAGAAAGTTACGAGCACTTAAAGTCACTTATTCAGTTAGTGTTATCAAATTTAATTTTGTATAAGTTTATGTTTAGTCTTCATGAAAAAAATTGTTTACAAAAAAAAAAAACAGTTGATAGGTATCAAAATTTCTTAAATTGCTTCCACCAAAGGCTTTGATCACTAGCATGCTAAAAATCTACCATTCGCTATCGAATAATGTAATAATATTTTTCGATATCGCATGCCATAATCTCAAACTGAATAAACGTGATCGAAAGCGACGATTAGACCCCAGGTCTTTTCGGGAAGTTTGGCGATTTTTTTCGGTTCTTGGCGTTTTTTCAATTTGGTGATTTTTTTTCATTTTGGCGATTTTTTAGTTTTGGCGCCTTTTTCGCGATTTTTTCGGTTTTTGATGTTTTTTCAATTTGGCGGTTTTTTTATTTCGGCGTTTTTTTTCATTTTGGCGATTTTTTTTCATTTGGGCGTTTTGTCGATTTTTTCGGTTTTTGGCGTTTTTTCATTTTGTCGATTTTTTCGGGCTTGCCGATTTATTTTAGTGTTAGAAATTTTTTTAATATGGTGCTTTTTTCGTTTCAGCATTTTTTTTTTGGTTTTTAGCGATTTTTTTTTGTCTTGGCGATTTTATAATTTTCGGATTTTTTAGTTTAACCGTTTTTGAAAATTTCAAGAGTTTGCCTCTTACGGTTTCCAAGATATAGCAAGTTGTCAAAATTACATAGCCAAAATTGAATTAACTGATGGACCACCCTTTAATTGAAATTTTTTTTAATTTTAGTATTAGTTGTTGTAGTCTGTATAAAAATATACTAACTTTACAAATTTCAAGTGTATATATGTATGTACATACAATTGTATGTATATTAGTGTCCTGCACAAGATATTTTATAAGAACTTTCAAGACATGAGGGATTTTTCAAATGCTTTACTACAGCGAAATCTTATAAAAAAACGTTAACAACACTGTTTGCAAGAAATTTGTTTCAGTATTGTAGGTATAAGAGTAAAGAAGAAAACACTTCGTGACGGAAGAATTTGTGATACTTGCTTCTTTCTACGCATGAGCGCGTGTTCAAACGTCATGCATTTATGTGTGTATGCACACACATGCATTAACATTAGTTGTATGCGGTTAATCACATAATAGCTTACCATCTACATATTACACACACACTCAAACGTACAATATGAAAAATAACAAGCATACACTAATCAACAGTACTTCTTTTGAGTGTTTGTTACAAACAAGCTGTCTTGGCGACATCGCTTGTTAACACTGATATACACGTACACCAATACATCCATCGTGCTTCGCTTATAGTACGACAGCATTTATTATTGGTTTAGTATAATATATGCGACGTGAATACATTTAAAAATCATGACGTATTTACATTTAAAGACTGTTTACGCAGGTCTCTAATGTATATTACATGGGATTTTAACGTTTTTCGTTGCTCGTGTTGCAACACCCTTTAATTTTTAACTCTCATGTATTTGTTGTTGTAGCGGCCAAGGTTCTTCATACTCTCTCCAAATTTCAGGTCCGCAGCTCTTACGGTTCCTGAAAAAATGGCGTGTGATGGACTGACGGACAGCGTAGCGAAAACAATAGGGTTCCTTTTCACCTTTGGTTTACGGAACCCTAAAAATCATAAATTTTAAAAACTCCCAGAAACTTTTGCTTTAACTTAATATTTTAATATCAAATGATCCCTGTCGGGATTTGAGCTAAGTTAAAAGTAACTAATGGTTAATCAGAGGCGAGTGACAACTGACTCAAAATCTAACTCATTTTACATGTTAAACGCTATTCAGTTTTTCAACGTAATGTCCTCAGAACAAGTCAGTACTCACTCACGCTGCATAAGTTTCAAATAACCACAAGTTAGCTCATTTCGAGTGAGTTTTTGGCTGATAAAATGCGAACTGACCACCTAATGGTTACCCCATTATGACTTAGTTTGTGGCTCATCAAAAAAGAAGAAAAAAGGTCTTTCTTTAGCCAACCATTATTTTTAACTTACTTATGATTAACATTTTTAGTCAACTTAAATTTTAAAACCGCGATCAATTGGTTTGTCAGCCATCATACTTAACACTTTGATATCGCGCCATATAAAATAAAGACGGCACAGAGATAACCTAAACATGAATTTTATGCTGACATCTTCTCGATAAGCTTTGAATCATCTCTGCATCAGCTTTGAGTTAGCTAAAAGTTAGTTCAAAACTTATCAAGGAGATGTTAGTTGTATAAAAACAACTCACTAATCTCAGCATCAGTTTTAAGTTAGCTTAAAGTTAGTTCAATACTTATCGGGAAGAAGAAAGTTGTGAAAAAAAACTGAAGCCTATAGTACACGGAATGTAAAAATCCACGTGCACATGTGGTTCTGACGTAGTTTTGACGTCATCACAAAGCTACATTTGCCTGATGCCGTGTACTAGTAACATACATATGTACATTCAAATTTTCACTTGCTTACAGATTTGCTGCCTCAGAAAATGTGTTCAATTCGGCTAAATACAGGGTTGGCCAAAAGAAACCAAGGGGTGTAAAAGTTTAATAACTTTTTTGTTTATTAACTTTTTTTATTTTTTCTTTCAGATTATATAATATACAAAATGGAAATTTTTTTACACTAAGTATGAAAAATGATGTCTCTTAAATGACCACCGTTTTCAGCTTCGCACTGATGGGCTCTTTTTAGAGCATTTTCCATAACATCTTTCAAAACTAGTGGCTGTAGCGTTCGAATTTCTGCAACAATGTTTGCCTTGAGTTCAAGGATTGTCTCTGCCTTGTTCACATACACTCGCTCCTTCAAAAAACCCCAAAGAAAATAGTCGGGTGCTGTCAAATCTGGCGATCGCGCTGGCCAAATAATTTCCGAATTTCGAGAAATTATTCGCTCTCCAAAAATTTGACTTAAAAGTGCCATTGTGTCTCGGGCAGTATGGGCAGTGGTTCCGTCCTGCTGAAACCACATACCAGTTCTGTTTTCAAGAGCAGGACGTAAAAAATTTTCTATCATAAACCGATACCGCTCTCCATTTACGGTTACATCACTTCCATCTTCATTCTCGAAGAAGTAGGGCCCAATGACATTTTCAGATGTGATCCCACACCATACTGTACACCTGATGGGGTGCAATTGGCGTTGATGAATGGCTCTTGGATTTTGAGAACCCCAGAACCTACAGTTCTGCTTATTAACAAAGCCATTCAAATGAAAATGAGCTTCATCACTCATAATCAAATTTAAAAAATAGTTGATCTCTGGTTTAAATAATAAAATTCTATTGTTCTGGTTCTCTGTTCAGTTGTGAACCTCTCCATTATAAATTCTCCAAGTGTTGTCTATATAATCTGAAAGAAAAAATAAATAAAAATTAATAAACAAAAAAGTTATTAAACTTTTACACCCCTTGGTTTCTTTTGGCCCACCCTGTATGTCACATTTGTATTTCGGAACAAAATTTTGTATCAAAATTTTACGGCATGTAGCCACTACTAGTAATTTTAAAAAAAGCAACCAACAGGCTGTAAATGTCCGTGACATCATCGCCTCATATGCATGTGGCTTTTTTACATGCAGTGTACTCTAGGCTCGACTCACATCTGTATCATTTATGAGTTAGTTCAGAAGCTAGTTGTAAATGAGTTAGCAAAAAGTCACCAATATTTTGAGCTAGCTAATAAAAATCCGACAGGGATTGTGCTGCTACAAGTAATTTTTGTTTTACAAAAGGTTTATTAAGCAAATGTCCATACAAAGTTTGTTTTGTAAACATTTTGTGAATACAATATGTAAATACAACAATAAAGTTTTGTATTTCTTTTCCACGCGCACATTTATCTTAATTTTATCAAAAAAAAATATGAAGAAAAATACCAAATATGCAGAAGTCTAGTAGAATGCGTGCTTAAACTAAATAAATCTTTATATTTATTTTTAGATTGAAATCAATTACTCTATTCGTAAACATATTAAGTCAAAATAGGTTGTTCATTTTTGTTGCTCTTGCTTATTTAATTATTGTAATATGAAGGGTTTACCAATAAAAACCGGTCGTTGTTGGCACTCTATGGTGTCTGCCTAATCTGTTCGTCAAGCACAAATAAGTCAAAACAAATTCAAATATTGAACGACTTATTATGTTTGATCATTAATGGTATTTATAAGGCAACATGAAAAATAAAATCCATTGAATTTCTAATTGTATAAAGGTGTAGAAAAATTGAATAGGCTCATATTATTTGCTGGATTTTGTATAAGTTTCTAAGCCTACTACGCTTGTTTTTATTTTGTGATTTTCAAAATAGGCTCATATTATTTGCTGGATTTTGTATAAGTTTCTAAGCCTACTACGCTTGTTTTTATTTTGTGATTTTCAAAAATATTATTTATTATTTGTGAATTCTCTAATAGTTTTTGAAAGTCTGTGCATAAGACAAGACGTTTGTGACTGTTCAAAATGTGTGGTTGAAAAGTCGACTGACGATTTGTTACAGCAACAATAAAATTCGTATAGACAACGCTGAACTACCACCAAATAAATTTCAAATTAAATATGTCCCTTCACTTTTTAAGTGTGCAGGAGACTATCAAATAAACTCATCAATCACATTCTTGTGTGCGTACAGTCATGCTTTTCGGCTACACGTATGCGTTGTCGACAGTGATTGATGAAAATCAAAAAGTTTTGATTTTGTACTTTGACGGCTGATTATTTGATCGTATAAAACTATGATTGACGAAAAAAAAATTAAATCGTTTTGCGTCGCCATAGAAGAGCGCGAATAAAACAAAATGTATTTTTAATTTTATCGAAAATTACCATTGCTTGCCAGCTTTACTCGATTTAAATTAACGTAAACGTTTTACTGTGTAAAACTGTTATTTTTTTATACCAAGGTTTCATTCAGATTTTTTTCTTCTTATTTTTATTTAAAAAAAAAACTGCCCTTGCCGCTAAAAACAAAACATTATCATCCGATGACAACTTGCTTTTATACGAACACTCCGACGTCAAAATACAAATGGTGATTTACGTGCAGCGTGACCGTTTGACCGACTAAAGTGGCGATTTGCCACTTTTTCGACTGCGTTTCCCCTTTTTCGACTGCCTTGCCACTTTTTGACTCCCTATATTTAGGGTGAGTTATATGAAAATACATTAAAAATAAAAAGTTTAGTGCAGTTTTCTCGTTTTTTTTTTTTAATTTTTCCCCTTTTTTTGATAAATCCCCTATTTGAAAAATGTCATCGGTCACTCTTTTTACGTGTTTATTTTTACGAATGCCTTTAAGCGACAAGCATACGACACTAGCTCATACATATACGGGTTTATTTTTATCGTATCCAGAGCCCATAAGGTTTCTGCTTTAAGGGCGCACTGTTTTCTTTGAAAACTTTGAAAAGATGCTGTTCTTAAATTTCAGAAAATAAAACGCATGGACTCCAGCAGGCTTGTCAGATTTTTTCCTACCTATTTCGCCAAACTAATTTTAAAAATCACCAAAAATCGCCAAAAATCAATTTTATACAGTTTTACTTAATATATATTTGATAATAAATTTGTTTTTAACTAACTCTTTTTTTTATATAAATTTTACAAAATAGTCGTATAAAAATTTAGCAGGAAATCGTCAAAAATTATTTCTTGTAAATTTTTCTCATGTAGATTCAAACACATTGATTTCTATAACTAATACATATAAGAAACATCATAAAAATCGAATTGTTTCAATTTCTTGCAGACGAATCGCCAAATCAAAAATTAGACGCCAGACAAATTGAAAAATTGCCACGTTTGGGGAGAAATCACCATATCTGACAAGCGTAGACTCCAGCACATTTTAAAGTAAAATTGGCGATCTCTGTTACTTCAAATTCGAGCGATTTTCAGAATATGGGCGATCGGCCTATTGTGTATTCCACTCGTTTTTATGGGAAACCTCTTTACAAGAAATTTGATTCAACAGAAAAACTGCTCAAGACATAAAATAAGGTTTCGAAAACACATTCAATACATACATAAGAAAGAATAAAATCGAAATGGATACTTGAAATAACAACAAGAAATTACACACCCTAAATACCACTCCAAAAAGGAGAGTTTTTATTATCATTTTTATTATCATTTAAAAAAGATTAACAAGAAATTATACGAATGTATATAATGTTGTGTGCATACAGTTTTGCTGACTGAATACAATTTCAGAGCCGGTTTTATGAGAATGACTTCAAATTTGCTTAACAGCTTTTATATTAACAAAATAAAAACAAAATATACGAGTATGTAAACGGCGTGTCTGTTGGTGATAGCAGAACGAACAAAGTGGTTTTAAAGGATTTTGACTAGAACTTGGAATTTCATCAAATGTTTTTCAATTTCCAATAGGAGCATTTGGATTTAATTTTTTGTTACAAAGCAAATTTAATTTTCTGATGAGTTTTACATTGCAAATTGTTGCCATCAATCAATAATTTTATTGAAATTTCAAAATGTTATTGTTATTGTATTTGAAATAAATGCTAACTTAGTTTTCCTTTTTGCGTTTGCTGTTCTGCGATATCATTTAAGGACAACAATGAAGTTCGCTCTCCAGGCTGAATTACGAGACGAAATTAGAAGTGTATCTTTTATGTAGATCCCAAAAATAAACCGGTGTATCGATAGATTCGATTCCCACCAAAGACTGGTCTGCTTCACTACAGCGGCTGAAGAAGGTATTTGTTGCTATTAGGGTATTAAATTAATCGGGGTGTTGTTTTAATCGGTTAATCGCCCGATTAATTAATTGAGGTTTTGGTTTAATGGGTTAATAATCAATTAATTTTAGATTGGTTAACCGATTACATAATTTTTTTTAGATTGCTTAGTAGATTGAAGAGGTCTTCTAAAATAATATTGTAGAAATAGTATCAAAAAGATCAATGGTAAATATCAAAGGATTTTTGTAAGTCTGATAGAACTTGTGAAATGGTTTTTAAATCGCGCTAATGATATAATGAAAATATTTCAGGGTGTAACTCCGAAGTCTGACCAGTAGTTTATTACTACCACTGATTTCGATTTGCGTCCGCGCAGTCTTCTTTAGGAATGCACGTATCGGCTATGAGCTATCACAATCGCTGTGTGTGATCTCGGGAGAGCACACGTAGTGTTGCTACAAAAATGGTCTTGGATGACTAGTGCCTGACCAATGCTGGTGCTCGATTGTATGCGATCAACCATCCACCTTTATAGGCGTTGTTGTCTTTCAATAGATGCTGCTTCTGGTTAAGCGATTCCGGTATTGGTGGATAATTTTCATAGTGTTCTACCTACCTCATGCTAAAACTATTCTTGTCTGGTTGATCCCTCGCACAATTCCATTTTCCGTGAACCTCTAGCAGTGCAAGATTGAATGGCTAAAACAAAGCACCTGGGGGAAATACTTACTCATTGTCCGGGATAAGCAGCACTTGCAAGATAATTAAATATGTACAGTGCTCATATATACTAGACCCCTTACAAAAACGTCTAAGACATAAGAGATTTTTCAAATGCTTTACTACAGCGAAATCTTCTAAAACAAACGCTAAATAACAATGTTTGCAAGAAATTTATTGCAGGTATTCATACGCATGGACGCGTATACAAACGTCATGTATGTACCAGGGAAAGCCAATCGATACAAATTATTTTGGATACTCCCGCACATATCGAACATTTTTTATGCTAGTGCGTGTTGATATCTATTCATTCTCATAATTGCGTATACCCCTGCGCACTTTATTTCATACTTGTATGTATCGATGAGCATTCTTCGTTACATCCCGCATATCTACGCATATCTACCGACATACCCATGACCAGGGCTATCAGATATGGCGATTTCTCGCCAAACGTGGCGATTTTTCAACTTGTTTGGTGTCCAAATTTTTGGTTTGGCGACATGGCGATTTTTCTGGCGATAAGTAAATTTGTTGGCGATTTTTCTGGCGATAAATAAATATATTGGCGATTATTAAAGCTATTTTTTTTAACAAAATTGAACTTCAAAATTTTTCTAATTCAGGAAAATTAGTTTGTTGAATGAGTAGTTTCAAAAATAAATCCTATCAAAACTCGTCAGCAAGAAGTTAAAACAATTTGATTTTGATAATTTTCCTATATTAATTATAGTTATTAATGAATTTTGTATTTGGATGAGAAAAATTTACAAAAAACAATTTTTGGCGACTTTATTTCTAATATTGGCGATTTCCTGATAAATTTTGACACGATCATTTTATAAAAATTTCTGTAAAAAAAAACTGTTATATCAAAACATATTTATTATCAAATATTTACTAAGATAAACTACATAAAACTGATTTTTGGCGACTTTTGGCGATTTTTAAAATCAATTTGGCGAAATAGGTCGGAAAAAATCTGACAACCCTGCCCATGACTTGCAACACATTCGGTTTTTTAAATATTTTTTGATAAGTGTTGCCAGAAATACTAGTTTGTAGTTGTTGAGAAAATAAAATTTTTTTCAAACTATTTTAACATAAAATTCAATAAAAATGTTTTACCCACACACACACTCTTCGAAGTCCTTAGATCTAAAAGCCATATTTACGGGAGTAATTTGACCGCGGGTATAGAAACACGCTCCATTTTAGATCTGATCTAAGAGCCGAATTAGTGCAAGAAAGGTTGAACCATGGCATTCCTTACAATTTTAGCGCTTATTTGTCGCCAATTTTCGCGATGAAACTGACTTTTTAACAAAACCTTGGCTTTTTTACCATTTTACCGATTTTCAATCCATCTGCATATCTATTTGATCTTAGCGAATTTTCGCCATTTCGGCATTCCTTAGATCTTTAAGTATTTGTATTATTTTAGGGATATTTATCGCAAATGTTTTCTTTTTTTCGCAATAAAAGTGATTGTTCCCAATTATTTGTTTTTTTTGGCAGTTTTAAATATTTTCAACCAGTATCAGACTATGATATCTTTTATTTTTTTTTATGTTACCAAGTTTTTACTAATTTTCGACATAGTCGCAAATTTTTCCAAGTTTTTGACATTCGTTACAATTTTGGTGTTTTTTTAATACATCTTAAGGCCTTTTTCAATAAAAAAAATTATTCACGAATTTTCGCAACTTTTTGTAAGTGAGATTGTTTTTGATTTTTATTTTTCGTTCACATTTTTTAGGTTTTGGAAATTTTTTAAATAATATTCGCATTTTTTGCAAGTTTTCGCTATTGATATGCGGAACAAATTTTCCACTTAGGGGCTGTCTATATATTACGTAACGCTGTTTTCCCCGATTTTTGACAATAATTTTTAACAAATAACAAAGTTGAAACAAGAACTCAATAATCAACATGTTTTTTATTTTCTTACTTTACTATTAACTTGACTGCACCCGGTCAAAAAAATACTTGTGTGGCAACACTATATTCTTAAATAGCTGTTGTTGTTATTTACATTTATTTTCTTTTACATACTCTTACGACTACAATTTGAAGCTGAAAAAAAGTCAGCCAATGTAGCAATAGTAAAGTAAGAAAATAAAAAACTTGTTGATTATTGAGTTCTTGTTTCAACTTTGTTATTTGTTATTGAGCTTCTCATTTGTTTAAATGAAAGTTTATAATATAATAACTCTAGTTGTTCTAAGAAGCTTTGGGTAAAGGTTCCCTGATGATCTGCATTAGCAACAGTGAAATGCGCATAGGATCCAGCTAAACCCCTCAATAATCAATTTCAATGTATTTTTAATAAAAAAATATTTTACTTAATAAGTAAAATATTAATTTGGGATTATTAGTGCGTTTAAAAATTTTAAACTTAAATTGTAACAATTCCCATAAAAAACACTAAAAATTAAATTTAATTCATTGTTTTAAATTCATTTGTTAGACTAGCACAGTGCGTAGACAAAAATTAAATAAGCTTACGTCTGAAAGTACTCCATATGTATATTGGCGAAATTATTTTTTAAATTTCTTCCCAAGTGTCCAAAAATTTCAAAAATTATGGTTTCATAGAGAGCTTATTCCTAAACTGTATGTATGTATTAGGATGTGTATTGGAATTCCAAAACATTCGGCCGTTTCTAGATATTCGTATTCGTTAAAAAATATATATAAAGAAATTCATAAATCCAAAACGAAATTTAAATGAATGGCACACAAATATTAGTTTTTAATAATTAAAAAGAAATTATTTTTTATTTTTATGCTATGCGTTTTTGTCAAATAATCTGCTATAGTTTTCCGTATTGATGACTGAGCAGTATTTCAAACATAAAGACGAAAGAGAGCTTAAAGATGACTCCGTTTGGCCATCTTCAAATCAATCTAAAATGTGCGTGAAACAAAAAATTATATCTTGGATCAGTAAAGGTTGCCATGGCGAATTATATTTCATTTTCTAAAAGAGAACATTTTTAACCCGCTTTAAACATACAGATTGTTGGGATATCAAATGAGTCAAAATGATGTCAATTACGAAAGATATGAAATTTTTCTTTTCTTAATTTTTGTCCCTTCTATAACATTACATTTTCAATACATATTTGCCTTAAAATTAGAGGGGCACACAATCTATTTCCTAAACACATTTCACTGTTGTTTTCATAATATATTTTTTAAGTTCTGTTGCATAAAAAATTAAAATAACAATTAAAATAAAATTATGAAAATACGTCTATTTATGCAAGTTTCCATTAACACATTATTCGATATATCGAAAATACGACTTTTTGTATACATTGATGCTTGCAACTCATATAATGTAGTGATAAAAAAAACCCTCCTAGAATGACTTTAAAAACGTTTTTTATTGTGAAAAATTTGTCAAAATTTTCTTGGTATTGGTAATAATCAGCAATGTAAGTTCTTTTTCCATATTTGATGTAAAAATCAATAATATATATGGCTTAAAATTACTGTTACAGAAGGTTTTAGACACCCAGTGAAAGTTATATCACCGCATTGTAAAGTTCCAAGTAGAGCTACTGTGACTCGTTGGGTTGATAAAAAATATGAAGTTTTGTCAGGAACATTGAAAACTAAATTACACACAATGGAAAATATTACTTTCAAAACTGACATTTGGTCCGATTTGCAAAGCAATAGAACTGGCCTTTGAAAAAAGAAGTACATACCGTGCTTTGCACACATGCTTTTCTTAATTCTTATGGAATTTTAAAATAGACTTATTTATTTAATAAATTTAAAACTTAATAATTTGATATTGTCATGTACATATGTATATAGAAGAATATATTTTTTGAAAGGACACTTTCCAGCAAAAAAATTTGAACGTTTTATAATGGGTAGTAGTACTCTTTTAATGGCTTACAAAGTAATGAGTGGTACTTATTTATTTAATTATTTTATGTGTATAATAATGACTGTCTTGTAATGAATAAAATAACAACTTATTTATATCATTACATGAAGGTACTTATTGTAGTACTTCCTAGTTAATACTGAAATCTATCTAAAAAATATTTATTGATCGTGAAAGTGAGCTTCGAAAACAATAAAATAACTTTGGTTTACTACAATATTTATTACAAAATCTAAGTATTTTCGCATATTCTTCAATATACGTATTCATATATTTGCTTTGCAAAATTATGATTTTTAACAATCCCAAAAAAGGTTAAAATTTTATAATTATGTTACAAAATTCTATTTGTTTATAATTTTTGGCTATTTTATTAAATTTTGCATTTTTGTGAGCATAAAATAACCCATTATATTTTGAATACTTTTAGGCAATCAGTAATCTATTAACTTTTGGATATTTATAGGCCAAAAGTATAGGGTACCGCATACTTTTTGAACTTCTCATACAAAAATAATGGCTTATTCAGTCAAATTGTAAGTACTCACGACTGGAGAGTACATACACTTTTTTGCATTCTAGTAGGCAAACTTTTTTGCTGGGTTTTTTGTCTATGAGAATTGCAAGAAACCTTTTCCTAAACTTCTGCAAATACCATTTCCTTCTATGTATTTGGTGGATTTAATGTTAATATATTCTGCAGTTTAATATAAAAAGAAGTTTTTATGTACATACTTATATTAAGAATATTTAAAAATGTAAATGGATAAAGATGAGGAATTCAGAACCATGTATGTTCAGTTTGACTACAATTTATTTAATTTATTATAAAAACTTTGTATAATTTTCAAATGTTATTTAAATTTTTGGATAGTTTTCATAAATTTTAATGTACGCGGACAGAATTATGAAGTTCTTTTCCATACACATTTTTTTATTTAATTTTGTAGAATAAAATAGACCTCCAATTAAATGTCCATAAATTTCACATACAATAGATATTCGTATTCGCGAATATCGTTTTAAATATTCGTATTCGCGGATATCGTTTTAAAAATTCGAATTCAAATTCTCGAATATCAAAAGTTGACATTCGGCAGATGTATGTAGTATACATACTCACTCGTACATAATATATGTAGGCAACACGTATGATCAATTAAATAAAGAAATGAGAAAAACAAACGTATTTGTGTACAAAAATAGTAATTTTTTCTGTTACGTAACATTTTCAAAGACCCCCTCCCCCCACCATAACAAATCGTAACAAAACTCGAACCCCCCTCCCCCCCTAGAGCGTTACGTAATATATGGACAGCCCCTTATTGCTTTTTTGAGGTTTATATAATCAGCTTCAGGGGATTTTTTTATTGTTTTAATCCTTACTAGTTTGCATAATTTTTGCAATATATAACTTTTTTAATAGAAATTTGCTAAAGAAACCCGCCTCGTATTTATGCATTTTTTCATAAAATTAGTTGTATGAAAATTTTTCATTTGTAATCAGGCTCTTGGAGAACCAACCAAATTAAAAAAATTGTCAAAAATGCTTCAGAGATTCATGTTACGTGTCTTCTCTATTAGCAAGTTTCGTGAAATAGATTTCATGAAAAAAATGCATAATATAAATTAGGCATTTGTTAAATTCATACACAACGATTTTTTTTATTTACTTACATATTTGGTAACATTGTTCATATAGTCATACTCGTCATTACATGCTTGTGCGCACATATATTGATACGAATCAGTGATGGGAATTGGTAACTTTGATTTCGTGCCAAATCTGCTTTTAAATAGTGCAAAAATCACTTGAATAGTGCCAAACCACTTTTTATATAATTTTAAAGTTCGCCTTTGATTTTCATTTAAATTGTGGTTCTTGAATAATAATTTGTTGTGCTAGTAACTATAAAAATTTACGAATATAACAAAAACACGGTCTAAAATTCGTTGTATATACACATTAATACATTTCGAGCCCTATTTTCGATATAATCGTAAGCGACATGTAGTAAAAAATTAACTTTTTATTATGAAAATTGCAACATTTTTGATAACTTTTAAAATTTATCCAGTTGTCGACATCGACGTCACAATATTATAAAATTGGGATTTATTTATTCGCTCTCGAAAACAATTTTATGCTTCCGACAAACAATTCCATTAACTAAGGTCTAGAAAATAGCATAAACCTGAAAACAAGAGTCAGTTATTTTCGAGCACGGGTACATAACTAAGCGCCAATTTTTTGGTATTGTGTTAAAGTAACGTCGATATCGCCAACTGGAATAAGGGTAAATGCCCGATAAGTATGCTTCATATATTAATAATTTTTACTTATTTACAAGAAATAGTAATGATTCTAAAAGACATTCTTAAAAACTATAATAAGCCTAAACTATTTTAAATGATAAAATAACTTTTTCTTATTAGATGTATATAATTAGTGACAATTATAGTTTGTGCTTTTTTATGGTCAATATACTATCGATTTGTACAAATTCGTGCACGTTAAAAATATTAATAATTCCTATCTATTTATTTTATTCACACAAAGACTGTCGGTATAGTAGAATTTGTATTGCTTTTTTTTTGGTTCATAATTTTATATGTATTACGATTATAACAAGATTTATTGTTAGACTTCAGAAATCTTTACCATGTATTGAAGATGCTAAAGTTTATAATTGAATTATAATTTGACATTTTACTTTTGATGAAATTTTTAACTAAAAATATACTTTCCACGCTTGATGAAGAGTAGAGAATAAAAAGAATACTTTGACCGATTCGATAAATATTACTTAAAAATTTTTCATTGAAACTATTGTTTACGTCTCCATGTCTTTCAAAAACTAATGCACATTCAAGCTCTTGAATTTCTTAGATCTTCAAAGTCTAATATGGATCTGTGTTCACCTTTAATTTTTTCACGTATGTTATTTCATTTAGAAGCATTTTTTTATCAAAAGGAACAGCATTATTTGTATCTCCACTTAGAGCATATTCTGGCGCACACTTTTTTTAGATTCCAAATATGACACAAAAGAAATATAACAAGACTTTAATTCTATTTTTAAATTCTCCCCCCCCCCCCCCCTTATTCATAAAAAGATAAAATGAATTTGAAATTCATTTTAGGAAAATTTTGTATGGAAAATTTTAAATAAAATACTTTATGCTGGAAAATTAGTTTTTGATTATTAATAGTTCAATTTCAGTACGGCAATAATATTCTTCCGTTGGAATATGGTGAGAATTTCGATCAACATGAAGATCATCAATATATTTTTTGTTCAAAAAATTTCGACATAAATGACGAAATAAAAAAGCCTCTTTAAAATTAAATGTAGTCTGACATTTTTAGATTGTATTTCTATAATTTACTATTTCCAGGACAAGATAAATATATATGTTTGGTTTGGGGAATACTTAAGAATTTCATAAATTTCAGAATAAATTTATAAAATATTCTCTATGAATTGAGCTGTTATAAAGAAATTTATATATCTATATAATTAATAGGCGAACATGTTTTTTGTAATCCCTTTTACGCTGGTAACACTGCACCGATTTTAAAAAGATTTATATGGTTTTAAAGGATTTTTTATACAGATGTGCAGAATCTATATTTTATTGAAATCGATTTAGTATTTTGGGAGCTATAAGCGTTTAAAGTTGTTACTACTACATGCAAACATATTATACACACATTTATTAGCTTACAAGTAAAAAAGAACCAAAACATGAGTGTGTGTGTGTGTTTGTAGTATTTCTCTTGATCTAACAATTTTTTTCTCTTATTTGTTGTTGTATGAAAACCATAATAGTTAAAGGAAGATAGTTGAATAAATTGAATTAACTTGGTTAAAGGGATTTTGTTTATGTTTTTTAATTTCATGTATTATTTACTTATGCTTGCATATGTATGCAAGTTTTTGTGTGACTGTGTTTTAATGAATTTTTTATGACGTTTAGATACATTTTCTTTGAATCTTAAATTATTTACATTTTGATTCTAGAATACGGACGAGTGTGTCGTCCGTTTGATATATCTAGTTAATTTTAATTGATCGTCAATGTCTCTGGACAAACCGTTTCTTTTAACTATCAGAACCGAACAGTTGTCAGCCTCAAATCCTTGTTGTAAAAAGTACAAGAAGAATACTTATTATTGCAATAAGAATTGTTTCCATATTTAATGGACAAAAAGTGCCAAAAAAGGAGCGAGAGTGTCACAGTGCCAGGCAACATCCAATAGTGCCTAAAATGGCACAATTGTGCCACATTTCCCATCACTGATACGAATATCTATAGCACATTTGTTTGATCGAACCCGCACCTATCGATATGTACACTTATTTGTGTTGATAGCTATAGATATGTATGCCTGTATGTAAGCATGCTTGTTGATGCGAATGTGCTTTCATGCTCATTGTCGTTGGAGTATCGATATGTATTGAGCAGCCAAAAAGTAAAAGCAGTAAAAGTAAGTAAGTATTTACATACGCACAAACGATGTGTGTATGATCTTTTATTTTTCTGCGCACATACAAACACACACATGCATTGACATTAGTTGTGTGCACTTGCTTTAAAAAACCACCCTTAAACATATAATAGCCTAGTCCCGGTTCACACACTTCAACTTTTGTTGATCAACTCGTTATTCAGCTGGAAGAAAAAAGGAGATATTTGTATTTCTTTCCCCGTCTTTCTTACAGCTGAATTACGAGTTGATCAACGAAAGTTGAAGTGTGTGAACCGGGACTCACCATCTACATCTTACACACACACACAGTCAAACGTACAATATGAAAAATAACAAGCACACACGCATCAACACTACTTCTGTTGAGTGTTTGTTACGAACAAGAAGCCTTCGCTACATCGCTTAAAACACTCATATACACGTACATCAATACATCCATAAAGCTTCGCTTATCAAACGACATCATTTATTATTGGTTTAGTATAATAGATGCTACGACATCGCAGCCCTCTAATATCTACCCGCTGTAAAAATCGTAACTTTTTAGAGTTAAAAATTAGAGTGTGTTCTAAAACGAGCACCGAAAAATGTTAAAATGTGTACATATGTACATACAATTATATATAAAAACTTGAAATTTTGCAAAAGCTAGTGTAATTTTTTACTGACTACAACAATTAACACTAAAATTAAAAAAAAATCACAATTAAATTGTGTTCTATCAGTTAAGGTAATTTTGACCATGTAATTTTGACAATTTGTTGTATCTTGAAAACCGTAAGAGGCAAACTCTTGAAATTTTTAAAAATACCAAAACGAAAAAATCGCCAAAACCCGAAAAAAATCGCCAATACGGAAAAAAAGCGCCAACTAGAAAAAAACTCTAAAAATAAAACAAATCGCCAAAATTAAAAAAAAACCGAAAAAATCGCCAAAACCCGAAAAAAATCGCCAATACGGAAAAAAGCTCCAAACTAGAAAAAAAACTCTAAAAATAAAACAAATCGCCAAAATTAAAAAAAAAACCGAAAAAATCGCCAAAACGAAAAGAAACGCCAAAAACCGAAAAAATCCCAAAAACGTAAAAATGCCATAACTACATATGAATTATATATTCGTAGCATAAAGTTCATAGAGTATTACATACATACATATCTAGTGATCGTACGGAAACCTTCGTGTGCGAGTCAAAGTCGCACTTTACTGAATTTATTTACTCTGTAATACGGACAGTTGATATTATTACATATATTTTTGTTCATTCACTTCATGACCTTTGTACAGTAACGGAACTTTTTACTATTAATACATACGTTTGGAATTATTGCAATTTTGTTTTATTTTAATTTCAGTTTTATTTTTGACATAGAAAGTTCAAGATATTACTTGACATAGCAGAACAATCAAAAAATATGTACATACAAAAGCATTTCTGTCGCCGAGATCAGTACATGGATTCAGTAAATTACGATAGTCGAATTTCTATAATAAATATAACGAAAATTTATCGACTTTACTATTCAGTATTACATTAGACGATATTCTTACTCGGTTGAAGTAAAAAAGTAAACTAACAAGTTCAAATTCATGTATGCCCCTATCACAGTTCTCAACTAAATTCAGTTTGGTCGTCTAAGAGTAGACCAAATTTACACACGACCAAACTGTGTTTTGGTATTATGAACACAACTGCTTTTTAGTTGAAATTTTCATCGCGTTGCCAACTTAAAACATGTACGTATGATACGTAAATATCAAGTTTGACAAAAAGCAATTAATTTGTGTAAAAATTTAAAAAAACACAAAATCTTAGAAAAACTATTATTTTTAGTGTTTTATTCAAATAAATCATACCAAAAGGATACAAATATATGTAGATTTATTTTATGGCGACGAAAACGAAGTCACAAATATAGACGTGCTACGTATCACGTGATGATATGATTCTAACCCTCTTGAACTACCCAAAGCAAGGAAAGGAATAATCAAAATAGGGAATGAATTCCTTAAAAACTTTTTATGGAAGGTTTTTAGTTCTTTCCGGCAGAACAAAGAAATGTTTTGTTATTTGTTGGATTACCTAAAACCATACCTAAAGAAATCTTTGTATTCCGAGCATACCGCCGATACTGAAACTGTTAAGAAAATTTTGTTATTAACCATAATAAATATTTCAAGTTACGATTTTTCCATTTCTTCTGCTTTTTATATCGCGCCAACCGGTAACTATAACTACTAAAAAGCAGTTGTGAATACTCAACGTGTTTCTCAACCAAACTTACGCAGAGTTTTAAATGACAGTACCAAAACACAACTGAAAAGTCAACTGTTAATTTAGTGGAGAATGGCAATGCAAATTTATCAATCCCAACCAAACTATTTTAAAATTTGAAAACCGTGAATGGGGGCATTAGTTGTTCTTTAAGTCGTCTTTGTGTTTTTCGCTTATTTTATATGCAGGAATGCCACATGATATACAATTAAATGGCGCGTAGAACACACATGCACACTATCGTAAAAAAGAAATTACAGAATCAAATTATCGTTGCGGCAAACGAATAAATATATCGACAAATATTACGTTTTCGGTTCGAAAAAAGTTACTGAATTCAGGTACTGATTGGCTGTTGTGCTCTCGTCGGTGTGAAAGCATAAAAGCTCTTATAAAAGTTTGCACGTTGTATATATGTATGACTTTGACGTATGTAGCTGCTTTAGAGTAATCTTTATATATTTTCTTTTTCTTTTTGAGAGATAGAGGCCTGCTATGAAAAAACATTAATTTGTTCAACAAAGAATTCAACATACATATTCCTGTATCGAATGAAATGATTCGATTAAATACTTAGTTTTAGGTATATAAGTAAATTCATAGTAAAAATAAATAGGGTGTCCGGATTATCGAAATACTCCTGTATGTTCAAAGATTGCAATCGATGTTTAGTTTACAACTTACACAGTGATTTCTTGGTGCACATGGGGCGATTATGTGTGCTGAATTCACCCTGTGGGACAGGGCAGTCGGACCCACATACATATATGTGTGTATATGTATGTACATATGTATGTATATATGTATGCATGTGCTTATGTACATACATATGTATTTGTCGGGAAATAGTTTTCCAAATTTATGAAGAATACGTTTTGAAAGAAAAATTAAATTACGAAAACTTCTAAATTACAGAAGTACGAGTATTTGTTTATTGCTTAGAAAATATGCTCGACTATATTTTATCTATGCTGCTGCTTAATTATAGAATAATTTATATAAGTGTTTCTTAATTAAAATGTTTATTTACAAAACCATCACTGCCTAACTATTTAAAATTTTGAATGAATGTGCGTGTCTAAATATCTTGCAATTAAGTTTTCGTTGTCTTGTTTAATTATTCATGGTGTATTAGAAAAAAAAAACAAACAAAAAAAAAAAAAAACAAAAAAAAACAGCATAAAACGTAATTTTCAACCATATGGTGTCTTAAAGAAGCAAATTAAACAGCTTAAAATATTTTGCAGCAATCTTAAATAATGTTATCGGCACTTGTATGGTATAAAAAATCTTATTAAAAGTCTAAAACTTATTTATGGTTCTTATTAAATATTTTATATGTTTTATTAATGTGTTATTTTTCGTTTTTATTTTTAATTTTTAGATCGAGAAGATCAATCAATTCTATGTACTGGTGAATCAGGTGCTGGTAAAACTGAAAATACGAAAAAAGTCATACAGTATTTAGCGTATGTGGCTGCCTCAAAACCCAAAGGTTCTGGTGCGGTAAGTTAATAAATTATTATGACAATTTTATAGCATATGCTGTAGCACTAAGATTAAAATTTATTTAAATTTTACTCAATATGGTTAAAACAAAGAAAATCTATTAGTTGTCTAATCTCAATTAAAATGTTTAATAGTATGATTTAAGACGTACATAGTAAGTAAAAACCCTGTAGGAAATTACGTTAACTTTAAACTAACTTTAAGCTAACTATTTTGCAACTAGTACTGACTGACACTTGGACTACTTTTAATGTAATCAACTGAGCGGTAGTCAATTGTCTCACTCTGCATTACTTTCAGCTTAAAGTTGATTTTTTTAAATCACCTGGAAATCAGTAAATTAAAATTTTTTTCTGGTACTCAACGCGCTACCACTCAGCTAAGGTACCATCTAAAATAACAACAGCAAAATGTTAATATAAAACTGAAATGAGTTTCAAAGTAGCTGGGAATAAATTTGTTGGCTGTCATCAAATTCGATTACGCACTCAACGCGAAAATGTCGCCGAAACTAAAAAAATTTTTTAAATAAAAAAAAATCGCAAAAATTAAAAAAGTCGCCAAAAACCGAAAAAATCGCCATAACCGAAAAAACGCAAAAAACGCCAAAACAAAAAAACCGAAAAGACCCCAAAAACGAAAAAAATGTCAAAACTATATATTATATAGGATGAAGTTTGTATTAAATTACATATCTAGTGTTCGTACGGAACCCTTCGTGCGCGAGTCAGAGTCGCACTTTACTGAATTTATTTATTATTCTTTCAATTTACAAGTACCACAAAGGTATCATTGTATTGGGCTCAAGTTAGCTGGACCCCTAGATTTCATTTTTAGCCAGCAGCCTGCTAACCTAACCTAACCTAACCTAAAATCTTTCCATATAAACCTAATTGAAACATTTTGAAATTCCGTTCGACATCGAGTGCCATAGTTTGCCACCTGAATGCAACTTATTTGACATACGATCAGCAACTGATTGCTAGAATTTTATTTGTTTTTCAGTGCATGCAATTTTATCTTTACTTAATAAAATGCTTTTAAATGTTCCATGCATTTATTCTAAATTTTTAACTTTGATGACGAATGGGACACACTAGAGGTGGAAAAAAAATTTTCCATAGTTTGAAAAACTTTATCGATATATCGATTCAAGACAATCAAAAGTTAGAAAAACTAACAGAACAGTACTGTATTTGAGCGTCCTGTTCTGTATAAATTATTCATTAGGAAATAACGTTCAAATATTCTGTATTTTATTTACTGTTCAGTATTTGTTCTGAATTTAAAAAATTACTGCAGTTTCTGCAACAACACTGTTTTAATCAACACTGAAAAAGGCTTTAATATATCAACTATGCCAATGCCGCAGTTCTATAAAAATGCAGAAACAACATGAGTTATTTTCCATAATTTTTTCCCCTTGCGAGCGTGAATATGAAATTTGTCTCTGTTAGTGACATCTTATATTTTTAAATCTTATTTTTGATAATCCCGCTTCAGGAGCCTGGCTTTTCTTCGTTTATTCTCAAGCTACCAGCGTTGTCAACTTTTAAGTTTCAAAAAGCACCGAAACCAGGAAAAAGCGCGTAATTTAAGTAAAAAAGCACTAAATTTAAAATTTTATTGGTTTATTAAAAAAAATTTTACAAATCGTCGATTGGTTATTAGTTTGCTGCAAACATGTATAATGTATTTTGAATATAATGTGCCGCAAACGATGAAATGCGCATAAAAAATATAGGAATCGGTTGACTTTGCATTTTATTCCTAAAATTTCGAATTTGAGGCATCCGATACACATTTTATTTCTATAAGAATAAGTGAATTCTTAAATCAATTTAACGAAGCATTTTCAAGTAATTATAAAAAAAATAAATTTTTTTTTCGCCAATGAACAAACGAATCTCTCAAATATGTGACAAAGATAATAAATTTTGATCGAAATAAAAATGGTGTCAAAAGTGTTGTGCAGCAAACACAATATAAATACAAAGTTACTAATTAAAAAAAGTGATTTCCAATTTTATCAAGTTATAGGTATATAAAAAAATATTATTCATATCGATTCATTCGATAGACCTCTGTGTTTCAATTTGGAAGTAACAGAAGTTTGATGTGAATGCAAGTTTTGATAATTGCATTAAGTCAATCAATGTTTCTCCATCCATTGTCTCTACTAGACAAAATATCGCTATTAGACTATATTTGAGTAAATACTTGTATTATGTCTTCTTTGTTGTATGGCAAAACACTGTTTACATGAATTATGCTTAAAATGTTAAAGTTTAACTTCAGAGCTTATGTTTTTGAATGAAAGACTTCCTCGAAAAAAAAAATATGTAAGGAAAGAACTTTTTCTATGAATTTTTGGTTTAGTGCCACCGCCTCGAAACAAAAAGCACCGAAAATTAATTAAAAAAAGCACTGAGCAGTAAATTCAAAATTTGTCGCGTCGAAAATTTCAAAAAGCACTAAAAACGGTGCGAAAAGCACCGAGTTGACAACGCTGCAAGCTACTTTATTTCATGATTATATAACGCAGATTGAGTCCCAAAAATAGGTATGACTAAGGTCTCTCTCATTATTAATGAACTTAAGTTTAAAATCCCACAACGTAGAGAGGAAATATTTTTGCCTATTCCTGTTAAAAAAAATCGTAATTGAGCTAAGCCAGTGTGCACACTTCTACCGATATTCGGTAGATTCTGCCGAATATGTTTGTCAATTTAACAATCTACCAATTCTACCGAACAAGGCCTGAAACTACCGAATATTGTTATTTAGTAATTTAAGTCTATATATGTATGTGTAAATTGCCTATTTTGCCACATGGAAGTGCGGCCGCAGAGCGGTCATTTTCTGTCATAAAAATCATCAAAACAGAACAAAGAAATCGGTTAAAAACTGAAACTATAAATAACCTAATATTTGCCCAAGAATTGTGCCTTGGGGATGAAATATTTATTTCTACTAATGATTTAATAATTTTTGCACAAAAGTTTAAATTCATAAATGGATCTTACATATAATCTTTGTAGTTACAAATGTTTCCCAAATAAAAGTTATTTTAGTAGCTTTATAAAACCTATGTACAAAAACTGAATTCCTGTTACTTGTGTATATTATTTTATATATGCATAGCATATACATATATATAAATCGTAAGGTAAATAACTGGGGATGACACTTTTCTTATTGGAAATGCTTCATTATTTATGGGAGTTTAATTTCCAATCACATGTGAAGTTTTAAAAGCGCTTTTGGAAACTGTTTAGTTTGATACTCCTTGCACTTACCCTTTATCTTTATATAAGTACATATATTTTGATATCTTTTGTTTCTTTGAATTATTATTTTTCATGTTTCTCTGAATAGAAAAAATTTTCTACCGAATTTCAATCAAATCTACCAATTTTTTTTTGTCGATTCTACCGACTTTAAAAAAAATTAAGTGTGCACACTGAGCTAAGCCAGAAAAATGTTATTCATATGGATTAGTTTAAAGCAGCGATCCCCACACATATACATTCACACTTATGTTTGTGTTGGCGCTTCGTTTTTGAGCGTAATATCTTTTCCTCTTCTTATAGCAGGGCTGCCACGATATATTTGATAAATATATGTAAAACTCTAATTTGAGTCAATTTCTTGTGTTCAAAAAGAGATTAATGCACATTTGATGTATTTGAAATAGTATATAATAGCTTTGTTTCAGATATGATTATTCAAGCTCTAAAAAGTAGAAAAACTTGAAACTAAACTAATTTAAAAATAATGCATTGTTGTCTAGTAAAATGCGACTACACAACCGGCACATATGAATAATCTGAAATTAAAGTGGTAACCCTGATTGTAGTAACAATTGAGTACACATTAAATAAAAATACAAATTATCTCTTATTGCTCTCTTCATTATTGTGAGAGCACTCGCACAGTGATGCCAACTTAGCCCTTTTAGGGCTAGATTTAGCCCGTTTTCAGTCAGTCAAAACGCGAAAAAAAATTTAGACCCAAACTAAAAAAGGCGCAAACCTAGCACTTTTTACAATAATCTTTCAGCCCTTTTAGCCCCTTTTTAGTTTTTGCTCGATATGGCTACATTTAAACTTTAGCGAACTTTTCCTTCCTTTAATCTAGCAAAATAAAATGAATAAAAAGTCGATATTGCTCTACCAATTTAAAAAAGAATAATAATATAGGGTAATCTTTTATTTCTTCCAAATTTTTTATGCCTTGAAAGTTATTCAGTACAGCCCAAAACAGATAATGTATGTTTTTGGAAGAGCGAGAAATTGAAATTTTATTTAATACCTGCCAATTTTAAATATATCTACTTATGTAAACATACATATGTATATATATTTCAATTATATATGTATGTATGTATATGCTAACTATTTAATCTACGTATGTACATACTTTATTGAAATGTAATATGAAATCTAAATGAAATATGTACAATATTGAAGCTCTAAAGCTATGTATGTGTTGATCTCATGATAGTTATTTATATTCTAATAAATTACTTTACAAAAATTGATTTGATGTTCTTATTTTCAACAGAAACATTTTAATACTAGCCCCTTTTCGCGCTTTTTCGAAAAATTTTACTATTTTTTTTATTTTTGAATATTTTTTCAATTTAGCCCTTTCTAGCCCTTTTTTCAAAAAATTTTACGTGTTTTGAGTCTCAAAAGTTGGCATCACTGCACTCGCACGCGTGCGCGGTTTTGCAGATCGCTGGTTTAAAGCTAATGCAAGCCGATTTTATGCAGATTATATTGAATACTGAAATCAATGGGTTACTGCCTACCAAGAAGTTGAAACTCCTACGTGGAAAGATGTTAAATCCAGTTTTGTTTTCATTATGGATAAAAGAAATGACTTAAACATAATTGACACCGAATAATTTGATGAATTAACTCTTGTTAAAAGATATTTAGAAAAATGAAAGGAATATAATGAGAATGAGTGGTGGGTAAAAATGTTTACCGTGTAATTCGAAACGAAAGATAATACTTTCGAATTTGTATGCCTATAACGTGTTATGTTACTTTTTGAATTTTTTGTTAATTTTGCCTTTGTCGAAAAAATAAAAATTTAATAAATCCATGAAATATTTCCTTGTTCTGTATTTTGATTTTAAAATTATGGTCACCGTACATATAATGTACATATTTATTTACACTAAAAAATTCAAAACAAAATATTTTAAAACAAAGCAAAATAAAATAGAATTTTATTTGTCAGTTCAATAAATAACAAAACTAAAATAATTGTATGAAAAATAAGTGAGATCAGGGGAAGAAGTTTTCCGGTCATTCAGTTATTTTTGTTTATGAAAAGCAACATATTTAAATTATTTTGGTTTTAGTGGTGTATCATTCACTATCGATAGTGACTAAAAAATATCGATTTTTTTCAGAATTAAAACATCGATAATCACAAAAAAATTAACTATCGATAGTGCCATAGATAGTTTTCTACCCCCAGAACACACATGTCCACATTAGTCTCCTGCATAAGATATCTTATAAGAACTTTCAAGACATGAGGGATTTTTCAAATGCTTTACTACAGCGAAATCTTATAAAACAAACGTTAACAACACTGTTTGCAAGAAATTTATTTGAGTATTGTAGGTATAAGAGTAAAGAAGAAAACACTTCGTGACGGAAGAATTTGTGATACTAGCTTCTTTCTACGCATAAGAGCGTTTACGAACGTCATGCATGTATAGGGTTGCCAGATAACAAAAGTCAAATACCTGGACAATGGAAAAAATTCAACTGGATTTTGAAAAAACAACTGGACAATTTAAAAATAAGCTTAAAAAGCAGTGTTGATGCTTTTTGAAAATATTGTTGTGGTTGTAAATTGTCAGTGATGTACAAAATAGAGGAACTAATCAGTGTTAGGGAAAATTACAACTGGTTGTACATTTGCAAGCACTATCTTTTCTTTTTATTTAGTATTAAAAATTTTTCCTTAGAAGATATAAAAACACAACCGGAAAACAGCAATTTTTAACTTGTTTTAATAAGAAAAGCTGATCCTTATGTATTTTTATTTCCTGATTACGATTCCGTCATTAGTTTTAATCTGTAAAACGATTTCCTTTATTTCGATAGCTTTACATTGAGGAGCATAGTTTAGTCCATATTATTTTTTATTATTATCTTTTACTACGTTTATACACGCACTATTTGCAATTAAAAATATTCGCAAATAAATTAACTCACTGTTTATACGGAATAGTAAAAGTACACAAACTTGGTAGCACTTCTATAGAAAATTTACTTTTTTTTACAAAAATAATAGTGTAAATGTGCAAAATATCAAATAATTATTTGTTTTAATTGTCATTATTTACTTCTGTTAATGTTTTTTATGCAATATTAATCCATTTATTGTTTTTTGTTATCAAACATTTGTAAGCGTGGCAACCTCAAGCGTTTTATTTGCAAATAGTGCGTTAAACGTGAATAGTTTTCTGATTTAGTAAGTCGCAACAAAAACAATAATATGGAAACAATTTACAGTGTTATTTGCAAATAAGCCCTGCGTATAAACGTAGTATTTTTTACTTAAATAACTAGTTGTTATGAATTTTTGTCCGCTAATTACGAAAAAAGATTTCTTATATTCTTATACCCTCTAGTTTCAGAGATTTGTGCATTATATTTAAAAAATAATATCTTGAATTTTTCTTTTCTTACGCCATCAAAAAATATTATTTCTAATAATATGACGTCGCTGATTTTGAATATAGCCTCTATATTTTGATAAGTTCTGATTATTTTAGTGAGCCTAATTACGAGTGTCGTATTTCGAATACGAAGAGTTTGTAAAGCAATATTCTTTAGTCTTGTACAAAATAATCGTAGTAGAAGTCGAAATACCACACTCGTGATTAGGCCCAATAATTTTGCATTAAAAATTAAAATTTTTCCTTAAAATTGTTTTTTTTTGTTTTTTTTTTGGTAAAAGCTGCAAATTTCGATAGTTATTATATAACTACAAATAAAACAAAAATTTTCTGGACTGGTCAATACAACATTTATGATACGTAATAATTGCATTGATCAGATATGTGATACAAAAAACAAATTTTTTTGGAAGGCATGAGAGAGCAAAAATGTTAGTCTTTTTTTGTGAGACTAGAGGCGATAGATAAATAATAAAACTATATTCGCAATCAGCGGACAAAAATACATAAGAACCAGTTCATTTAATTTCAAAAATTTAAATAAAAAAAATTTAAGAACTAAACCAAAAAGACACGATTTTTAACATCCATGTAATAAGAGTACGATATCATGATATACTCAATGTTCATCTACTCAAATAGAATGTAATGAAATTTAATAATCCAGAAAGTATTTTTAAGTTTGGGGGACCATTCGTGATATACTAAGTGAATTATAAAAAAGTGGCATAAATTAAGCATATGCTAATTGTCACTATATCTTTAAGACTAGAGCTGCTGGGGAAAAACTAATGATGCCATCGTAATCAGCAGATAAAAATACATAAGGTTCGGCTATTTTAAATGAAGCAATAAAACCACTGTTCCGCTTTGTAATTAATTAAAAATATAATTGATAAAGAAATTATTTTTCAAAATTTAAGAAATAATTTTTAACTGGATAAATTCTATGTTAGCTGATAACTGGATGAGGCTCTAAAAAAACTGGAAAATCCTGGCCATTCCAGGCCGTCTGGCAACCCTATGCATGTATGTGTGTATGATCTTTTATTTTTCTGCGCACACGCAAAGGCACACACATGCATTAACATTAGTTGTATGCGGTTAATCACATAATAGCTTACCATCTAAATACATATTACACACACACTCAAACGTACAATATGAAAAATAACAAGCATACACTAATCAACAGTACTTCTTTTGAGTGTTTGTTACAGACAAGCTGTCGTGACGTCATCGCTTGTTAACACTGGTATACACGTACACCAATACATCCATCGTGCTTCGCTTACAGTACGACAGCATTTATTATTGGTTTAGTACATGGGTGACCAAGATAAATTTAAGGTTGTGTAAGTGAGCGAAAAAGATAAACACACAGGCAGAAATAATTAATGAAAGTAGTTCTTATATGATTTTTTTATGAAAGAATTTTTTTCTAGAAAACCGTTTCAACAAAAAGTAATAAATAAACATTATTATTCGCTTTAATTCTGACTAAAAACCAATTTGTAAGAGAAAATAATTTTTAATTTTCATGTAAGCAGAAGCATTTTTTAACATAAACAGCATACATAATAAATTTCTCGCAGTGCGTTTGAGAAAAATGAGTAAAAAGATAAGCAAAAATTTATCTCAGATAAGACTAAGTGAAAGAGAATAAGAATACGTGTGAATTCGATTTGCAAAAATTTGCTACATGATGTTCACCCATGGTTTAGTATAATACATGCGACGTGAATACATTTAAAAATCATGACGTTTTTACATTTCAAGACTGTTTACGCAGCTCTCTAGTCCACATGTCCCTTGAACTTTCTCCCAGAAGGAGTAAAATTTTTTAAATATTGACAACACTTTAGTCATAAAATGTTGACCTTAGTAATAGGAATCCGCAAAAATAATTAAAATTTTCAGTAAAAATTTCTTCGTCATCAAAGGGTTAAAGGCGAAAACGTTTCCGCAAGAATTAAATAAAAAAAATTTGGACTAGAAAAATGGCCTCTTATATCAATATTTTTTTCTAAAACAATTCTTAATTGCATTTTTCTAATGTTATGTAATATAGAAAATATCGCTACCTTAATATGGAAAGGCCCTAACTCGTTATTTTTTTTTTTTTTTTTTTTTTGAATTCGAGATTTTTATATTTTTCGATATATTAGATGTTCCTCTATCGAAAAATACAAAAAAGTGGATTTCAAAAAAATTATGAATTATGGCCTTTCTATATTAAGGTAGCGATATGTAGTATGTATGTACGTAGATATGTGTGTACATTGTACATACATACGTATATTTATAAGAAATAAATATTTCCCAATTAACAGATGTCGTCGTTTATTATTGAATGATTTATAATAATTTTATTGTAAAAATCTGAAATGCAATAATATTCCTTGGGAACGCGTATTCTCGTGAATTTGTTCTAAAAAGTGTTTTCTCAATTAACAGATGTTGTTATTAAATATGTAGTCCAAAAATCGTTGAGTACTTTTATGGAAATTTAAGAAAATTTTTGTAATAATTTGTATTAAATATAAAATAACAAATGAAATGAAAAACTACTTATGTATTTTTTCGTGAGTCTATGTTCACCTAGTTAATTTAACCATGTCCATATTAAGTTAACAATTTACACATTTTTTTGCATTTAATGACAACAAAATTTATTAACAGATGAAAAAAACAAAACAAACCATAATTGATTATGATATTATTAAAAAGTTAAGATTTTTTTTGTGTCTATCCAATTTATAAATTGACAAAGAACCTTGTCTAATAAGGAAACTCGTTCTTGAAAATGTGCAAAAGTTATATGGGAAAATATTTTTTTTTTGCTAATAATTGCAAACAAAGTTGTATACTATTTATTCGCTTAACAAATTTGGTTGATACTTATAACAAATACATAATTTTGTTTCTGCTATTGCTATTGTACTCGTAACTCATTTTTCTGTAGTCACTGTAAAACTTAAATGACAAAAGAAGAAGAAGACGAAGAAAAAGGAATACAGAGAGGAAAAAACTACGTTAATTTAAAATTTATTTATTGACATTTGACGTGCACGCATGCGCCTTTAAAACTGCCACACAATTATATGATTTTGACAGGCGTTTGTTGTTTTTTATGTCTGTAAATTGTAATGTGTTTCCATTTCAAATTTTCCATTTGATTTTGTTATTGAAATTCGCAATGAACTTGTTTATTGTGTACTTGAATATAAAATATAAACAGAAAATAACTACAGAAAATTACGAAGCAATTGGCAGTTTAGTTTTCAACATCTTGTATTATTTGACGAACATTTAAATTAATATTATGAATGTAGTCGTAGTAAATCATACGTATTAATTATACAACTTTTGTTTGCAACAGTTAAATGCATAATTGAAACTAAGGAAAATAAAATCACAATAATGAAAAAACAACCAAATCAACTATTCGATTTTAATTTTTAATTAAAGGTCGATTAATAGTCCCTGGATTTTTTATATTACTGCCGACTGCATAGAATTTAAAACGCCAACGGATAGTTCATTATACTGATCATGTTACAGATTTACGTGAGCGCCTGCGAATTGTGATGTGAAGTTGATCATCTGCCCCATGCACTATTAGAAAACACTATGTGACTTGCAAAGAACATATATATATGCACATAGGTTGCAATTAGAGTTTCTACGCGGGGAAAAAATCACGGGAATTCCCGGGAATTATTTTTTTACAAATCCCGGGAAATTTTTAGCTGGAATTTTCGGGAATTTAATATTTACGTTTTTGGAATTTGTTTTATTACTTAAAAATACAATTTTGTAACGATGCATAATATAAGCATGGAAACAGATGCAATAGAAGTTTCCGAGGTGACTCCAACAACTTCAAGAGTTACGAATACTAAAAACTCTATAGGAAATAGATATAGATGGAATTTCCATCTATGCTATAACTCCCAGCATATGAATATATTTAATATTGTTTTTGGAATTTCGTTGTTCTTGAAATGAACGAATGAAGTTGTTTTGTTTTCAATTTAAATGTTGTATTTTACTTGGTGACCATGCGTTCAATTTTTGACTT
Organism: Tachina grossa; assembly: GCA_949987645.1. Taxonomy (NCBI): domain Eukaryota; kingdom Metazoa; phylum Arthropoda; class Insecta; order Diptera; family Tachinidae; genus Tachina; species Tachina grossa. The sequence continues at coordinate 67,080,603 of OX465278.1, read as the reverse complement.
TCAATTCCATTCAAATTGCAATACACTCACACTTTGTTCACTAACACAATCAAACTTTATAAATTGAAAACTAGATTGATTTCAAATTCACCTATCCATTCATATGGCAATTTAATTTTCAATTTGACCTGGTCACAGCACACATTGATTGAAGCTACAAATTAGAGTTGTTTCTTCTTCGGTGGGATTTAAAAAATGAAATTGATCATCAATTTGTGTCACAGCTATCAATTTCAAGGAATTTTGACATACAATATGTGTAATGAAATTGAAAGCCATTCATTGAACGTGTGGCTGCAGTGTTAATTGAAATTTATGTTTCAAGAACTGTTTGAGAATTCACAAACAATAATATTTTTGAAAATCAAAGATAAAGCTTAACCACCAGCAAATAAATTTCAATTAAAATAAACTTATGACAATATGTCAAATAATAAATTTCTTAAATGTTAAATATTGTAAGTTTTTTTCATGAAATTATATTTTTATTGAAGCCATTTACTTAAATTCCTATGTTTTTGAAATTCCCGGGAATAGAACATTTTTTCTCGATTCGCGGGAATTGGAAAAGTCCGGGAAATTAGAAACCCTAGTTGCAATCATTGAACATAGTTATCCCTGACTATGAATATGAACCTTGCTGAGAGCTATCTAAACTCTTGTTGCTATCTAAACTCTGTTGAATGGCAACACCACCTAGAATAGTGTCTGTCGGTAATGGATTATACGGGAACATCACCATCCACTAAGCCCCTAGAGTAGTACTGATACTACAGTTACCGGTGGCTCGAAGTTTCACCCCTCAAAGACTTTGATTTGTTGCTGTTTGGAAAATGCATACTGAAAATTTTGTAAAAAGCGTTACTAAGGGTGGGAGGAGCATAGTTTGCAGTTGTTTCTTATGTTACTTGGGACACTAAACTGAAACTTGCCATCCAGTTCTTTATACCAGCTCTAACTGGAAATTTCGTAACAAAGTTATCTTCAAGTGGCGATATATCGTTTTCGAATCCAGTTAATAGTTGCGGAAATATCAAACTATTTTTAGCGTGTGACTTGTAAATTTTCAAAATTTCCAAAAAAAAAAAATAGAAAATGCAAAAATTCAAACAAAATGCTATTTCTCTATATGTTCTTCCCAAAAAATATTACTTTCATAAAAATTAGTGCACTACTTTTTATTCTATTCCCAATTTAATCCTGGTAGTCTATTAAAAATTTCACGCGAAATGTTGACATTATCCATATCAAAAAATTTTTACATGAAATATGCATGAAATAATGTTGCAAAAGTTGCACTCTGTTCAACTCGTTAAAAATTTATGAAATGTATCTGGCAGCATTTTCTTGACAGCTGATGTTTTTGTTTACAAAATTTGGTCAATGTTGCATACTTATAACCAATAAAAACGAAAATTTTTTCTGAAAAAGTAATATGGGCATATCTTGTTAACTCTCTAATTCCCATACCTTCATTTATGAAAATAAAACTGATTTATTCTTGTGTATAGCATAAGTATGTTTGATTTACACCAAAAAAAATTTCGATATAAAAAAAATATTGCTAGCATTGTTTTTAGAGAGGTGTCACCTACAGGTGACACTGGGCACAGTTTATCATTGGCAGTATATGAAAAAACTAACAAAAAATTATTCTATCATTTACTAAAACTTTGGCAGAACAAAATTTTAGTTTATTTTTAAATTTTTTGAGGGATTTGTACCATTATTTGAAATGTCTAATATTGCACTTAGAGCACATTTTGCTTGTCCGTTCATGAAAAAATTACAGTGACGTTGTGAGAAGTCTTTCTTGAAGTGGTGTGTTTTGAGCAACCACCCAGTCTAATTTTATCTGCAACTTCGACATAATAGAAACACCACATTGGGGCCAAGCTTCTGACATATTCTAGAGACTGCTCGGCACTTATGCCATACTCTGATCGCAATTTCAAGTTCGGACTACTTGCTGCTTGGTACACTTCATAGTTTATAATATATCATTGTGCTGTAACGGCCGACCATGTATGTAAATGTACCAGTAAAGTATCAGTTCAGAAGGTACCAATAAGTAACTCAAAGTATTTTAGGGTCTTGGCAATGTTACACAAGTGGAGATATTTTTGTTTTTCAAAAAAAAAAAAAAAAAACGGTTTCGTTTTATGCTCCCAGATACCTAATTATATGTGTCAGGACATTCTCAAATACTTTTGTGTCATGTAACCAGACAGCAATAGTATAGCAATATAAACTCTGACTTAGTTAACTGTCTTATTCAATGTATAATTGTTCTTTAGGGCATGCAAGTTGCTTATATTCGCGATTAGATTTGCTATATTCTCACTATATTATAACTAGAGGCAGTAAGAAATACTGAAATCTGAGTAAAACTTTCAGCATTATTTGACCATTTCTTTACTGTACAATCAATCCTTCTTCACTGTATTATGATACTTGTAATGTACTCTAATCCACCTCACCACTTCTATCGATAGATCTTGTATGAACCTCCACTTCTAAACGTAACATTCGGCTAGGAAGGTGAACAAAATCGACTTCATTTTCGTCTCCACTATCTTCATCATTAATCTTTCCATCCTCAAGGAGTGTAAACAGCGGGGTCTCCACTCTCTAGTATTTCCAGTATATCGTTCAAACTCAATCTACAGCAATACAAGTAGCAATTGTGAAATTTAGTAATTCACAAATTTTGTTGCATACATCCGTTTATACTGTATAATAATACCCAGTGTCACCTACAGGTGACACTTCATAAACTTTCCCCAATTTTCGCTAACACATATTTTATTTTTTAACGATCTAATTTAAAATTATTAGTTTCAATATCTCACAGTACTAATTTGCAAAAATCTTTTCGTTTCTTAACCTTTTGACATTTCTACAACAATTTATTTATCACAAGTCACTCCAGCACGAAGAAATCAAAAAACTGGTTGAAAGAATAAGAAAAATTTGTCAGATAAAAAATGCCAGAATTTTCAAAATAAAATTACAAACACTATACACAGAAAAAATATCATCGAAATGCAACCAACAAAACAAATTGTTAACATTTAATTTAAAAATTAACAAGCATCATTGTTGATATAACAAATTTTAATTTTTGTAGTCAATTAAATTACTCAACAAAATTATTTGTTAAATTATATCGTAATGGAATGCGCACATTTAGAAGAAACAAGAAATCATATTTTGTGTGTATTCATCATTTGCGTATTAAATAAAGTGTTGGTCTTTAGCTGAGAGGTAAGTGAGTCAGTTTATTAGTGTTGATGTTGCCGGTTCAACTCCGCCCAAAGACATTGAGTGTTTTTGGCAGACAAGCAAAAAATCGTTTAGAGGATTGTGATTGTGTATAAAAGGCTTGTTAATAAAACAATTATGATACATAAAATCAACAATTCACATTGTTAATATAACAATAACTTTAATTGAAATAACTTTGAAATATAGCAAAAATAAATGTTGAAAAAAATAAGTAATTTTCAACAAATTACTTGTTGATATATTTATTTGAAAATATTTTTCAGATTTTCCTTCAACTTACAATTTCGTTAATTGTATTTACAAAAATCGTTGTAGGTTCAAAATCAATGAATTATTTAATTGATATAACAAAAAAATTAATTGTATTTACAAATCATTTTTTTCTGTGTAGGGTGTTATAATTGTACAAATAAAAAATAAATGTTCGAAAGGTATCAATATGAATGCGTAAAACAAAAAGTTTCAGTAACATTGGTTATTTCGCTTGAAAAATTTTACTAGTATTAAATGTAGCCCAACTCGTGTTTTTTTTTTTTTTTTTTTGTAAATTTCTCGCTTTTATTGCTTGGAAGTATGCAACATTGTTAAAATTCCGTGTGAAAAAGTAAAGCTCATGTTGTTTCGCAGCTGAAACTAAAATGATGCCAGAGTCATTTTGCATGGAAAAACATGTTGCCAAATAGATTTTAAGTGTTTTTCGCAATAAGAACCGAGTACTACTTTTGCGAATTTATTTCGCAATATATTTCATACCAAATACTTTTACATGTAGTTTGACAGCATTTCGCACGAAATTGTGAACAGAGTACCAGGCTTTACGTGCCAAATTTTTCACGCGAAGCAATGAATGTTGCTGAAAATTTTTCACTACTTCGAACAGAGTACTAGGCTTTAGTTAAAAAATTAAGTGAAATTATTTGCATATAAATATTGCATTGTACAAACAATTGTGTAACTTGGTTTTCTATGCTACGATATACAATTTTTTTGTACACGCTTATATTTATTTATTCAAGTCTATTCGGGAAGTCACTTTCACCACAAATACGCGCATCTTTCACTTTTTCCTATTCTAAAATACTACGTTGGAGATGAGTGATAGAAAACATATGCTTTCTTTCCCATTGGAGGTATTCTAAAATACTTCGTCACCATGATTCAATGTCATATTCGTTCGACGCTAATTTTAGCGTGTTAAGTTTAAATAAATAAAGAAAAAAGAGATACGAAGTGTTTATATGGTGTCTACCAATGTTAATTAAGCTTTAATGGCGTTCGGACAGGCTCTACAAGACAATGAAGTTTTCTTTAAGTTTTTCAAAGATGTAAACATGCTTTTAAAACAAATAGAACAAGTTACTAATTTCACCTTCACTGTTTATTGTTTCTGTTTATGTTAAGCACTTGTACTCTTAAGTTTGTTCTTTAAATCCCTTCTTAAATCCCTTTTTGCTTTAAACTTTTTCTGCATAAATGTTGTTGATGTTTTTATAAGAGATAACAAAATATCGATTACTGAAAACGATATTTCTTCGCACGTATTTTAGAATCGGTCGACGTCGAAAGTGAACGTTCGACGACGAAGAAGTGAAGCGCGTATTCTCGAATAGACCTGATTGATTCTTCAAAAGTGAACTAAAAATAAGTATTCAAATTTTAAATCTAGATATAGTTAATATCTAGGCCCAACCAGTGCCGGACATAACTTAGTGATAGTGATTAATAATACATAAATGTCGTATTAAGCACAAAAATACGACATACGGCATACATAACTTTGGATTTTGGATATCGAGGTACCTATTTTATGAGATTCCTTCATCAGATTAAGAATAAAATTGAAAGTATGTACTTGCAATGAGAAGAAGTACTTTTACATCTGTTATCATTAGTTTTTGCTCCAGTTAATTTTTATCGAAACTTTATATAGTAGGTTATATATTAAAAAATTTTAGCACAAGAAGGACGCGTCCTCTTTTTCTCCAAATGCAAATGACAATCCTATTTGTATATCGTTGCAGAATTTGTAAAAGTTTGTTTTTCATATAATTTTCACTTATTGATGATTTTTATAGGATTTGTTATAATTCATTTAATTTAGAATAATTTTGCCATTGAGACGGGCAGGGCAGTACATTGTAAATTGTAAATATTTTAAAATTCCAACTGTAATGTGATGTACTCATTTGCATTGTGTTAAAGTATGTACATAAATGTTATTTTCTCAAGGCATACCAAAAGCTAAGACAGAAGAAATATAATCAAATGGAAAAGAACATCAGACATAGTTTGAAAATGAGTCACTTTATCTTTAACAAAAGCTGTTTATAAGAGTAAAAAAGCGTAAAAAGCTGGCTTTTCAGTTTTCAAAGCATTTGTTCGTTTGTTTTATAAGCAAATATTAAATACATATTCAAATAAATATGTACGAGTATTATACTCATACTTTTACAAATACAGTCGAACTTCTCTATAACGTAGCATGTGGTGTCGAAACGATCTACCACTGTATAGAAAACATTAGTTACAAATAACAATAGCCAACAAAGTTTTGGACTAGAGCAACCAAATATCTTTTCTAGGGTAATTTGGTAGGCTGAATTCGAATTTGTAATTGGTTTTTCTCTATCACGTCAGGTTTTCGAGATACAAAAAAAAAATGTTTTTATTCGTTTTTTTTTACATAAAAAATCATTAGTTTAATATATTATATTTAGTGAATGGCGTTATTTAAACTTCGTTTGTATTTTGTTGGTTCGGTTTCACGTATTGGAGTCCAACAATAGTCTCCCAGCATGCTTTTGTCCCAAAATCCTTTATAATTTCTTTAAATTTTCGTTAAATCTTGGTGAACACGCTCCCCTTGTTCGTCGCTCCGGAAATGACTGGTAATATATCATTTGGTGGACGTTGAATTGGTTTGAAAATCGATGGGACATTTGCGTACTATTGAATCCAGCAACTTTTGTTAAACAGAAATAACAATCGGTTTGGTGGTTACTTGACTCTCTCCAAAGTACTGGAATTGAAAAACCGAAATAAATCTTCTTGCCATTTTACCACTTGTATCAAACAGTTCTGTAAATATTGCAAAATATTGTCAGTGTCCACGGTTTGTTCAAGTTTCTGGCAGCAAAGCCAAAATGATGTAAATATGCATATTTTAATGATTCTAATATTGATTATCCTTTTTTCCAACCAAATATTCAGCACACACAAAGCTAAAATAGTTTAAATCATGCTATTATGAAGATTTATTATAAATGTGGGCTTCAGTCAAGTTAACAATTGTGAAATTCTAGTGTCAGTATTGACTGTTTTACAGTATTGCCAACATGCGATAAAAAATTAACAAGATGTGATAGCCCAATATTTATGCCAGATTCCAATTCAGCGCACCCAGATTAGTTTAAAAAACATGCTTCGTTTCCGAAGTTAATTTTTTTCCAAATTTGTAGATCAGTGTAAACAATCAAAATTAAATACATATACTTACATACATACATATGTACATAAATACATACATATGTAGATATGTCAAAACTTGAATTTATTTCAATAGGTGATTTTTATTTCATTTAAGAAGTATGTACTTAGATATAGAGAAATTCGTTATAGGGAGATAAAAATGTCAGAAAAGAATATACTGTTCCATATTCGTATAAAGTAATTCGTTGTTGTGAAGTTCGACTGTACATACATATGTATATACATACATACATAATGCATATCTGCCAAAAAAAGGTAAAAAAATTAAATTTAATTGCCACACAAAACCAAAAATAATCAACAAGTAACTTGAGAGTGTTTATTTCGTCTGTGCCGAATTTAATAAAACATGTATGTGCAATGTCACCAAAAAAATAAATAAATGAAGGGTGTCCCAACAAGAACGCAAGATTTAAATTTTAAATAAAACACAGATATTTAGAAAAAAAATCGTGAAACTTTATTATATCGTAAAGTAGACAAAATGAGGTTATGTGTGGAACAACAAATCGGGCAGATGGCCGCCGCGGCTTTGCTGGCACACAGGCGATCTTTTAATGAAATTGTCAATGGCCGTTTTGCATAAATGCTGCGGTGTTTCATTAATGCAGCGTCCAATTTCCTCTTTTAAGGCTTGAGTCGTCGTCGGCTTATTCGCGTAAACCATCGACTTCAAAAAACCCCAAAGAAAAAAGTCTAATGGTGTTAATTCGCACGATCTAGGAGGCCAATTCTGGTCTCCAAAACGCGAAATAACACGACCGGGAAATGACTGATGTAGCAATTGAATTGTTTCTCTGGCTGTATGACATGTGGCGCCGTCTTGTTGAAACCACATGCCCTCCACATACATTTCTTCAATTCTAGGCACGAAAAAACTGTTTAGCATTTCACGATACCAAACACCATTGACTGTTTGCGCTTGACCTGCGTTTGAGCGACATCATCACGTACAGCTGCAACATTTTCGGTCGATCGACCTGGTCGAAGGCGCGTTGTTGTCTTTACATCACTAACAGACCCAGTTTCGGCAAATTTATCCATTAATCTCTTTACAGTTGACTCTTTTGGAGTATTATTGTGACCCCAAATTGATCGCAAATTTGCGAACTGTAGCCGCAAAACTTTCACCATTTTGGTAAAACAATTTCACAATGATAATGCGTTGTTTATTCGTGTAGCGCTCCATTTTTACTAACCTCGTACCTTCTACTATCAAACAACAACATTTGTTCAAATGTCAAACAATGAAACTTCGAATGGCGCCAAATTTAAATCTTGCGTTCTTGTTGGGACACCCTTTATAATAAATAAAACTACATACATATGTATCTACACAGAAAAAAATGATTTGTAAATACAATTAATTTTTTTGTTATATCAATTAAATAATTAATTGATTTTGAACCTACAACGATTTTTGTAAATACGATTAACGAAATTGTAATTTGAAGGAAAATCTGAAAAATATTTTCAATTAAATATATCAACAAATAATTTGATGAAAATTATTTATTTTTTTCAACATTTATTTTTGTTAGATTTCAAAGTTATTTCAATTAAAGTTATTGTTATATTAACAATGTGAATTGTTTATTTTATGTATCATAATTGTTTTATTAACAAGCTTTTTATACACAATCACAATCCTCTAAACGATTTTTTGCTTGTCTGCGAAAAACACTCAATGTCTTTGGGCGGAGTTGAACCGGCAACATCAACACTAATAAACTGACTCACTTACCTCTCAGCTAAAGACCAACACTTTATTTAATACGCAAATGATGAATACACACAAAATATGATTTCTTGTTTCTTCTAAATGTGCGCATTCCATTACGATATAATTTAACAAATAATTTTGTTGAGTAATTTAATTGACTACAAAAATTAAAATTTGTTATATCAACAATGATGCTTGTTAATTTTTAAATTAAATGTTAACAATTTGTTTTGTTGGTTGCATTTCGATGATGTTTTTTTCTGTGTATGTATGTATGTATATAAAAAATCATTTTGGAAATCATAATTCTTTGGTAATAATTTTGGATTTAATTGAATTAAACATTTGATAAGGGCTAAAACAAAAATAATATCTGGAATTTGAAAGCAACGTTACCTTTGGTGATACTTAAGTGTCAAAGTGACACTTCCCAGCATAAAATTACACATTACCATCAGAACTAATTGCCATATAATGACTTACTTTTCCGATTGCCAAATTTCATTAATCGCTTACAAATCTCATTACCTAAAATGTAAAAAAATTATGTACAAGTTGCTAAATGAAGAGAATGATTTTTTTAGACGAAATAGATTACGTGAAATGTTTACAAATAAAAAAATGTAAGTACTTCTCAAGAATCGATTATTTTAGTCTCACGCCTCTCAGTAAGGAACAGCTTCCACCAAAAATGCTTAATTCCAAACTCGATTACCTTCTTTGAAATTTTTTGCTGGGTTTTTAAACTACCGTTAACTTTTTCCGACAAACCTTTTTTTTTGGGCATCTTAGTGAAATTATACTGCTAGTATTAACTTCAAATATAACTTTTCAAATAGAAAATTTATTTACAAATAATGAACAAATTATGTATGTATTATGATTATCATCAAGAGATACATACATTCATACATATATGTATATTAGGGTTGCCGTTTTTTTTTATTTCTTCTACTCACCCCCCAAATCGGTTCAGTTTTATGTAAAAAAAATACAAAAAAATTGCATACCGATAAGTTGTGTTTTAGGGGGTGCGTCCGGCACTCAAAGTTGCCCCTCATTGAAAACCATAGATATAGCATACCATTGTTATACGAGTATTTCATGTCTATTAAAAATTAATAATTTTTTGGAGCTTAACAAATTTGAAAAATAACGCACAATTTAATTTATTAAAATGTGACAAATTATTGAAATAAATTTGAAAGTAAAACTAATTGATTGCTTTTTTTTTTGTTGCCAATTATGTTTGTTGGATATAGACAGAGAGACAGACGGACAGACACAAAATAAAATACTCTACATATCAAGTGCTGATAACACAAAGGGTTTAAATAATTTCAAACACATTCATACACATTAGACCCCTGCACAAGACCACTTACAAGAACTTTTAAGGCGAGAGATTTTTCAAATGCTTTATCTACTACAGCGAAATCTTCTAAAACAAACTCTAAACAACACTGTTTGCAAGAAAATTTGTTTCATTTATTGCAAGTATACGAGTAAAGAAGAAAATACGTCGTGACGAAAGAATTTGTAGTGCTTGCTTCTTTCTACTCATGGGCGCGTATACAAACGTCATGCATGTATATACACACACGTTGTGTGTATGATCTTTTATTTTTCTGCGCACATACAAACGCACACGTGCATTGACAAAGTACAATATGCCCTGTAGGAGAATGTGTGGTTGATTACAATAATAGTTAACTATAGTTAACTAACTGCAATGTCATCCAGAACAAACCCAAAATTAATTCTTAAGTTGAGTACGTAATCGAATTTGATGAGAGCCAACAAATTTATCCTCAGACACTTTGAAACTCATTTCAGTTTTATATTAACATTTTCCTGTTGTTATATTAGATGGTACATTAACTGAGTGGTAGCGTATGGAGTACACAACGTGTGATACATGTTCGAATCCTGATTTTTTTTTCAATTTACTGTCTACCAGGTGATATAAAAAAAATCAACTTTAAGTTAGCTGAAAGTAATGCAGAGTCAGACAATTGACTACCGCCTAGGACATCGAAATGTTAAAATAGTCAGTTGATTACATTAAAAGTAATCCAAGTGTCAGTCAGTACTAGTTGCGAAATAGTTAGCTTAAAGTTAGTTTAAAGTTAACGTAATTTCCGACAGGGCGAAAATAACAAGTATACACGCATCAACACTACTTCTTTTTATTGTTATTATTATTTTTATTTTATTATTGGTTTAGTATAATACGTGCTACGAGAACACACAAGAAAACAAAACGTATTTTCATTTCAAGATTGTTTACGCAGCCCTCTAATACGTATACAACTTCCCCCTAATTTTTTCTCACAAAACTAAAAAAATTACTATATTGACGATGTGTTGGATGACAATGTTAATGATAATGACGACGTCGTTGTTACATACATACTCGTATAATACTTGTACAAAATGATGATGATATACTCGTTGTGTGCCAGGCATCATGTCTAATAATTGAAAATAATTTTTTCGTTCCTATAGTGGCGGCAAACAAACAATAAAACAAAATAGAACCCCCATTGAGATTGTAGTTTTTGTACTTAATCGATTTCCTATTGAGTCAATGTGAAAATTTTAGTTTTGAGTGGAAATGTTTTCTTTCACTTCCGCTCTGAGAGACGTTTGTATGTATTTGTTGATTAATTATAACAAAAAAGTTAAAATTGAATTTTCAGAGAATTTTATGAATTTAATTTTAAAATTTCAAACAATTCTTTTTGAAAAAAAAAAACTTCAAGATTAATATGACATTTTGGGGAAATGTTTTAATGTTTCTAAGGCTAGAGACGGTTAACAATCGTGTGATCAGCGTGAATTACCGTGGCTAAGTTTGTCCTTCAATTATATAAGTATGTGTTAAGCTATGTACAGACGGTTGTCAGATCTTACAATATTGTCAGGTAAAATGTGCTTAAAATATCTTAAAATAGTGTGAATTTGCAATTCTTGTCTGATGTCGTTGCCAGAAAAAGCATTGTCAGTCCATTTCAATACTAAGAGCAAAAATATAATAAAATATATGCAGCAAAAATCATTGCAATTGTTTCTTTATGGTCCATAATAATTTATATTTTCACTTTTTACATTTATCACAAACAATTGATATTTAACAATTTCTGAAAAATATTTTGAATCTGGCAACGCAACAGATCCGACAATTTTTTTAAATTGTAAGATTTTCTGGCAAATTTTATATAACCGTGTGAACTGACAATCTACCTACCTACCTTGTGCTGATAATTTTGAGATTGCCAGTACATTGTCAGAACATTGCCAGATCTAGCAATATTGTAAGATCTGAAAATCGTAAGTCGCGAATAAGCGTTCTTTTTGCAATACAAGCCAAAAAAACCCTTTTTAATACGAGTATATACATCAATGATATCCAATGTGATTCTTTTCTTGTTATTTCGCGTTGTGGATTATTGCCGTTAGCGATACTAATGCCCCGATTATGGTTTAGAATATCTAGGTGTTGTGTATGTCACACAGTTGTATTTGAATTGCAGTAGATACTTACATAAATATGCAAAGCTGCGTGCCAAAAAGATGAAGTCCAAAGAAAAACAATTTAAAAAATCCATTAATATAATGTATGTTGTTAGAAGAAAGAAATAATAATCATGGATGTTAAGTTCGATGAATTGTTTTATGATGGTGATGAAATAGTTTAGTACTTGCATTTTTAAATAAGTAAATATTTTGTATTTTTAATTATATTCATTACATTTAATTCATGCAAATATATTAAATAAACAAACAAAAGAAAGCGTCTCATCACCTCCAACAGCTTTTCCTTTTTATTTTTCTAAAAAATATTTTAAATTGCAGTTATAAACGTTTTTCAAAGACATTTATTTACACATGCATACTTGCAAATTTTTCTCCAACGACCATAAGGCAACAGCTAATGAGCAGTTGTAAGTTTTTCACAGTTTTAACAACACTAAGAAACTATTTTGTAAACCATAATCGCAATAAGTTTAACATTGACAACTAAAATTACAGCGCTCAAATAAGTGTTGTAAACCGCACAATCGGGCCTTAAAGTGTCAACTGTATCGGATTATTTCTGACTCTTTCGAATTACTCATTTTTAACCTTTCAATGAAGTACTGTTTGAACTTCAACATTATGGTGATTATTTTTCTGGAACATTTTAACCCATTTTTTCTCCTTTTAAGGGTGCTTAGTTGACTCATTGTTACAAAAGGAACCGAAAAAAAAACGATTTATACGCAGAATTTTTAGGGGTTAAAATTCTCTATAAACATTTCTGTACCTATGGATGTACGATCAGCGTGACCGTTTGACCGTGGCAAATTGCCACTTTTTCGACTGCGTTTCCCCTTTTTCGACTGCCTTGCCACTTTTTGACTCCCTTTATTTAGGGTGAGTTATATGAAAATACATTAAAAATAAAAAGTTTAGTGCAGTTTTCTCGTTTTTTTTTTTTAATTTTTGCCCCTTTTTTTGATAAATCCCCTATTTGGTGCAACTTTTTGAAAAATGTCATCGGTCACCCTGTGTACGATGATTCTGCTACAGAATGCCGACGAAGGAGGGCGCTCTGATGTTATATTAGAATTAGTATCTGACCAGTATCTATGCCTTCATCACTTAAACTTTCCTTGTTTTAAAGACTGTCGGAGTCCGGGATCGAACCCAGGACCGCCGGTTTTTGTAGTCAACGTGCTAATTACTTCAGCCAACGCCACCCTAAGCGAATATTAGTAGAATATTAAGTAAATATTTTTGTAGAACATTTGCTCCATTTTTTTTGAACAGACAAGAAAAAGCGAAGATTTTGATGGTTAACATGTTCCACAAATATGTTCATCGTAGGACCCATCTTACATAAAAATTCCGATTACTTTTTAGTATCATTAGCAATCAGTCGTGATAACTGTATAAGTTTGAACTGATGTAATGGCCCAGTAGCCCACACCATTTGCCTGTGTATTTTTGTAAATTTATTTGCAAAATGCTTTTAAATAAATAAATAAACTTGTGTTGGAAAAAAGCGGTGTAGCTTGTTATTTTTTTTAGGCTAATTGACCTAATTTATCCAAAAAACATGTAACAATATTTTTTCGGAAATTTTTTAACGTATCGCGAGCTTAACCGTCTCAATTAAATTTACTTTTTATTGGTTACAAACCAAACACAAGCAAAATCTGAGATTGATTTTATTTAGAGTTCTTACTTTCTACGACAGAAGGGCAATACGAAGGAGTAATAAAAATGTGGATTTCTTGAAAATAACGAGTTGCACAACATGACTGAAATTTTTTATTTTTATTTTTTCGTACTTTCATCATATTTTGTATTTCAATGGCAAAACAGTTTATGGCCACTGTTTGTTTTCCTACTACTACCACTTTGAAAGAAGTTCATTGATAGAATTTTGAGGAGCCCAACTAATAGCAACAGCCAGCATAGCGAATGGTTCGGTAGACTATAAACAAGTTTCAATTCCATCTGTCGGTAATCATCATAATCGTATAAGGTCGAAACATTGTAAGACCGGGTTCACATCTTTGTGCCATGTGCCGCACAAGCGGAAAAAAGCGTAACCATTAATTACTAATGAAAAACAGTTTGATTCAGACACGTATTTATTAAGTTAAACAGTTTCATACATAACTGATAGACAATTTTGTAGAATCTAACATGATTGGAAACAGTTTAAATCAATAAATACGTGTCTGGATCAGTTTTTCATTAGTAATTAGTGGTTACGTTTTTTTGGGCATTTGGCACACAAGAAATGCCAAATGTAAACTCAGCCTAACTAATGCGGGCAAATAGTTGTGACTAGAAATGTCAAGTAAAAATGTAAATCGTATACTACTGATTTTCTCCTTAATCCTCAAACGATACTGCAATTCTACTCCCGTTTTTCAATGTGCTCGTATATAAAACACGATACGTTGCTTTGTTAAATGGTACTGTATACTTTCATATAAAAGAAAAACCAAGATGGCGAATGTATTGAATAAAGGTAGAATTAGTTTTTACGTGCTGTTCTGTTCTGAATCAGCTGTTTTGTTTCTGTTCAATTGAAAGTCTATATTAGGTCTGTTCCAGATGCATAACAAAACAGTCCGAACTTGTACAAAGTTATCCGAAAGCGTTGCAGATAGCAATTTTGGTGCAATTTTGAGAGCAAATGAGAGAGTAATTTTTTTTCATTTCCTGTACAAACTAGTACGAACTTTTTCTTCTGGGTAAGTTCGGACAAGAATTAAATAATCAGCTGTTTTTGTTTACATATGAAACTGAAAAATTAATCAGAAAATTTGCAAATATAAGAAAAAAGTTTTTGCACAGTTTTTTGTAAGTACATTTGTGCATATTTCTCCATTTCTTTAATAAAGGGTCCGCCAGATAACTTTTTTTTTGAAAATGCTATAAAAAAAAAATAACGAAGCTACGGCTGTGTGGCACGTAGCGCCGTCCTGTTGAAACCAAACGTTGCCAATATCCTTTTTAATTTTTGTGAACAAAAATTCGTTCAACATGGCCCGATAACGATCGTCATTGACTGTAACGGCCACTCCTTGCTCAATGGCCCAATTATGCCTCTGGGCCAAAATCCGCACCAAACAGTGACTCGTTTTGGGTGCGTCGGCTTTTCAATGTATGCGTGCGGGTTTTCTGTGCCCCAAATGCGACAATTTTGCTTGTTTACATACCCGCCAAGATCAAAATGAGCTTCATCTGAAAAGATGATTTTTTTTTGCAAAATCGGCATCTTCTGTAAGTCGATCGCAGGCCCACTTAACGAAGCGAAAACGTTAGATGGCGGACCCTTTATAAAAAAATATTCTTTTTAAATAATTCACTTCTTTGGAACTTATTTTCATTAACCTTTTACAGCTGTTGCCAATGATGCAAATTTTTTGTTTTTATAATGTTGTGTTCTAGGCGACTAAAATCACTTAAATTAAATTTAATATAAAAAGTAAGCAACAATATGTGCAATTAGGTTTTTTTTGCGTTCCATCAATTTTGGATAACTTTTGAATGTTCAGAGAGTAATTTTCTTTTTTCTCTCATTAGTTCGGACTTTTACGAAATCTTGTGGAACACACCTATTATATGTGTGGTTTGTTTTTCCTTTTTCGTTCTATTCTGTTGCGGACAAATCTGTAGAAAATAGAATTCAACCTTAAGTGACAGCAAAAAGTGTGTATGTATTAGTGTGTTCTGATATTTTGTATACAAGTGCAATCAATTCTATAGGTTGCCATACAGAAAAATTCTATAGGTTTTGATACAGAAAAGAACGATACACAACGGCAACGAAGAGTAAAAACTAATGAGGCCTTAAGATATCGACTACGAAATAATGGGTGTTTTTTATTGAGGTATAGAACTTTAAGTTGGCATCACTTTTTTAACTGGCGGCCATTTTGTCAGCTGTCAAGTGATTAATATTTAGTTTGGTTTGCCATTTCATCATGAACAGGTTGACAAAAGAACAACGCTTGCAAATCGTACAAATTTATTTCGAAAATAATGGTTCAGTTCGCGAAGTTTACCGCAAGCTCCGTCCATTTTATGGTCGACATAATCGTCCATCAGAGCAATTAATTCGGTTAACCATGGATCGTTTTCGCACTACGTTTACTCTATGTGATAATACGCATCCGCAGAGACGTCGAACAGTGCGCACCGAAGAAACAATTGCCGCTGTAGAGCAAAGTGTTGAAGAGGACCCGAATGAATCGATTCGCCACCGTGCACAGCAATTGGAGCTTTGTCCATCAACTTTATGGAAGATTTTGCGCAAAGATCTTGGCTTGCGACCTTACAAGATCCAGCTTGTGCAAGAATTAAAGCCGCGAGACCATGCAATGCGTCGTGATTTTGGTGTATGGGCCGAAAATGAGATTGATCTCGATGCTGATTTTCATCGCAAAATTTTGTTCAGTGATGAGGCTCATTTTTGGTTGAATGGCTACGTCAACAAGCAAAATTGCCGCATTTGGAGTGAAGAGAATCCACATGAGACCCTTGAGACGCCATTACATCCACAAAAACTGACTGTTTGGTGTGCTCTATGGGCTGGTGGAGTCATTGGGCCATACTTCTTCCGAAATAATGCTGGAGAGTCAGTTACCGTTAATGGAGACCGGTATAGAGCCATGATAACCGACTATTTTGTTCCCGAATTGGATGGCATGAATGTGGATGAGTTGTGGTTCCAACAAGACGGCGCTACATGCCACACAGCGCACGTCACAATCGATTTATTGAAGGAAACATTCGATGAGCGCATAATTTCGCGGAATGGACCTGTCAATTGGCCACCAAGATCGTGTAATTTGACACCATTGGATTATTTTCTTTGGGGATATGTGAAGTCGCTCGTCTACGCCAACAAACCAGAAACGTTAGGGGACTTGGAAGCCAACATTCGTGGCGTTATTGCCAACATACGGCCCCATATGCTCGAAAAAGTGGTTGAAAATTGGACCTGTAGAATTGGCTTTATTCGAGCCAGCCGCGGCGGCCACATGCCCGAAATCATATTTAAACATTAATGGCATAAAATTATCCTTCCAATAAAGCCAAATTGATGGACATTAAAACGATTTTCTTGTGTTTTATTTCAATTCGAAGTTCTATACCTCTAAAAAAAACACCCGTTACAATGAATATAATAATAATAATAATAATTACAATAACAATAAATCTACAAGAATCAATCAAGCCATTGATGTAACGATAATAGTACCACCCACTGTGGTGCCGGAATCCTCAACGAATGAATTATTTGTTCGCAAATTTCGTTTCAATTCACTGCACTTTTTCCAGTGAGAAATTTTGACATTAGTGTCCATTAAAATAATTCATTCTCACATTTGCGGACGCATAAATCAACAAGTGAACACTGAAATTGGTGAACACTTCAAAACTCATCGTTACGGTCCCAAGTACTGACAATCGTCTTAATTCGGGCATGAACAGACATCATGACAACACTCTTCGCCAATATTTCAGTTCAAAATTCAAATTTTAAATATTGAAATTTTTTGTAAATTCCAACAAACTAGAGTTCACTTTGCACGTTAAACACTATCGTGTAGAGCACACGGCCAACACTAAGACAACTGCATTCTGAGTGTAATCAATCACAAGAACCGTGGTTTTTGTTTTTTTGTTTATTTAAAAATGTTAATTATTCATCTTTATCATGAATGCTAAGAGTTGTGCATTTTGAAATAATAGTTTTAATAAAATGAATAATCGCTATATATGTATAACATATGTATATATGTACATTTTTGTAACCGAATAAAAATAACTTGAGTAAAATTTTCCCGAAATTCCAATGAAATTGTATGCAGACGCAATGACTCATTCACATTAAATTAAATAATATACGTAAACATTTCTATTAAAATTTTAACGTGATAAGCAGAAAATGATAAGAAATATAATTATTGTGAATGAATGCTATTGAAACAAATTTATTAATCTTATCTTATTGCTAAAATAAACAAAACAAATAATTTTATTGGCTAATTCATAAATTCATACCTTGTAAATCAATTATTTATAATATTTTAAAATAAAAATAGATTTTCTTTGTTTACATATTGAATTTTATAAATTTATTTTATTTTATTATCCTACACCACGTTCTATTCAATATTTTAAGACGAAAGTAAGTGACAATCAGTCTGATGTAGATTTAGATCACTTTATAAAAATAACATTATTTAAATTAAAGAAATTGCAATTGTTTTCTGGACAATTTATGTAAATATTAAGACTTTTCTTATCTCTTCATAACTGTAATTCTTATAGTTTTTATGTGCATTTGAATTCTTTTTTATAGCATAAAAGTATTTAAGCTAAGCAAAATGTTTATTATTTAGGGTACAGTATGTTTCACAAAAATTATACATATGTATATGTATATGTATTTTTTTTTAATATTATTGTAGCCCTTATTATAAGTTCCATTTGATCGTCGTTGCATTGAGTAACGAATTATTTTAGTGAGAAAATTTATAAAAATGTAACTGTCGTATAAAAAAATTTCGATTTACAAAAGGTAATTAAAAAAACAATTTTGTACATCAACAGTCCAGTACCTGGATTCTGTAACTTTTTGCGAACCGAAAATCGTAATATTTATCGACATATTTATAATTTCTTGTTTACGATAGTCTCCAGCTTTATCTTACTCACCATTTAATTTAATTTTACGTGGTATCTCTGTATAGAAAATGTGAAAATATGAATGAATTTGATCTTGTGATTTAATTTAATTTTTATCCAACCGACTGCGAATATCGTTAAAATACGTTACTGAATATCAAAGTCGATAAAATTTCGTTATATTTATTATAGCGATACGATTATCGTAATAAGAGTTACTGAATCCAGGTACAGGTGATGGTTTTTCCTGGTATAAAAATGCCTTGCCAAAACAATTTTTATCTTTAGTTACCCAAATTTTAATTTGAACATATTTTTTACATGTATAGGTAATGTTGTAAGAACTAAACAACAACTAGAAATATTAATTCCACTTATTCAGGAAAATCCGTAATACTTTCAAATGCATTTTAATTTTAAATATTGTTTGGCACCAAATCTTAAAACTGATCTAGACTTCATTGCTGTAGTTTCTTATCTGTTAAAGACAGCAATTACATAAACACATACTTGCACAATCGAGAGTTTTTTTATAAATCCTTAAAAAAATTATAAAAGCACCTGAAGATACAAAAGTATTTTTATTTCACTTTTTAACTTTGCATTTTGCGTTTGTCTTTCAATCTCTGCTGATACACTACTGTGACCTGTCATAATTAGTGAAATTCACAATAACGACATTGCCTGTCGAATGCGTATCACAATATCAAATGAAAATTTATTCGATCAGCACTTTCGGCTGTAGCCAGGGGTCGAAAATTGCTTATAATAAGGTCCTGTATGTGCCTGATTTTAGATTCCAAGCTTAAAAAAGAATTAAAAAAAATAAGTATAATTATTGATTAATTCTTTAGTCAGTTTCATTATGAGCTCGGAGTGTATTTGCTGTTGTGAACCTTCTTCTTTTTAAATATATTATTTAATTTACTTTTTTTAAACAAACACAAAGCTACTTTGGCTTGTCTTCTATGGCATGAATCGAAATCTGACAGCACCCTGCAGAAAGTGCGAATAGTGAAATTGTAGTGTTTTACTAGTGACATTGTCAGTAGTAGTACTGACCAGGTGCACCCCAGCCAATATAATCATCTATTGACATTTAACATTAGCTTGTCATTGAAAATCCACCACTAGTCTGTAGCACTACTGACTTAGTAGTTCTTTCTGGACCACATGGAGACATTGGCACCAAAGATTCACTAGTAAATTTTAGGGCCTCTAGTCTACAATATCGATATATCCTCTCTCGTTGTCAATAGTAAAATTATAGTGATTTTTCTAGTGACGTCAATAGTGCTACTGACTAGGTGTACCCCAGCCAATGTAAATGCCTATTGACACATAACGTAGGGTTGTCATTCAAAATCTGCCAGTATACTTTAGCACTACTGAGAAGGTACCCTCTAGTCAGACTAGAACCATATGTCTCTATGTCAATGCTCTTTCTCCAGCGACAATTGCACTAGTTAAAATGTCGGCAACTTTCCTTTTATGCAAGAGTAGAGATACGTTAGAGACAACAGTTGTAGTGTATTTCTATTGATATTGTCAATGAACGCGTCAATAGTTTGTTTTTATTTTTTTATTATGCTATGCAATAATATTAAATATATATATATATATATATATATATATATATATGTAGACGAGCGTCACTAAAACCTACTAGTGAATCTTTGGTTCAAATATCTCCATATGGTCCCAAAAGAACTACTCAGTCAGTAGTGCTACAGTCTAGTGGTGGATTTTCAATGACAAGCTAATGTTAAATGTCAATAGGCGATTACATTGGCTGGGGTACACCTGGTCAGTAGTACTACTGACAACGTCACTAGTAAATCACCACAATTTCACTATTCGCACTTTCTGCAGGGTAGCTCTTTTACGACCATATGGAGATATTTCAACCAAAGATTCACTCGTAGATTTTAGTGACCCTCGTCTACATATACCTATTTTTTTAATATTATTGCACAACCCAGCTAAAAAAAATATGTATGGATCATATATGATATCCCATATATGGTTCGGATCCGAAAAATGAGGGTATATGGCCATATATGATAATATATATTCATACATTTTCATACATGAATGTGTATTCCCTATATAGTATTCAAAGTTCATGTTGATTAAAAAAGCTGTGCAATAAATTAAATTATTAAAATAATTTTTTTGTAAGATTTGGTACAGAAAGGTTGTGTTTAGTGAAACATTTGTTCGAACAAAATAATTCAAAACGAACTAAAAGACATTTCATTCGACATTTTAAGAGAAAATGTGAATCGATTATTAAAAAACACAAGACACACATTTGTACACGACATATAATTTAAGAAATTAAATTAAAAACTAATGCTATATAAAAGAAAAATTAATCCGTTTTGATACTAGCGCTAGTTTTTGATATTATTTTTTGGTAGTTATATGAATTTTATTTCTTAAAAGTATCTGAGAATTCCGTTAATTTTTATAAAATTAATGACTGAATTATCTTTTTGATTATTTGATTTATTAAATAGGCCCACAATATATAAAATCCTAAAAGAATGATTTTTTTGTTGCACGAGTTTTTATTTTTTAAATCTTGAGGGTCTACGCATATAAAATTTGCATACCGTGTCTATTTTCTAATAAACTTCCAATTCACGAGTGATTAAAAAGAGAGAAAAAGATCGAATTAATAAATGCAAGCTTTTTGTTTGCAAAAATGATTTTATGTGAGATATCATATATGCATACATTTTTATATGGCTCCGTAGATTACATCTTATTTCTATGTATGGATCAACATACGAAGAACCTCATAATTAAATTTCCATATATGGCTCATGTATTATAATACGTTTCATATATTAGTCCATATATCAATTCATATATAATCCCATACATTTCCATACATGAACCCATACATATTCATATATAGTTATATACATTCATATATTAAAAATATATGGACCATATATAATTTTTTTAGCTGGGAACATAATAAAAAAGAAAAACAAACTATTGACGCGTTCATTGACAATACCACGAGAAATACACTGGAACTGTTGTCTCTAACGTATCTCTACTCACGCATAAAAGGAAAGTTGTCGACATTTTAACTAGTGCAATTGTCGCTGGAGAAAGAGTATTGACATAGAGACATATGGTTCTAGGCTGACTAGAGGGCAGTAGTATATACATATATATATATATGTACTCTTATGTGTGTATTGCAAATTCAATGATATTCACAATAGCTGCATTAAAAATAAAAATTTATTCGATCAGGTCCTTCGACGGCAGTAGAACATTGGAAGTTGCTTATAATAAATGCCTATACAAATGGTGGATATAGGATCCTTCTTTTTAGTTTTTTGTAGTGAATTATTCAATTAAAAAATGCTCATTATGTATGTATTAATAACAAAATATGTGAAACTTAGTGTATTCCTATCTAAGACCATTTCAAACTCTTAAAAGTGTTGCACTAGTTTTTTCGTTATTTTGTATTTTTCTTGCTCATTTGTCTATTTAGTTTTGGACAGAATGCAATTTTCTTTTCGCTTTTCTTAAGAAAAAAAAAACATTTCTAAAGTCATTAAATTTGCTCTCAGAATTTTGCAGAAGAGCTTGCAAGTTTTTCTTAAATGAAAATAAAATACTCGTATGTCGTTTTTAAATTTATACTAAATAAATTAATGGTTTCATTGTTTAATATGAATGCTGTTTTAATTTTTTGCTTTATACTTTTACAATTATCACGGCAAATTTGTATATGAATTTTGGTGTAGGTAAATTTTTAACTATATAATTTGTAAAATATATATATATAATTTTGTAATTATTTAATTTAATTTAATTTAATTTTTTTTATTAATGTTTTTCTTTGTTTATTTTCATGTATACCTCTGCAAATATAAATTAAAACACGACCCTTAAAATCAACAAAACTTTTTATGAAAAAAATGCATATAAATATTATTCACAAACTTTATTTGTACACATTTTTTGGTTGTTGCTACAATAATTTGGTTGCTGCTGCAAAACAAAATCAAAATATTTGCTACAAAAAAAAAAAAAAAAATTTATTTAACTGTATATACAATTTGAAAAATTATATTTTTACACCACAATTTTTCAACTTCACAAACCAACCAACCAATCAACGAAACCACCTCACCCACCTTCATTTCAACACACCTTTGCAAATATCAACAATTCCTGTACGACAAACTTTTTAATACCAAAAACAAACAAAAAAAAAAATCCGCCAATAATTGTTAAAATTCCAATATATGTTTTTTTTAATTAAACACCAATAAAGGGACCACATCCGGCTTTAATTATTGTAAGTATTTCCTGGTTTTGTATTGTATATAAATTATTTCTTAAGTTCCCAGCTAAAAAAATATGTATGGATCATATATGATATCCCATATATGGTTTGGATCCGAAAAATGAGGGTATATGGACATATATGATAATATATATTCATACATTTTCATACATGTGTGTGTAAATATTCCCCATACAATATGCAAAGTTCATATTCATAATCCCTTGATTCAAATAAGCGCACTGCTGTGCAATAAATGAAATTACTAAAATTAGTTTTTTTGAGATTTTGATAAGGGAGGTTGTATTTAATGAAACATTTGTTTGGAAAAATAATTAATAACAAAAATTAAAAATTTTAAAATCCCCCGACTTTTTTCAGAAAAGATGTTATATCTTCTAAAAGGCTGGACAGATTTTCAAACAAAAAAAAAACTAAATGAAAATCGGTCCAGCCTTTTTGCCTGTACGTGGACACGGACCCCTTTTTTTTAGTCGGGGGTTAAAAACGAACTAAAAGACAATGGCGCATAGTCATAGTCAAAACAAAGTATACTTTATGAGTTTAAAACCAGTATTTTGTATGGCAATACTGGTTTTAAACTCTTAAAGTGTACTTTGTTTATGACTATGACTATGCGCCATTTTGTTCGTCATTTTAAGAGAAAGTGTGAAAAGATCATTTAAAAAACACGAAACTCATATTATTACATAAAATCTAATTTAAGAAATAAGATTAAAAACTAATGCAATTAATTATACATAAAAGAAAAAAATAATCCGTTTTTATACTAACACTAGTTTTTAATATAATTTTTGGAGTAACATGAACTGTTTTTCTTAAAAATATCTAAAATATTCCATTATTTGATTTATTAAATAGGCCCACAATATATAAAATCCTACAAGAATTATTTTTTTTTGTTACACGATTTTTTTTGTTGCACGAGTTTTTATTTTTAAACATTGAGGCTCTACGCATATAAACTTTGCATACCGTATGTATTTTCTAATAGAATTTCAATTCACCAGTGATAAAAATGAGAGAAAAAGATCGATTTAATAAAATTCAAGCTTTTTTGATTGCAAATACGATCTTATGTGACATATCATGCGTGCATACATTTTTATATGGCGCCATATATTACTACTTATTTTTATATATGGATTCCCATATGATGAGCTTTATAATTAAATTGAAATATATGAGCTCATATATTATAATACATTTCATATATCAATTCATATATAATACTTTTCGCATGTACAATCCCATACATGAATTCATACATATTCATATATAGTTATATACATTCATATATTAAAAATATATGGACCATATATAATTTTTTTAGCTGGGTTTTTATTTTTATTTTTATAAGCCTTTTCTGTGAATTTTATGCTTTTATTTTAATTTTAATTTCATATGTTTTCCTTTGGTTAAAGGTTTTTATTTAAAATAGTTATTTGGTGGATTCACAAGGTGTCGTAAAATCACTCAAATCTATTATAAGTCGGAAAAACATAACAAAAAAACAATAAAATTTCATACACCATATTTATTTGTGTATTTTTTATTTATACTGATTTTGGACTAATATTGTTGTAGACTTCATCCAGTTGTATAGTAATTTTTTGTAATAATTTTCAATATCAAGAATTATTCTGCCTTAATAACTTCAAAAATTATTTTTTTGGGGATATGCAGGTATGTGATGAAAAGCGGTCGATGATGTACTGTGATGAATTTCGATCGATTTCATATTCCAGTTTATTAGTGTTTTCACACTGACATGGTTTTAATAAAAGTTGATTTTAACGTTAAAACCAACTGTTAAAACCTGGTTTTACCATACAAATTGTTTTTGTTAAAACCAAATTAAAACCATTTTTGAATTGGTTTTAAGTTGGTTTTATGAAATGCAACCTTGTTTTCGCTGTGATAAATTCAGTGCTGCCAAGTTGAAATGATCGACAGCACCTGGTAATGGTATGCCAGTGAATAACAATAGATGGCGCCTGAAAAATTTTCAACTTAAAAATTAATGCAGCAGCAACAATAATCAAAAAATTATGGATAAAAAGAGTTTTTTGGAAGGAAAACAACGAAAATATTTTAAATTGAACTGTGAAAAGTGAAAATAGACAATATGACTGACATTCATCTGCCTATAGAAAAGGTTTATCTTATCTTCATTCTTTATAAGAAGTTCCATTATTAAAAAAAAATTTATTTACAAAATACATATAAAATAATTTCCATTTTAGAGCGCATTGTGAAATATCTCAGTTTTTCATACAAACAAAAACAGTTGAACAGTATGTCCAACAAGTGTTATTAAAAAGCAGAAAAAATGCAACAACAAATTCACGCATTTCGGCAGGAGATTTGTTTTATTTTGAGCAAAGTTATTAGACAGCCTGTGAGTTAAAAACTGAATTTAACAAACTTGCAGTGTGAAAGCAAAATCAGCTGTTTATGGTTTTAACGTTAAAACCAGGTTTTAACTTTCAGTGTGAAAACACTATATGTTTCATTTCCACATACATATTTCTCATGATGCAACTCTAAACATTTTCGATTTAAACAAAATTTTAAATTTTATCAATATAAATTATACTACTCAAATTTACAAAATACTCTTTATGCAGCAGTTTCTTAACTATTTCTTAATAGGGCGAATTGCGAAAACTTACGTTACATACGTCATAACTTCGAAATTTTTAAACAGATTTGAAAAGTCCTTTTTCTTTACTTGTCTAAAAGGGTGTAGCTTTCATTTGGTCCAATTACCCATTAAATTTTTTCCTTTGATTTTATGTATTTTTACTTATCGGATTCGCTACGAAACTTGGCACATATCTTGCTGGTCTTTCGTAATGACACAATCTGAAGCTTGAGAAATGGGCATAGCCACGATCATTAAAATTTAATGTTATATTTCATGTGCTTCTACCTAACCAATTCTTAGTAAACTTGGCAAATCACACGAACTGCCATTTAAAAAAGTGCACGTGTGCACGCCCACTAAAATTATATTTACTTCTATATATTTGACACATACCTTGAGTTCCGAAAATGGCGATATCTTGTATTTAGAAAAAATCTTTGTGACCACGCACCTAAAAGTTTAAAATTGGCACTTAAAAGTTAAAAATGAACAAAATCATGATAAACGCATAAATATTTAAATGTAGAATTTGCTAACCTGATTGGCACGCATATAAAAATGTTTTACTTAATCGAATCCAAATTATTTTCAACTTTTTACTGCTTATAAATTAAATTTTTTGTTAAGAAGCTATTTTTCTATTTTTAATAAAGTTTTATTCACATTTTTGTACACTTTTTCGCTTTTCGTTAAAGTAAAATGAGACGATTTAGAAGCGAATTTAAACTGACATAATCGAAATGCGTCACATGACGAAATGAAACAAACTGGAATATTAATTGATACAGTAAATCATATCACATGTTCTGTCTGATTTTAAAAAGTTTGGACGACGAAATCGATGGTGATCGATGAATCGATTCCTGATGACTATATTGGAATAAATGAGGGATATGTGTCTATATATATTTACTTACAATAAAAAAAAATAATAAAAAGCTGTAACTTTTATTTGGCTGTTCCGAACGTAACAAATATTATTAATATTCATTATAGCAATTATATTAAAGATATTGCGAAGCTTGCGCAACCGGGAGTAGATCAAATTGATTTAAATAAAGGTGGAAATACATATATGCGATGTTTTCTAATAGTCAAGCCTGTCTGCAATCCCTTCTTCTAATCCAGTACCTGGATTCAGTAACTTTTATTACGATAATCGTATCGTTATAATAAATATAACGAAAATTTATCGACTTTGCTATTCAGTAACATATTTTAACGATATTCGCTGTCGGTTGGAGAAAAAAAAATTAAGTCACAAAATCAAATTGTTGAGTTTTTCTTTATTATTCTTTGTGCTTTTCGCATATTTTCACATTTTCTATACAGGGCTACCACATAATATTGAATTAAATGGTGAATAAGATAAATCTGGAGATCATCGTAAAAAAGAAATTACAGAATCACATTATCGTTATCGCAAGCGAATAAATATGTCGATAAATATTACGATTTTCGGT
Source organism: Tachina grossa (assembly GCA_949987645.1). Taxonomy (NCBI): domain Eukaryota; kingdom Metazoa; phylum Arthropoda; class Insecta; order Diptera; family Tachinidae; genus Tachina; species Tachina grossa. The sequence continues at coordinate 67,053,439 of OX465278.1, read as the reverse complement.
TCGCAAAAAGTTACTAAATCCAGCTACAGATTTCTTCTGGAGAGTTTTAACTATCTTCAGAAGCTAGTCATTTTGTGACATGCCTTATGTAGCCAATTTTTTTGTGTAAGAGAGATTAGCATGCATCCCCTAAATTGAGATATGTATATCGCTGAGGAAGAATTTAATAGCTCCCAAAGTCAAATCCATTTTCTCTATTTATTTACTTTGTTGAGCTTAAATGGTTCAAGAGATATGGCGTCGAAAAACTTGAAAACAGTGTTTGTTTTAATAACTCTGAAAGTGCTTCTCAAATCGATTTTCTTGTTTCTCAAAGAGCTCGTTATAGAAAATTTAAAAATGTTCGTCCACCTTGCAGTTAAATTTAACGGCAAGTTTCTTTTCTATTTTTTATTTTTACAATAAATAGGAATAAACTCTTCCACTATGTCGAAAGAATAGCCTTTTTTCCATTTCCTTCCTAACACAGTACAACATATGATTTTGGGACTCAATTCTGACAATTTCACGTGAAAGTAGGCCCAAAATGAAGAACTTGTGCATCATTCGTTTTGTCTTCTTACCTACTAAAATATTTTTAATATCGATTTGAAGTTAGTAACTATCGTATAGGGGAATTTTTCACGTTTTAGGCTCTTGTGTTTGACATAACTCGAGAACCACTAGTCCGATTTAGCTGAAACAAATTTAGAAAAATTAAGAATTACAATTCCTCTAATCTGTTCTTATACCGTTTTCCCATATGTGCAACACTTTCGAAGTTAAAAATGAATGTATGAAGGGAAAAAAGTATTTTTTGCCTAAAAATTTATTTTTTTTTTTAAATTCATAAAAAATTAAAAATGCAAAAAAGTTTCAAATCTAATTACTTTCGCATAAAGCCACGTAACCTGTGAGTAAAGTGAGACATTTTTTGAGAAAATCGATGAATAAATTTATTCCAATAATGTTATGAATGAATATACACAAAACTTAAAATAAAAATTCCAATTTGTATTGCAGCTATTCTTACACAGAAAATATGGAATTTATGGAATCTATGCATAAAAACAAAATTTAAAACATTTTCAATTATAATTATAATTATTGTTAATATCCATTATCGTTGAAGTTGACGCTTGTGGTTCTGATGATCTGCTTTTCTTCGTAGGTTGTTGATATTCGTGGTCTGAGTTTGCGTCGTCATTCGAGGAATCCATAATATTCAAGGGCTCGTTTTTTCCCATGGGTCCACCAATTTCAGTGTCATCTTCTTCTTCGGTGCTTTCATCTTCATAATGCATAATTTTAGAAGTCCACCAACAAACCTCCGCCAGCATCGCATCTAATTTTTTTGCCTTTGAATCGCTCTTCCATTGGCATGGTCACCTAGTGGAACCTCTCTCCTTGTTCGTCTGATTCCTGAGGTAATTGTGCCAAAAAGGTATCAAGGTGGAAATGCAGGAAATGTAATTTTAATGTCATGGATGCATTGATTTTTTCAAAATAATACAGCAACTTGTCCACTCGTTTCTGTATGTCATCTCGCTGTACCCGGTTCTTTCCTAAAACGCCTTCGATGACATCTTTCAGTGCGTTCCATGCATCTAGGTGGTTACTATAGTTCGAAAGCACATTTGTGAAAGATTCGCTTTTCATTAATTTCCTTATATCTGGTCCATTGAGAATACCTGCTTTAAATATAAAAAAGCGACAAAATTAGTGGTAATGCGAATATATCGAAGTCAACAAATTTAGATATAACAATATTTAAATACAGATATAACAATATTTAAATACGATACGTACCATTTCTAATTTTAGCTTCACTGAGTTTTGGAAAGATGGATTTTACACAGTCATAGGCGTCCCCAACATACTTGACAACCACTGCAACGAATTTCCCAGCTATTCCTAATTTTATGTGGAGCGGTGGCAACAAAATATCATCCAGGTCCTTTATCATAGGTTCATTGCGTAATTGTAATTGTTTGTTGAGCTCGGGAGTTCTTGCTTCCCAATCTTTACGTTGATATTGATTCCCTGTGTATCGTGAATTCCAATTACAAAGGAAGCAGAAGTATTTTGGATAGCCGCCCTTTTCTATAATGCCTTGTAGTATGTTGACCACCTTCAGATCGCAACAAATCTTCCATTTGTGTTCATCGTATTTGATTTCTTTCAAAATGTTGGCCAACGATTTATACGTTTTCTCCTTGTTTGTGCTGAATCCCAATGGAATGGACGGTTTTTTTATTTGTGTTGTGTAAGAGCACAGCCTTCAAACTGGAAACTGAACCATCGATGAATAAACGCCAGTGGCCAGCGATATAATCCATTCCCAATTTTTTCACTAAACCTGGGATATCATGGGAGTACGTGAACGTATTTGCTTCGTCAACGGAATAAAATTTCTGGAGATCAGCTTGGCGTTGTCGGTATGATGTTGTGCTGACATTTTGCTGTGTGAGCTTTCTTCTCTTCAAAAATGATGTCAACCATTCGGAGTTTTGTTGTGATATTCCGAGCTTGGCCACAATGTAATCCATTTCGATTTATGTTAGTGGTTTTCCTGTATTATTTTCAATATCGGGTGTCCAATCCGCATCATTCACATTGGTCAGATTGGTGAAAACGGTTTCGGCTTGCAGGGACACAGTATCCAGACTCGGAGGTTTAGGTCCATCGACATCAGCAGGGCGGTTAACTGGAAGTGTGGCAGTAAATGCAGCAGTACTTTTGTTTTCAATTGTCTGTTTAATCCAGGACGAAAATTTATGCATGCGTAGCACCTGGATTCATCATGTCCATGTGTCTTCCACCCAAATTACTAGCTTCATAAAAGACAACTTTGCACCTCCTCCATGTATCAATTTACAAGGGTATTATAACAACTTTTGCACACTGTGTTCGGCGTAAAATTTTAACCACTTAAATCTGCTTCATCAAAATAATCACAATACACTTTTTTGAGTTCCTCAGTACATAAATTTTGTCGATAGTTTTTGTTTTTTTTTTAGGACGATTTGACCACAAACGTAACAAAAATTATCCAATTTTGGGCACTTGTTATTTTCCATATTTATATATTTTATGTTTTCTTGTTATTCACTTTTAAAAAACTGGAGAAAAATCACTTTTACTGTTCGCGTTCGTCGGCACTGGCTGAATGACAAAAATCGATCAACTATAAATACTACGTATTTTTCAATATTTTACTGGCAGGTACTTATAAATGGGCGCATGTTTTAAGGGTACCTGGCTATATACATGATTCACCACTTGTACGTTTCAAATTGTGAAAAACTTTCCAAATAATGAATGAGGGTGCAATTTCTGTAAAAAAAATCATACAGGTAGTCACCGGAAAACCCCAAATAATTAAAACAGTCCACTATCCTTTTTTTCCTTTTAATTGTTCACGCACATTTATTAGCGTTTATTGCTTCGCAGTCATAAAAATCAAATAACCTTTTGTTTATTCCTTTTTTTTTTTTAATTAGATTTGACACTTTTTTGCATTTTTGATTTTTTATGAATTGAAAAAAAAAATTTTTTTTAATTTTTAGGCAAAAAAACTTTTTTCCCTTCATACATTCATTTTTAACTTCGAAAGTGTTGCACACATAGGAAAACGGTATAAGAACAGATTAGAGGAATTGTAATACTTAATTTTTTTAAATTTGTTTCAGCTAAATCGGACTAGTGGTTCTCGAGTTATGTCAAACAAAAGAGCCTAAAACGTGAAAAATTCCCCTATACGATAGTTACTAACTTCAAATCGATATTAAAAATATTTTAGCAGGTAAGAAGACAAAACGAATGATGCACAAGTTCTTCATTTTGGGCCTACTTTCACGTGAAATTGTCAGAATTGAGTCCCGAATCAATGACTTCAAAAATGTTGTACTGTGTAATAAAATTGAGTTTTTTCGAACTTTTGCCCTTTAAACATTCAATTCACAAGCTGTCGTAAAAGTTGTTGTATGTTGTATAAATTTTGTTGCTGATTTCCATATAGACATGCTATGAAACAAATCTTTATAAACAAATAACCAATTAAACATAGGGTGTTTTTTTATAGAGGTATAGAAATTTGAAATGGAATAAAACAAGGATACATTTTTTTAATTGATATGAAATTTGGATTATTCGAAAGATAATCTTTTGGCATTATAATTCAAATATGACTTCTGTCATATGACGGCACGGCTGGCTCGGACGTAGTCCAATCTGGAAGTCCAATTTTCGTTGACCTTTTTCAACATTTGTGGCAGTATATTGGCAAGAACGAGGCGAATGTTGCCCCCAAGTGGTCAATCGTTTCGCGCTCATCAGCGTACTCCAGCGACTTTACACAGAAAAAGTCTAGCGGCGTTAAACCGCACGATCTTGGAGACCAATTCACGGGCCCGAAACGTGAAACTAAGTGGTTACCAAACGTTTCCTTCAATAAATCAATTGTGGCACGAGCTGTGCGCCGTATTGTTGAAACCGTAGCTCCAGCACATCATAGTTGTTCATTCAATTGATAGACTGATTCGGGTATTCCTCTACGATATGCTCTACCGCAGCAATAACTGTGGATGCGTTTTATCATTCATTATGTTGGTCGTAAAATTGATTTAATGTGCGATACGTATTTCGAAATAAATTTCCACAATTTGTAAGCGTTATTCAGGCGTCAGTCTATTCATGTTAAATGTCAAATCAAACTAAACATAAATCACTTGACAGCTGAAAAAATTGCCGCCAGCTAAGGTTTTATACATCTATAAAAAACAACTGGAACTGTACATGTTTTAAAAGTTTAAGGTCAAATTACAACTAATGGGTCCTTCTTAGTTCTGGTTGCTCAGGCACAATTGCCGATGTTCGATTTACATTAGAAGAAAAACAAAATTTGTAGTCAAGAAATTTTTTAGTTTTATGGGGCGATACTTATACAAGATGTGGGGCTTTTCTTTTGCAGTATATTTTTCCAATAGACAAAATATAAAGATATGATATGACGATATGATAGCTCGTACACCTTGTGAATTTTCCAATTCCTTATGCATTGTATTTATACACGTCTAATTTATTTTACTATAAGTATTATGTTATTAAAAACTGTTTTGATTTAATTTCTATAATCTGACTTTTAGTTATTTAAACTTTGTACCTTCTCCTAAATTTTCTGACATACATACATACATACATACATTTATTTGTTTATTTAACTTCGGTATTCTAATGCATTTTTCATATTTTATTTACCATCCAATAACCAATAAAATATAATTTCGTCATGACATCAATCACATTCACCATGTGCATCTTCTCCAACTCCAACATCAATATGCAATACCACCTCTTCAACCACTGCCGTCATCAACGTTTTAAATTTTGTAACCGATTTTTTTTTTAATTTTTTATTTGAATTAAAATCCAAACTGTTTGTCTGTGTTTATTGTAACCCAACCATATAAAAAATAATAATTATTTAATACACTTTGTTTTGTGTGTAATAAATTGTAAAAAAAAATAATGTAATTGTAAACCTCTACCACCATTCAACCTTTTATTGTCGTCTTGTCTACGATATTTGTTTATTTATTTTTTGTTCATAAAAACGAATCTTCTTGCGATGCTTAACACTTGTGTCGTTAATTTTCCAAAATATCTAGAGTAGTACTGCAGGAACGCTTGCGGTAAAGTATCAGCATTAATTGTTATGTATACTTACATATATGTATTTACATACCTAAATACACATACATACATACATACATACATACATATGTATATGTATTTATGTACATATGTACATATGTATGTATTTAATTATTTATAGCAATAGTAATCATTTAAAATTATGAATACTTAACTGCAATTCAATTTTATGTTCGTTGAGATTTTCATAGGTCCATATGTACATATGTAGTTTCTCTCTTATCTTCTTTTATTTCTTATATAAATTTTTGATTGCGGTTTATGTTTATTTTATGTAGATCAATAAATTTTCTTGTTTCAATTTCACAACAATAACAATTAGCAACTCAAATAAGACTTGCGGTATATTTTCCTAACGATTCTGACTTATCAAACATCTAATTAGGCCAACGGCCAAGCTCCAATTGTTATGTATGTGTGTGATATCTGAAGTTAGAGAAAAATATAATCAGCCCAATCATAAAAAAAATCCGCGCAAGTTTGTTCACTTTTCCAAATTCGCCTCATATGAATTTGTTTATTCGCCTCTTTTACCAAATGGCAGAAGAAAAAATTCCCCGTTAAGTTAATTTAAAACGGTTAAGGCTGAGCTTACATCAGGCATTTCCTGTGCGCCATTTGCCCCTGTTTCATTCAGACATGTATTTATTGATTTAAATTGTTTTTAATCATCTTCGATTCTATAAAATAATCTATTAGTTATGTACGAAAGTGTTTAAATTAATACGAGTAAATACGTGTCTAAATCAAACAGTTTTCATTATTAATTAGAGGTTATGCTTTTTTTTCAAGTAATTTAATTGAAATCTTGCATACATGATATAGAAATGTAAAAACATAAATGTGAAAAAAGACTAAGTTCCTATCCAAAAGTATAGAGACCAAATTCTTGTCTCGTACAATACATATGTATGACTAAAATCTGTTATGCGTTATATAAATTTGTTATCGTCAGGTTGTAATCTAATTTAATCTTTTGATGGCCGAAATTTGGGATAGGAACTTGGCCTATTTTCGCATTTACATATGGCTTTGTGAGGATTTCTTTTAAATATTTTCAAAAAATTTTTTGGTTGAAGTTTTTCATGCCAATTTCAAGCAACTTTGAAAATCCAACTCTGTTTTTACTATATATACTCTTCGAAATGCCTAAAATTCCATCTATTCCATTTTAACTGAATAAAGTTGGAACTGCTATCATACACTGTGTTATAAACAAAATTGGGATGAAGTTTGCTCGTCGCTGAAAAATAAATACATTTTTAACTCCCGACTAAAAAAAGGGGTGTTATAAGTTTGTAGTGTGTGTCTGTGTATCTGTGTGTCTGTCTGTGTCCACGTACAGGCCAAACGGCTGGACCGATTTTCATTTTCTGTTTGAAAGATGACTTGATCGAGAGGGTTCTTAGCTATGTTTGAAAAAAATCGGTCCAGCCGTTTAGAAGATATAACATCTTTTCTGAAAAAGTCGGGGGTTTTTAAAATTTTTAATATTTGTTATTGTATATGGAAATGCGCTTAATCACGACGACATGATTGAAACATATAAATTAAATAAACGCCATGTTAATTTTTTCGTTTTTTAATATTAACATACATACATACATACATATTTCTTATTTTTAAATTTTTACTTCCTTATTTTCAAATGTGATATCACTATCAGCTGAAACATGTAAACAAAAATTTTCTTACAATTTAAATAACACTGGTCTGCACAAAAATGATCCATTAAATCGAAATATGGAAGATATTTATTTTATTTACAATTGTAGAGATTATTCTAAGGTGTGACCAATATTACTTCCAAAATAGAACGGTCCCGCTAATATATTTCACCATAGCTCGAGAACGGTTCGTTCGATGCATAATTTGTCCATACATTTTCACGATATGTGGCTTATTTTATTGCTAATACAGTGAAACCTCTCATAACCGGACACTTGCCGTCGCAGTATGTTTGTCCGGTTATTAGAGGTGTCCGCCTATGAGAGAGGTACACATTTTTTGGTAGTTCATTGTAGTTGAAAAATTATATTAAGAGCAGACTGCTTCAATTTAGGTTGGTATAATTTCCGCTGTTGGTTTTTCATTTTTTTTTTCTTTAATTGATAAAAACAATTTTTCTCCTGTGATATTTTGGGACACGAGCTACGCAAACGACTTCTTCAAATAAACAGCAAATTGGCGTCTTCAACGCATTTAGTATTTGCGTTAACCGGGAAATTACCTATATCATTAACACTAATACCAATATGAATCAGGGTTGAATAAAGAAATAAATACCTACTGTTTAAATGCAACTCGTTTCACCGCTTCTGTCCGCATATGGGAGGTATTTAGAACAATACTTTCAAAAATTTAGTGTCCGCGTCCGTTATTAGAGCGTCCGGTTGTTGGAATGTATTTTGTATGGAAAAGCTAATGAACGTGATGGACATACAAAACTTGTCCGGTTAGTAGAGGTGGCCGGTTAAAGTAGGTGTCCGTTATGAGAGGTTTTCTGATTCATTATAAAAATTTATTTTTTTTATTTGATAAATATTTAAATTTAATTGAACTAGGATGAATTTACATCAGGAATAGTTTTCTAGACTGGTCTAGACTGGCAATAAATTGATTATCATACATATATTGCAGCACATGTCAAAATATTGATATTGCCAATGGAGACAGCTCATTGCCAGTGCTAGCAATAATTGCCAATGGAGATAGCTCATTGCCAGTGCTAACAATAATTGTCAACAGTGTTTCGTTGACAATTATTGCGAACATGAAACATCAAACTCGGTGTTAATTTATGTTCGATTTTTTTGTACTGCGTTTGACATTTAGATACTTGTAATATTAGTGAAATTAAAAAAGGAAAATGTGTGTAGTAAAATAATTTCTGTAGTAATAAGTTAATACAAATAAAAAATTGTTCGACTAACCAGATATTTACAAGCGAATTATATTTTTGCTATGCACCTTCCCCGTTGACTTTTTCTATATTATGAGCTGCGATTGTACCATAAGGCTATGGTAAGTAAAGCAATCCGCAATATTGTTCCGTTATTCTGCCATCGTTAGTCCTAATTTACACTAAGCAAGTCTTATTGCTAAGATGATTAAGTTGTTATTAGAGAGAGACGAAGGGAAAAGAAATGTTTCTGTTGCCCTCATCTCTCTCACCATCAAACTAATTAGTTTATCAATAAGACTTGCTTAGTGTAAATTAGGACTTAATGCTATATTGCCAACATATTTATTGCCAGACTAGACGGGGTGTTAAGAAAATTATTCTTAATTTTTTTAACTTTTCATTGATGTTTAAAATAAAAACATTTAAAAATAAAAATACATTTTGCTTTAAAAAGTGTTTTTCCGCCAATAATTTCTAAATATGTAGCTCCGAAACAGTTAAAAATTAATGTGACTTAAAGGAAATCTTATCCTTGCAGACCAGTGCAATTAATATAAAAAAATTTGTTGATTTATTTGTGATTTAAGAGAAAACGCATATCAGTGCGACTGTAATTGAAGAAGCAAAAAAGTGAATGTTAATAATATCTAGCATCCAAAAACTAATGAAAATATCCAGAGAAAAATAAAGCTCTTCGAAAGCTCCTTCAAAAAGTTTTGAACTTTACTCCGATCTAGAGATGATCGCGTGTCGTATTTTTTTTCGTGACACGAACACGCACAACTCTACACGAAGTGTTCGTGACAAAAAAAAATCTGATTTCGTGCGTTTTCGGGTATTTCGTGTTGAGCGAAATTGACACGAAAAACACGAAACGATTTTAGATGTAAAATATGTATGAATGAATTTCCAGTAGAGAAAAAATTTAATACATATTTTGTATCGTCTAAGACACAACACCAGCATATTTGTTGATATTGCATGGGCCTCTGAAGCTTGAAGTACTGTAGTGGCAGATAGTATTAGCTGACAGTGGCAACTCGATGCCATATTTTGAAAGCGAATCTTGAGAAAATCAATTAAATTTTCTGATCTTCAATACCATACCAACAATATTTTTTTGTGTGTGTTGTGCAGTATCGTATTGACAAAATTTTTTGCGTGCGTGTTTCGTACGTGTTGAGCATCTCGGTATTCGTGTTCGTGTCGTGTCGTGTTGGAAAACTTAGACACGCACCCATCTCTACTCCTATCTAAAAAATTCAAAATTTGCTTTGAAATCACAATAACGAAATTATTTGTTACTTAATTTTCAATAAGATCATAATTGTTTAATTTTTTTTTATAAACATTGAAGCATAACGTTTGATATATTCAAATGTAGATACATTCTCATACAACTCATCATTATAATGTTCACATGCACAACCATCCATCCATTATTGTCTTAATATTATATGCTTTAAATCAAAACTGATTTCAGAATTTGCAAGTAAATGTTATGAAAAACTTAAAAATTCAATGCAATGTCCATGGTATGTCCGAAACAGAATGTGTAAGATATCATTGTCATGGTAAAGAAAATGCTAAATTAACAGAAAATACCGGAAGCAGGTCTATATTTTACAAGGTATTTTTAAAATTCAAAAAAAAAAAAAAATAACAAAAAATTTTAAAGAACTTGTTGTGTACTTTAGAAAATGTATCTTTGTTAAAAAATTTGTTTCATTAATGATTTGTTTTCTTTTTTATATGTATTAATTTTGTTTATTTTATAAATTTTTTTATGTATAAGAGTAAAAAATGTTTGTGCATGAAGTATGAATTGTTGTAAATAATAATATAAATAAATTACTAATAATAAAAATATGTATATACATACATACATAAATATGAAGGCATCATACATAGAAGTATATTTTATACTCGTAAATTTGCTTGCACATTCTTTTGTTGCAAAGTTTTTCTTTTTTTGCCATTTTAGATTTTTTTTTTGCTTAATATTTTACTACAAATAATACTAAAAATGCTTTACTTCATTAATAAATTAAATTGTTATTAATTTGTATATTTTCTTTTGTATTTATTTTCTCTTCTTTAATATTTAGGGCGAATTGGAGCAACAATTATTGCAAGCCAATCCAATTTTAGAAGCCTTCGGTAATGCCAAGACTGTAAAGAACGACAACTCATCACGTTTTGTAAGTAAAATTTAATGTATAGAAATTCAACTAATTTGAACTTGCATATATAGTGTAAAGATATGCGATTAATCGATTATTGAAACATACCGATTTATATAATTTCGGATTATAATTAATCAAACAATTTGACTGGTCAGTGATTAATCTGATAGTTCCGATTATGAATATTTAAAATAATGACTAGAATTACATTTTGAATACTTTTAGTTTTTGTTACAGTAGTTTTTTATTGTTAATTTCATTTCATATACGATCTGTAAAAATTCTAAATATTTGATTAATCAGCATTTCGATGAAACAAATTTCGCCAATGTAAACCGAAATATTAATGAACATTTTATTTATTTTAATCCGTTTAGGGTAAATTTATCCGCATCAACTTTGATGCTTCCGGTTATATTTCGGGTGCCAATATCGAAACGTACTTACTTGAAAAATCTCGTGCCATTCGTCAAGCTAAAGACGAAAGAACATTCCATATTTTCTATCAATTACTCGCTGGCGCTACGCCTGAACAACGTGACAAATTCATTTTAGATGATATAAAAACATATCCATTCCTATCAAATGGCAGTTTGCCAGTACCCGGTGTTGATGACTTTGCCGAATTCCAGGCAACCGTTAAATCTATGAATATAATGGGCATGACAGCCGATGATTTTAATTCGATTTTCCGCATCGTAAGTGCAGTGCTGCTCTTTGGTTGTATGAAATTCCGGCAAGAACGGAACAACGATCAAGCCACACTTCCCGACAACACAGTAGCTCAGAAGATTGCCCACCTGTTGGGGCTGAGTGTTACCGACATGACTAGGGCTTTCCTAACGCCTCGCATTAAGGTTGGTCGTGATTTCGTTACAAAGGCCCAAACTAAGGAGCAGGTTGAATTTGCAGTTGAAGCAATTGCAAAGGCGTGCTACGAACGCATGTTTAAATGGTTAGTGAATCGTATCAATCGTTCTTTGGATCGTACCAAACGTCAGGGTGCTTCGTTTATTGGTATTCTTGATATGGCTGGTTTCGAAATTTTTGAGTTGAACTCCTTTGAACAGCTGTGCATTAATTACACAAACGAGAAGTTGCAACAACTTTTCAATCATACCATGTTTATTTTGGAACAAGAAGAATACCAAAGAGAAGGTATTGAGTGGAAATTCATTGACTTCGGTTTGGATTTACAGCCAACGATTGATTTAATCGATAAACCTGGTGGTATCATGGCTCTTTTGGATGAGGAGTGTTGGTTTCCCAAGGCCACCGACAAGACATTCGTCGAAAAATTGGTGTCAGCACATTCAATGCATCCAAAATTCATGAAAACAGATTTCCGTGGTGTAGCCGACTTTGCTATTGTACACTACGCGGGCAAAGTGGATTATTCTGCTGCCAAGTGGTTGATGAAGAATATGGATCCGCTAAATGAAAATATTGTTTCTCTGCTACAAAACTCGCAAGATCCTTTTGTGGTCAACATTTGGAAAGATGCCGAAATTGTTGGCATGGCTCATCAAGCTCTTACTGATACCCAGTTCGGAGCTCGTACCCGAAAGGGTATGTTCCGCACTGTATCACATTTGTACAAGGAGCAATTGGCTAAACTTATGGACACTTTGCGCAACACCAATCCAAATTTTGTGCGTTGTATCATACCCAATCATGAGAAACGTGCTGGCAAGATTGATGCCCCTCTGGTCCTTGACCAGTTGCGTTGTAATGGTGTGCTCGAAGGTATTCGTATTTGTCGCCAGGGCTTCCCCAATCGTATTCCATTCCAAGAGTTCCGTCAGCGTTACGAATTGCTTACACCCAACGTCATACCGAAAGGCTTCATGGATGGCAAGAAGGCTTGCGAGAAAATGATTGCAGCTCTGGAACTCGACTCGAATCTTTTCCGTGTCGGTCAGTCGAAGATCTTCTTCCGCGCTGGTGTTTTAGCTCATCTCGAAGAGGAGCGTGATTATAAGATAACCGACCTTATTGTAAACTTCCAAGCATTCTGTCGTGGTTTCTTGGCCAGGCGTAACTATCAAAAGCGTTTGCAACAATTGAATGCCATAAGAATTATTCAGCGTAATTGTGCTGCCTATTTGAAGTTACGGAATTGGCAGTGGTGGCGTTTATACACAAAAGTTAAACCTCTACTCGAGGTTACGAAGCAAGAAGAGAAGCTCGTTCAAAAGGAAGATGAGCTTAAGCAAGTGCGCGAAAAACTTGACTCTCTTGCAAAGAGTACTCAAGAGTATGAGCGCAAATACCAACAGGCGTTGGAGGAGAAGACCTCATTGGCCGAACAGTTGCAAGCTGAAATAGAACTTTGTGCTGAGGCGGAAGAGTCGCGTTCCAGACTGATGGCTCGCAAACAGGAATTGGAAGATATGATGCAAGAGTTGGAAACTCGCATTGAAGAAGAGGAAGAACGCGTATTATCTTTGGGTGTAGAAAAGAAGAAACTTGAATTGAACATACAAGACCTCGAGGAACAATTGGAAGAGGAGGAAGCGGCTCGGCAAAAATTACAATTGGAAAAGGTGCAGCTTGATGCCAAAATTAAAAAGTACGAAGAAGAACTTGCCCTCACTGAAGATCAAAATCAGAAATTGGTAAAAGAGAAAAAATTGCTAGAAGAAAGAGCCAACGATCTCTCGCAAACCTTGGCTGAAGAGGAAGAAAAGGCCAAACACTTAGCAAAACTAAAAGCAAAGCATGAAGCCACTATAGCTGAATTGGAGGAAAGACTACATAAAGACCAGCAACAAAGGCAAGAATCCGACCGTACAAAACGTAAAATTGAAACAGAAATGGCAGACTTAAAGGAACAACTTAATGAACGTCGTACCCAAGTAGAGGAGCTGCAGGTGCAGTTATCGAAACGGGAAGAAGAACTTACCCAAACCCTCATGAGAATTGATGAAGAATCGGCGTCCAAAGCTACTGCTCAAAAAGCTCAAAGAGAAATTGAATCGCAATTGGCAGAGTTACAAGAGGACTTAGAGGCCGAAAAAGCAGCCAGAGCTAAGGCTGAGAAAATTCGTCGTGACTTGGGAGAGGAGTTAGAAGCTCTTAAAAATGAATTGTTGGATTCTTTGGACACGACAGCAGGTAATTTTAATTAGTTTAAAAACATGTATACATACATATATAAATTATAAATTCGCATTAATTACTTTTATAGCTCAACAAGAATTGCGTTCAAAACGTGAACAGGAATTAGCTTCCCTCAAGAAATCTCTTGAAGAAGAAACTGTCAATCACGAATCGATGGTAGCAGAAATGAGACACAAACACGTTCAAGAATTAAATGGCATCAACGAACAATTGGAAAATCTTCGTAAAGCCAAAGCTGTGCTGGAAAAAGCTAAGGGTACTTTGGAAGCAGAAAATGCCGATTTGGCTACTGAACTACGTAGTGTTAATAGCTCCCGCCAAGAAAATGATCGTCGTCGTAAACAAGCCGAATCTCAAATTGCTGAATTACAGGTTAGTTGAAAATATTTTCTCATCCAAGAAAGTTATTTCGCACATTTGTTCTATTGACTTCGACCGCAAAGTTGCCTTCATTGATTTGAAATAAATGAAACACACAAGTGTAACTGCTGTTATGCAATTACAATTATACTTCATCAGAGACTTGAAAGGTTTTTGTGGTTTCCGACAGATATCTTTCAATTCTCCCTCCCACTTTTTGATTATTCTCATTTGAGAAATAATATTGTTATTTAAAGATACATACACACTAATGTACATATGTAATTGATTGGTGTTTTGTGAAAAGTAGTTATTAAAGATTGTAGTATGTTGTCTGTTTATAGTCGTAACATTTGTGTTGAGGTAGAATTTGAAATTGAAATAGAACTTCATCATTATTCATTGTTTCAGGTGAAATTGGCTGAAGTAGAACGAGCGCGTTCAGAACTGCAAGAGAAATGCACAAAACTTCAACAAGAAGCCGAATACGTAACGAATCAATTAGAAGAAGCTGAATTGAAAGCTTCTGCAGCTGTTAAATCAGCCAGCAATATGGAGTCCCAACTTGCCGAAACCCAACAGTTACTTGAAGAAGAAACCCGCCAGAAATTATCACTTAGCTCAAAGTTGCGTCAACTTGAGTCTGAGAAGGAAGCGCTGCAGGAACAACTTGAAGAAGATGAAGAAACAAAGAAGAACTACGAGCGCAAATTGGCTGAGCTTACGATCACCATGCAAGACATCAAAAAGAAGGCAGAAGAGGATGCCGATATGGTCAAAGAATTGGAAGAGGGCAAGAAACGGTTAAACAAGAGCATTGAGGACTTGGAACGGCAGGTTAAAGAACTTCAGGCTCAAAATGACCGTTTGGACAAGAGCAAAAAGAAGATTCAGTCCGAATTAGAAGATGCCACCATTGAATTGGAAGCACAACGCACTAAGGCAAGTAAAATTTAGTTTTGAAGTATTCAAAAGTATTTTCTAATTTTGTCATAAATTTTACTTGAACAGGTGCTAGAGTTGGAGAAAAAACAAAAGAATTTCGATAAGATATTGGCCGAAGAGAAATCGATCTCAGAGCAGTTTGCCCAAGAACGTGATACGGCAGAACGCGAAGCTCGCGAAAAAGAAACAAAGGTGCTTTCACTCAGCCGCGAATTAGATGAAGCCTATGACAAAATCGAAGATATGGAGGCAAAGCGAAAAGCGCTGCAAAATGAATTGGACGATCTAGCCAATACTCAAGGTACTGCCGACAAAAATGTGCATGAACTGGAGAAAGCCAAACGTGCCTTAGAATCCCAACTTGCCGAATTGAAAGCACAAAACGAAGAGTTGGAAGATGATCTCCAATTGACCGAAGATGCCAAACTGCGTTTAGAAGTAAATATGCAAGCCTTACGATCCCAGTTCGAACGTGATCTGCAAGCCAAGGAAGAACAGGCAGAAGAGAAGCGTCGTGGGTTAGTTAAACAATTGCGCGACCTTGAAGCTGAACTGGACGAAGAACGAAAACAACGCACAGCTGCGGTAGCTTCCAAAAAGAAACTTGAAGGTGATCTTAAAGAACTGGAAACCACTATGGAAATGCACAACAAAGTAAAAGAGGACGCCCTCAAGCATGCAAAGAAATTGCAAGTACAAGTAAAGGATGCCCTCCGCGAAGCTGAAGAAGCCAAGGCCGCTAAAGAAGAATTACAAGCACTTAGTAAAGAAGCCGAACGCAAAGTGAAAGCTCTCGAAGCTGAAGTAATGCAACTATCAGAAGATCTGGCTTGTTCTGAGAGAGCGCGTCGTGCAGCGGAAACTGAACGTGATGAATTGGCTGAAGAAATGGCAGCCAATGCTAGCAAAGGAACGCTGATGATTGACGAGAAACGTCGTTTGGAAGCACGCATTGCTTCATTGGAAGAAGAACTGGAAGAAGAACAATCTAACTCTGAAATATTGCTTGATCGTAGCCGCAAAGCTCAATTGTTGAACGAACAATTGTCGACTGAGCTGGCTACTGAAAAGTCAAATTCCCAAAAGAATGAAAATGCGAGAACGCTTTTGGAACGTCAAAACAAGGAACTGAAAGCAAAACTGGCCGAAATCGAAACAGCGCAAAGAACCAAAAACAAGGCTACAATAGCCACACTCGAAGCCAAGGTTGCCAATTTGGAAGAACAGCTCGACAACGAGGGTAAAGAGCGACTACTGCAACAAAAATCGAATCGCAAAATGGAAAAGAAAATCAAGGAATTGGGCTTGAACATTGAAGATGAGCGCCGACATGCCGATCAATACAAAGAGCAAATAGACAAAGTGAGTTAAACAGTAAAAATAAAATATATTTAAATTTTATACACGTAAAATATTATTTTACTTTCGACACAGCTTAATAGTCGCATGAAATTACTTAAGCGTAATCTTGATGAAACTGAAGAAGAATTACAGAAGGAAAAGACCCAAAAACGCAAATATCAACGTGAGTGCGAAGATATGATTGAAAGCCAAGAAGCGATGAACCGCGAAATCAATTCCCTTAAAACAAAACTGAGGTGAGTTATTTTTATTTTTCTTAAATTTTCGCTACATAAATGTGCAATTTGAATGAATGTAACAATATTAATTTTTATAAATTACGAAAATAAAATAGATCGATACAAGTCGCCGAAACTGAAAAGGCCAAGGCTTATTCACCTAAAAAGGATCCTACTTTAATAATGAATTGTGAGGGTATACAATAAATAAAGTGTGTTTTTACTTGTAGAAAATTATTATAAATGTTTTTAACAAATACAACAAAACACAATACACTTTTGTCTCGTTTCGTCTCGTGCGCATTTTCGTGGTAAAACTATTGAATTTTTTTCTTAAAAAATCATCATCCAATTTTGATTTTCATCTGTGTAAGTGTTTAATTTTGTTTAAACAGGTTTTACCCCATACAAAGTCCTTCAAACTTTTTTTTGCTTACCGTTTATTGTTTGCCATTTAAATTATTCCCAAGTAGATTTATGAATGTTTCCCGTATATTTTTGTATTTTTTTGACACTTTACACTTGCACGTATAATCTCCCAAAAAAATTCAGTTAATTATTCCGATCCTTAAGCCAATATACAATGGATTGCACGCTTAATTCTTCTAGATTTTTTTTTTAATATTTTTAACCTGGCTGGGCTTTCTTTAAGAACTCAGAAGTTTTTTTAAGTAAAATATGAACTAAGATCTATCAAAAGTAGTGCAGCGATAATATATGTACATCCAGGCTGCCCAGAGAAGCGCCAGAGTGCCGAACATCAATCGGCTTTTTATACAAATGAATACACATCAGTGATGGGAATTGGAAATCTTGATTTCGTGCCAAATCGGCTTTTAAATAGTGCCAAAATCACTTGAATAGTGCCAAGCCACTTTTTTATATAATTTTAATGTTGGCACTTGATGTTCATTTAAATTATGGTTCTTGAATGATAATTTATTGTGTTCACAACTAGAAGAATTTACGAATATCACAAAAAACACGGTCTTAAATTAGTTGTATATAGACATTAATACATTTCGAGCTCTATTTTCGATTTAATCGTGAATGACACGTAGTAAAAAATTAACTTTTTTGTTATTAAAATTGCAAAATTGTTGATATCTTTTAAAATACAGGCTGTAAAATCTATCGTAAGCGAAAATTTAGGTATGTACTCGTAAAACATATTTGAATATTATAAGAAAACCTCCTCGTAAATCGAAAGTAATGCTCGATATGTATGCATCATATATTAATAATTTGTACCTACTTATTTACAAGAAATACAAATATAAAAACATTTTTTGTGTAATAGTAATGATTCTAAAGGACATACTTTAACCCTAAACTAATTTAAATGATAAAATAACTTTTTCTTATTAGATGTATATACTTAGTGACAATTATTTGTATATGTAATTATGGTTCAGGCCTTTTTATGGTTAATATACTGATGAGTTGTGCAAATTCGTGCATGTTAAAAATAATAATAATAACAATTTATCAAACAAAGATTCTGTCGGTATAGTAGAATTTGTATGTATAGCTTTTTTGGTTCATTATATAAAAGATATATTGTTAGACTTCAAAAATCTGCATTGTATTAAATATGCTAAAGTTTATAATTGCAGTAAATTTAAAATTTTACTTTTGATCAAATTTCGAACTAAAAATATACTTTCAACGCTTGATGAAGAGTAGAAAATAAAAAGGATACCTTGAACGATTCGATAAATATTACTTGAAAATTTTTCATTGAAACTGTTGTTTACGTCTCCATGTCTTTCAAAAACTCACTAACATTTAAGCTTTTGAATTGTTCAGATTTTCAAAGTCCAATATGCATATGTACTCACTTTTATTTTTTTCACGTATTTTCTTTCGTTTAGAAGCATTATTTTTATCAAAAGGAATAGTATTATTTGTGTCTACAATTAGAACATATGTATTCTGGCGCACACTTTGGAAAGCAATTCAAATAAAAGTCCTTGAACTAATATTTAGTTATATATATATATATATTTTGTTCAAAAAGTTTTGATGTAAATGACGAAATAAAAAAGCCAATTTAAAATTAAATCTAGTCTTACATTTTTAGATTGCGTTTCGACAATTTACTATTTCAAGGACATAAGATAAAAATAAAAATGCATCTTGGTTATATAATCCGTTAAACTATTTAATATGAATAAAATTTTATCATTGCATTATGACTGAAAATTTTTTAATGTGAAGAAATATTTCAAGGCTCACAGTGTTCAAAGACTCCATCTGCAATAATCTTGACGAGACAACCAACGGTTTGGGGAATAATTGAGAACTTCATAAATTTCAGAGTTGAAATACTTCTAAAAATTTATCTGTACGAGATGAGCTGTTACAAACAAATCTATATACTTAGTTTAATAGATCGTCAATGTCTCTGGGCAAACCGTTACTTTTAACTATCAGAACCGAAGACTAGTCAGCCTCAAATCCTACTAGATTTTCATTACTTAAAAACGTTAAAAGTACGAGAAGAGTACTTGTTATTGCAATAAGAAAAGTTTGCATGTTTAATGGATAAAAAGTGCCAGAAAATGAACGAGAGTGCCTAGTGCCAGGCAACGTCCAATAGTGCCAAAAATGGCACAATTGTGCCACATTTCCCATCACTGATACACATACGCTTATTAATTTCTCTCGGTTTTCTCTCTGTGGGCAGCCTTGATGTACATACATATGTATGTATGTATGTGCGTTTGCTGGCTAAACTGTTCACCTTACTTTCAGCCATGTAATGTGAAAAGCATGAAATAAATTATTCGGGTATTATGCAAGATCAAACTTAACGGATTTTCTTTGTTACACTGAACTTATACTATTATTCTACTAGTTTCTGCGTATTCGTTACTGGTTATCCCCGTCCATATTAAAAGTGTCCCGAAAATCCCGCAAAATTTGATTTCAACAGAAAGGATTTTTTCTTATACAAATGATTTCGAATTTCTATGTTATTATTATTAACATTGTAATTCGAAAGCATTTTCTTTCGTTTCGAATTATAGAGTAGACCCCTGAAATGCAAAAAGTAAAAATTCCTAATACATTAAAGACTTAATTTCAAATAAAAATACTTCTGTATTTCTTGTACCTAATTTACATAAAGCATTTTTTTTTCATGAAATTAGTTTGAAAATTTTTCATTTGTCAATAGGAGGCTTGGACGAGCAAGTCATATATAAAGTTGCATCAGAGATTCATTCTACGTTCTTCTTTATATAAAATTCTCTTCCATTGCGCTGCAATTAGCAAATAAAAAAGTTTCGTGAAATTTCATGAAAAAAATGCTTAATGTAAATTAGGTATTATATTAAAAATTATAATATGTGACAAGCAAAGTTAAAACTGAACTATGGGTCGAAATAATAGATTTTTAGTTTTTCGGTACTTCTAATGTAACAAACCACAGCCTTCTAGCTGCGTTAGCTCTGCCATAACTTGCTTCAAAATACACTTTTGATAAAAACAAGTAAAAAAGAATCCGATGTGACAAAATTTTCTGCAATTGATCTAATTTGCTTGAAAGTCGTGACGCAGTGGTTTTCGAGGTCGCTGATTACGAATCTCGTATTAGATTTTAAAAATCCAAAGTGGCGGATCCAATAAGATGAATGGGTTTTTTTAATTGATCAGATTTTTCTTAAAATCGTTACTCAAAGGGTTTTGCGGTCGCTGATTATGATTTTCAAGTCGGATTTTTTTTAAATTTCAATTTTACGGCCTAGTTTTTATTTTAAATTTATCGGGATAGATAGCTTTTGTATATATTTTGTATATCCGATGTTTTTAATGAAACGAACAGCAGATTTTTAATTTAAGTATTTATTTTAAAAGTCATGAAAATACAATAACTTAAATAACGAAACTCCAGAGTTTAGGCGTTTAGAAAAAAACCAAATCTACGCAAAGTTCTAAGAAAATTATCCTAAGAAACTAAGGGTCTAAAATCAAAACCTACCTGCAGGCGAGAGGCATCAAAATTAAAGCTTTTCGTTGGGTAAAATCATTTATAACCAAATAACAAAAGTAACATTTTGAATATTTTCGCTTCCGATTTTGATGTGAATCATTATACTTTCTAGTTTGCGAAATATAGAGCCTTAAAATAATTTAAAAAATATATTTAAAACTACTTACCTTATTCCATTGAGGCATCATGTTAAAGATTCAAAAATGGCCTTTGAAATGGTTTACGTTATGAGTTTAATTTCCGATCTTCATAGGTCAAACTTTACTGACCTTATGCTACGGAGCAATTTTCTCGAAAATTGGTATTTTTAAAATTCTTAAAAAATATTTATTAATTAATAACTTCTTACATTTACTGTGGCCCAGTTAGAAATAGTACATGAATAATTGAGAAAAATGTAAAAGAATTATAATAAGAAATTGAAAAAATCAAATGAAATTTTGTTTAAATTAAAGGTATTCACATCAGTTTTTTTCTTCTTGGAAAAATGGAAAAATTTAATTTTTTCCTGTGTTGGTTGTAAAAAAATTACATTTTTCCATTTTTATAACAAGAAAAAACCTGATGTGAATACCTTTAATGTGTTGTTTTTAATTTTTTTATTATAATTCCTTTACATTTTTTCCAATTATTCATGAACTGTTGTGAGTACAAAATTTAAACATGGCCCACCACCCTAACTCATTTCATTTCTTCTTGCTAAATGTATGACAAGAAAGTTGTATTGTTTTCTTCTATATAAAATTTATATAGGGCTAGCTTCTTACTAATTAGTTAAACTTAAGTTTGAGTTAACCAAGAAACAAATTTAAACGCGATCTAACCGCGTATGCTATTCTTCAGTAATGGATTAAGAGTTGCCAGTTTAGCTAGAAATGTCATACTTTGTTTTCAATCTGTGGCATTGTTGGAAATATTTTATGTAAATAGGGAAACACCAAGGTGAATTCATAGTAGGTGGTCTCAAGGGTTCAGGTGACTATTTTCGCCGCTTGTAAGTTGAATATACGTTGAATGCCAACACAAATTTTTCAGTAAATTTTTTTGACATTTGGAAGTATAAATTTCTCAAAACGAATATACTTCATATGAAATTGCCTTGGGCAACACTTAAAAAGTAATATGAGAATTCCTTAAATTTATTTTAAAAAAAACTTTCATAACTAATATGGAATTAAAAAATAGTGACGCCCCAAAAATAAACTAAAAGAGAATTACAATTTCTTCAATTATACACATAAAAATGATTTGGACTTGTTCTTATTTGTCTTATTTTTCTCACAATTGTCCCATTCCAGTTATTATACTCGTAGGTTTCATATGTATAATGTTATGTTGTGTCTTTTTTCCGAATATTTTTGCAAAATTGGTTGCTAATGTGAGAATGTTTTTCAAATCTCATTTTCTTCGTATTAAAACCAAATATATGTTCGTTTTAATTTCCGAATTAGGTAGATAATATATCAAACCTAAGTCCAAAAAACATTTTTTTTTTAAATTAAATTAATTTTATTGTCTAAAAAAGCAGATTCTATTTGCTTTCACGCTGCTTGGTGCAATCGAAAGTAACACGAAAAAATTATTCGGAAGTGACTGTCAGGACACCAAAACATGAGGAAAAGATTCACTTTCATATGGATGTGAAACTCATGACTGACACAATAATCACCAAAATCTTCGTCGTCATAAGAAACATCCATTTTATTTATGTATGTATGAATGTATTTATTTATTAAACTTTTTAGTAAAATTGTTTTTTTTAATTGCGTGTTATTAACTAGATAATCTTTATTTGAAAAATAATATTTTAACCTTAAACTTCAGTTAACTGACTAGTACAGTTTATCTTTATGTTAAAAACTAGGGCGCATATTCAGAAATTATTATTAAGTGTTAACTTTTTTAAGCACCTATTTAAGTTATTCATAGTTGATTACTTTCAGTAGTAAAAATTTACACTTAATTATGGGTAAAGCTGTAACTAAATGCCAACTAACTAATACATTCAAAGAACAGCTGACTGATTTCATTTACAATTTATTTGAAAAGTAAAATCAATTTGTGGCTCTTTAAAATGCACAAAACAACAAATACTCTTTATTTTCTAACATTTTTCTATATAAAGCTTTCCTTTTTATCTTTACTTCTTGCATTTATTTCTATTGCGTCCAAAAAAAAATTATATAAAGCAATAAAATAAATTAGAGATGTGTTTTTGGTCAACAAAATTGTATTGAATATTTTTATTTTTGCAGGCCCATATTTTAATTGTTTTATATACAGACTATAACCAAAAAATTACTTTTATAGATTTTGTAAATATTTTTTATGGAAATAAAACAGTTTTTTAATAGATTCATAAGCTTTTTAACTAATTACAGAATTTATCGTTCAAAATGTTATCGACATTTTATTCTTTCTACATATCAATATGCAAGGTTGCATTTCGTTTACCAACTTAAAGCAGTTGCTTCACTAGTTATGAATTGTGAATAAGAGCTATAACTATCTGTTAACTATTTTTTAGTTTATGTTTTATTAGTTTCGACTTTGGTTACGATTTCTGAATATGCGCCTAGCTCTTAAAGTGAAATTTATTGTAAAGCCTTATCGTACACGGCATGTAAAAAACCACATGCGCATGTGGCTCTGAAAAATGACTTAAATATAAATGGTATTTAAATAAGTTGGTGAAATAGACTCGTAAGTGCCAGTTTGTACAATTTTAAAATTCGTTCTACAATCCCATGTATCGGCCTTGATTGTCAACTGTGATCGGCGCACAAGTGGCCGATAAAACTTGGTGCACATTTTACAATTTGATTGCTCATCATTGTAAAAGATGCACATTTATCTTTTATTTAAAAATTAAGAATTATTTTATTTAAATTCGCAAATTCTTCGTTTTTTTCTCTTTACAATATTTTTCGTCTTTTTCACTTAAACTCCGCGGCTGAACTGCCTCTTTTACTTCTTCTCCTCCCTCGGGTTGCCTGATCTTTTTTTTGCTTTCTGTCAATTTTCAATGGTGCTAACAGTCGGCCTTTCCTGTTCAACTGGAGTGTCCTCACTACGGCCATTATGAGTGTCTTCATCTTCGCTTGGAATATATTCTTCTTCAATTTCGTTGAAGTTACACCACGGTTTTAATTTCTCAGACGCATAAACACCGGTGTAATGACGTTTTGATCTTGTAGAACCAGGCAAATCGGTGATGATATAGCGATCGTTGTTTAAAACACATTTTACCAAATACGGTCCTTTATATTTCGGCTCCAGTTTTCTGGACTCGCCACTACTCGCAGCTTCATTCTCGGCTAATACAAGGTCATTTACGTTGTATTTGGTCGGTGCAGCATGTTGTTTATCGTATTTCTCTTTCGCTTGTTGTTTTGCTTGATTCACTCGATGAGCGGTTGTTTCTCGCAAATTCTCCAAATGTGAATCATTACTATCCTGTTCATCATGAAGAATTAATGTTATTTTGTTTTTTAGAATGTCGCGCGGTGTAAAACCGTAGACCAATTCATGTGGAGTCTGTTTTGTAGTTTTATTACGCATGGTATTAATGGCCCATTGAAGATTTCGTAAACAGTCATCCCATCGCCTATCATTTTCAACTGTAGTTTTAAGCATAGAAAGTAACGTTCTATTGGCACGTTCAGCGTGACCATTTGCACGAGGGGTTCGTACGGCGTTTTGTATGTGCTTAATATCATGGTCTTCACAATATCGACCAAAATCTTTGGAAGTGAAGGCAGTTCCTCTGTCGGTGACTATACGTGTAGGAACGCCAATATAACTAGTCACGTCGTCAATAATGGCTAAAACGTGTCTCGCGGCTGTACTTTTCACCGCCTTTACAATCGTATATTTGGTGAACGCATCAACGAGGACAAGAATATGTTCATTTCCACGCTTACTTTTAGGAAAAGGTCCTAAATGGTCCAAATGTATTGTATGGAACGGTATGGGTTGAATGTCGTCATAATAATACACACCTTCTTGCTTACCACCTGGCTTCTTGTTATAAGCACAGTCAATACATGTCTTTATATAGGATTTAACGAAATTCCTCATTCTCGGAAACCACATATACTCTTGAATTCGCTGGATAGTTTTGTCTACTGCTAAATGGCCGGCCCTGTCGTGATTATCATTTACTATACGCCAACGCAAGGATCTCGGCACCACATAAAGTTTCTTACCGTTTACATTTCGGTAGAGTCTCCCGTACTGCATTGCATACTCTTTCATAACGACTGGATCTTTTTCTTGTATCTTTTTAATAATCAGCTTTATATTTTGGTCTTGCAGTTGCATGCTGAAGAGGTAATCTTCTTCAGAAACGTTGGTTTTCATTACCATAAGGGAGGCACTGTCAATTTCATGGGATTCTTCAACTGGATAACGGCTCAATGCGTTCACGTGATTCATACGTGTACCTGCACGGTGTTCGATGGTAATGTCGTAGTCTTGGATGCGTAACCACCATCGTGCTATTCTCGGAATCAATTCTCGTTTCGTCATCGCGGTACTAATAGCATTGCAGTCTGTTACCACCTTCACTTGTTTCCCATATACATAATACCGCATACGTTCTAGTGTCTCAACAACTGCTAGGGTTTCAAGTTCGTAACTATGATATTTTCGTTCTTCAACACTTGTAGATCGGCTATAGTATAACACTGGTTTCCATCCCTCCTTCTCTCTTTGCAAGAGTACACCTGCCAAGCCGCTACTACTGGCATCAGTATGAATCTCGTGATCGCGTTCTACCCGATACGTTGCCATTAACGGTTGGTTAATGAACATGTTTTTTAGTTTCTGAAACGACGCTTCTTGATTTTCACTCCATTGGAACGCAGCATCTTTCCTGAGAAGTCTTCTCATGGGTTCAGCAATGGAGGCGTAGCATGGCACAAATTTCCTAAAATAACCGCTTAAACCCAAAAATTTACGTACCTCATGTATGTTAGATGGCGTCTTGAATTCCTGGATTGCACGTACCTTAATAGAGCCGGGACTTATTCCATTAGGTGTTAATTTATGGCCCAAAAATTCAACAGATTCTTGAAGAAATTCGCACTTTTTAATGTTGAGTGTTAATCTCAATTCACGCAAAGCTTCCAAAACTCTCGACAGTTTATCAAACATTTCGTCGATTGTATCACTGCCAATCAATATGTCATCCATGTAATGTAGCATGTCGTCTGGCTTCGTTCTTTCTTTAATATGAGTCATAAGGCGCTGAAAAACAGCCGGTGCGTTCTTTAACCCAAACGGCATGCGTTTGAATTCATAAAGACCATCCGGCGTCACAAAGGCGGTATATTTTCTCGCGTTTTCAGTAATGGGCACTTGGTAATAACCACTATTCAAATCGAGCGTTGTAAAAAGTTTATATCGTGTCGCGTTTTGCAGCCTTTCCTCGATATTCGGCATCGGATAAATTTCTTTTTCGATGTGACTATTTAACCGGCGGTAGTCAACACACATTCGATCGGAACCGTCTTTTTTTTTAATAAAATTATCGGGCTAGCATACGTTGACGTCGATTTCGTTATGATATCGTTTCGTAACAACTCATCGATAATTTGATTCACTGTCTCTCTCTTTGGTTCTGGTACACGATATGGTTGTTGAGTTATCGGTTTATTAGTATTTAGTTCTAAATGCATTTCGATGACGTGAGTTTTACCGATTTCGCTCATACCGTTTGCAAACACATCCCGGTAGTTATTCAAAATGTTTATTAATTTATTTTTAACCGCATTATTTTCATTTCCGTATAATACATCATCATTACCGATTACAGTTTTTTCACTCGTTTTAATGAAATTTCTCATCACGTTGTTTTCGAATATAAATTGTCCATGTTTCTTACTCACATTGGCCTAGCAATAAATCTGTTGTCAGTAAATCATCATCAACGATATACACTTCAATATTACGTTTTATATTGTCAATTTCAATATCGATAAAAGTATTTTTCATTGCATAACGAGCGCCACCACAAAGGCCATTAATTTTCATTAAACAATTTATTTTTTTGCAGGGTAATTCTTCCGCGACAGATTCACAAATCATATGGCATTGACTGCCAGTATCCAAAAATGCATTAAAATGTTTTTCGTTTATACATACAATTTTTATAAAATTTTTTTCACACTCTGTTATGTTGGCTTTATTAACGTTCGCGCTATTTCGTTTAATTCCACAATTTTCCGGTTCGCCGCGTTTATACACTTTTTTACAGTCATTACATCGTTTACGTGTAGGTGGTTTTGTACATTGGCTCGAAATATGCCCTCGTTCTAAACAATTATAGCACGTGATTTCTTTTTTTATAGCACCGCTCATATTATCTTTTGTTTTTTCATTATTGTTAATTTTCGTTCGCTCACTATGAGAATTTTTAACAACCGACACGTTTCGTAAATAATCCTCTATCGTTTCACGCATTTCCCGGAAAGAATTAAATTTCATCGCCGCAATAGCATTCTGTAAGTCTCTGTTTCTTAAACCCTCGCGAATATATTTAATAATAGCAGCATCACTCAGATCATATCGTTTTCCTAACGTGCTAACGCGAAAACAATAATCAATAATACGTTCACCATCTGTTCTGATAGCACTTCTCATCATAAAATGCACGTCAGCTTCATCACACGTAGTTCCAAACTCGTCTTTCAAATCTCTAGAAAATGCAGCCCAACTGGAATATAATACAGGCGTAGAGTCTAGCCACATTTTTGCCACTCCCTTCATTTTAGAGTATACTGCCAGTAACATACATTTTTCATCCCAGTTGTAAGCCCTTAGTGAACTATTCACCCGGTGAATAAATTGGCTAACTGAAATTGATGATTCCCGTGTAGGGTCGAATTCTGGTATAGTTTCTGCAATTTCTTTCACAGAATGGTTTCGCTGCATTTGATTTTCCTCGCGTTTCGGCTCTTCTTGTATTGCAACTAACACTTCGTTGGTTTGATGTCCTTGTTCCGACACACGTTGCATTAATGTTAACATCATCTCCCGCATTTCATCAATTTGGCTTTGAATGGAGGGCACACCTTCACTATCGTCACTCATTTCGATTTCGTCGCTCCCGTTCGCTTCAATTAATCTTTGTACCAGCTCCGCTTTTTGTCCCGTCGTTGACAAATTCTTTTCCCTTAAAATCGCCTTTAATTCGTCTATCTTCAATGTATTTATTCTTTTCATACTAAACTGTACCGTCTGACCGTCTTTACTTTTCTGTTTCTACGTGCTCGTTGATACGTTATTATTTTTCTTATCTTCCTTTTTTTTAAAGTCCCGCAATATTCGTTGTTCGTTCGCATGTATTTTCCGTTTTTATGTACGAATTACCTATACCTCATACAGGCGCACATTAATACCAAACGTTTCACTAACACATCTGCGTTCATCCAGCTTCTATATATTAGATGGCTTGAATGTTTTATGTATTGTATTTTTTCAGAAACCGCAATATTTCAGGCAACAATTAATTATGTTATAATCATCCCACTTCTGAACTAAAAGATGCACATTTATCTTTTATTTAAAAATTAAGAATTATTTTATTTAAATTCGCAAATTCTTCGTTTTTTTTCTCTTTACAATATTTTTCGTCTTTTTCACTTAAACTCCGCGGCTGAACTGCCTCTTTTACTTCTTCTCCTCCCTCGGGTTGCCAGATCTTTTTTTTGCTTTCTGTCAATTTTCAATGGTGCTAACAATTGTGTTAATGAGTGTTCACATTATCGGCGCAACATGGTTTATTTTGATTATCAACAGGTAGCACAATTTCGGCGCAGATTGTCCCATTTTAAAAAATTTTGAGCGTTCACGTTATCGGCACATGAAATGCGACGAAAATCGGTACATTGTGCCTATAGTGGGACCTTAGCTTAAGTCTAGACTGTAAACTTTTAATACAGAAGTCACTTTTGAAATATATGTATGTATATGGTGAATTAAGCTGTGGGGCACTCTTCAGCTTCCAATGTAGAGAAACTCCAACGAAGGCAAAACAAACTTTTAAGGCTAATAATAGAGATGTGCAAATGTCGTGATTTTATCGCGTCACGCGTGATTCGTGATCAAATATTATAACTAATCACGCGTGAGTGCGTGAGCGTGACTGAAAAAAATTTACTCGTGCTTGATCGTGCGTGAGCTTTTTTTAATAATCACGCACGAATTCTCACGCTCTCACGAGTTAACATTCCTGCATAGGTACATATGTAACTGTATTCAATCATTTGAAATAAATTATTTTATAATAATAAATGCATATATGTATAGTAATATGTATGGTAGTATGAGCTTACAAACATAATGAATACCCCCAAACAAAATGTTTCGACATTTTCTGAAGTCAGATTTTTCGTACCGAATTCGTTAAGACACTTCGCTAGTTTCTCTGAACAATTTTGTTAAACATCGGTACTCTGCTATAAAAGCAAAAAAAAATCGTACCTACATGTCGTTACGAATTCGTACCGACTTATCGTAACGAATTCGTACCGACTTATCGTAACGAATTCGTACCGACATATCGTTACGAAGTCGTGTCAACCATTTCATACAAAAATTGTTACGATTTCGGTAATATTTCGGTGCCGAAATCGGAAGATTTTGTCGACCAATCGTTACGAACTCTTTACGAATTCGGACCATTTTGTTTTTGTATACATACAGCTTTTTAAGTATGTATGTTTCTTAGATACCCTGTAGGAAGAATCAATTGAGAAACACTACTGATTCAACAGTGCCTTTGTCAACAATACTACTGACGAATTGTACCGCAGAAAATGTTTTTTGCTTTAGGGGCCGTCCATATATTACGTAACGCTGTAGGGGGGAGGGCCGGGGTTCGAGTTTTGTTATGGTGGGGGTGGGGGGTCTTTGAAAATGTTACGTAACAGAAAAATTTTATGGCTCGATTATGGATGGCAACCGAACTTCAGTTGCCGAGTTAACTAGCAACGCAACTGAACTTAAAATTTGTATTATGTGTGGCAACTTCCTCCAGTTGCCAAAAAGTTGTCGAAAATACGATTATGACAGATTGACAACTGAAAATAATATAAACAAATATTTAAAATATAAGAAATACAAGTGCTAAAAAGAAAGTTATTGAGTAAAAGTGCTTGAAAACATTACTGATCATAAAAATTATTAGTTAATAATTAATACAATAAGTAAATATACAGTAATTTTGACTTAGCTGCACAATCAACTTTGCACAACTTTTTGTGCAGATAAGTCAAAAATGCTGTTATCTTAAATGCATTTACCTGCCTAAATGTGCAGGTATACAATTTTTGACTTCAGTTTTATACACATACATGGTTGAATACTTATGTAGCAATATTTATTTAATGTGTGCAGCTAACTGAAAATTTTTATATGAGAATAATTTAAAACTGCCAAAAAAAAATATGTTAAATGCGCAGGTATACAAAGTGCACTTAAAAAAGGATTTTGAACAATAATTACAGACAAAATATATTTTGTGCAGTTAAGTCAATGTGCAGCTAACGTTGATTTTTTGTATGAAAATCTTTTAAAATTACCAAAATTTTAGGGCACTTATCTTAAATGTGCAGGTATAGAAAGTGCACTTAAAAATCGAATCTGTATGGGATTTTAAAGAATAGTGACAGAAATTTATCAGTTTAGGCAGTTAAGCCCAAATTGCACTCAAACAAAAGTCAGCTAAATCAAAACTACTGTACATAAGTATATACCAAAAAAAAAAAATTCGGCCCTGATAGGTCCGGTTGTGCAGGCACTTTTGTAAAAATAAAATTTTAGGCAAGCAAAAAGTTTCCGCTAGTATTGTGTTAGCTGAAAACTTGGGATGAACATAGTTATTACTAATACGCATCATAATCAATAAAGAAAAAAAAAATTAAATATTTGTTAGTACTGTCCTTTTTTTGTTTACTGTCGCGCGGAATTTTATTCATAATTGCCCTCAAAATAATATTGTGAATGTGTTTGAAGTGAACACAACAATTTGTTTGTCTAACAATTGCATGATTCGAAATTTCTGACTTCTTTAGATTACGACAAAATTTATTTATTTTCTTTTGTTCTATTTCAGACGCACCGGCGGCATGGGTCTAAGTTCAAGCCGTCTTACCGGTACACCCTCTTCAAAACGTGGTGACGACAGTTCTTCAGTACAGGATGAATCGTTAGATGGTGAAGATTCGGGAAATTAAATTCAAAAATTAATTTTCTTTTAAATTTAAAGAAATGTTTTTACATTAATTTTTGTTAATAATTTTCTTTACAAAATTTACATAATTATTTTTACAAGAAAAAAAAACACTTATAAAAGGAACGAAAACACAGCAATTTAAACAAATACGTTTATTGTATAAAAAAAGAAATGCAAAAAACGAAAGAGAATGCAAGCAACAATAATAAATTAAATACACTATTGTTTTTTTTTTTACTACTACAACTAGAAATTCTTCCTTGTTCCAATTTCCAACTTCCCAAACCAACCAAACAACAAGCCCTTATCCATTACTTACCCTTTAAATGCCTAAAACAATATTAATTATTATTAACTACTTTAAATTAATAATATTAAAGTTAAAAAGAAATATATAAAATTTTTATAAAAATTATATTAAAAAAAAACAAATAAAAGTATTGGAAAAATGCATTTATACATAAAAAATAAAAATATTTTTTTCTACTGTAATTTCAAGTGACACGTTATTTGTCTAAATTCTTCTTTTTTTAAGATGATGATATTCGAACGATGATGAGCATGTTGTAAATAAGTGAGACATAATTGCTAAAATACATTGGCATTTCGATTTAACTTCACTTGTTTTAAATTCAAATCACATACATACCGTTACAATATACAGTTGTTTTGTATTTTATTAAATGCTGCAAATGTTTAAATAATAGTTTCCAATCGTGCTCTTTAATTTATCTCTTTTATCTCGTCTTAAATTGTCCTTCCTTTAATTATATACATACATACATACACATACTTATAAATATATTTTAATTATTATTTAATTTTATATATATTTTTTTAATGCGAAAACAATTTTATTTCTTAACAGTTTCAGTTTGTGTTTGTTTTTAAATAAAACTAATTGCTCTTATTATTTTAAATCGCATTTTTGTTTTAGAATTTCTTATGTCCCTTTTACGGCTTACAACTCTACTAACGGCCCTTTTCACAATGTACAATTAAAAGCTAACAGGGACTTTAACGGCAAGTTTTGCATGAAGAACTGTAAGTTAAAGTTCACGTTAACTCTTAATCATACATTGTGAAAAGGGACGTAAGTTGAATTGAAACTGAAACAATTTAACTTTAAAACTAATTAACTGTTTTTGGTGTTATGAATTTCAACTAATTTTAGTTCTCTTCGAAACAATTCTCGAAAAGAAGAGGTTCTTATTTATCTATGATATATTTTTTCAAACCACAAAATATTTGTTCGCTCTCTATTCATGCTTCACACCCCAATCAATGATTGGCAATCATGAGCGAATCAACTTGCTTCGCCATACAAATTTGTGAGAACGAATAAAGTAGATTCAATCACCCTTATTCTGCGTTTCGATTACGTTCCCGCATTCAGTTGCGCACGGATCGAAAAAAAGTATTCTGCTAAAAAACTGAATCGAGAGAAAAAGAAGAAGAGAATATTATGTTTAAACCAGTGTCCATCATCCCATTGCCCTGAAGGCTCTGTTAGAATTCTGCTTTGCATACCCACCCGACCTGAGATTCGATAAAAACGAATGCTCACTAACGGCCCTTCTCTCAATGTACAATTAAAAGCTAACAGGAACTTTAACGGCATGTTTTGAATGGAGAACTGTCAGTTAAAGTTCATGTTAACTATTAATCATACATTGTGAAAAGGGACGTAAAGCGAATAAATTTCGAAACAAAATTCTTCGATATTTGTTCGCAAATCTAGCAAAATTCGAATGTTTGCTAAAACTTCGAGCTTCGAAGTTCTCTCGATAGTTTTTCTAGACTGTTAGTCTAGAGGTACAAAGTTCGATGCATGACAGCACTGTAAGTTAAAAAATAAAATAAGAACATATGCGCAATAATTGAACAGAAAAGAAATTGTTACGAAGCCTAGTGGATGTGTGTCAGTCTGTTAGAATGGAGGTACTATGTTCAAATCCTGAAGGGTAAGTTAAGGTATTAAAAAAATAAAATAAAATAAGTAAGGTAAAATAAATAAATAAATAAAATAAAAAAATAAAATTACTTTTTACTTTTTCTGCTGCCTTTTTGGGATATCGAAATTGGTTCGATATTCCCCCACTTTTGATATTGCTAGCGAAACTTCGAGATCGAATGTTTTATAGGACAAAACTGAGCGACAGGTGAACTTTTTTCGATTAATTTTTGAGTGCCACTCTCGATACTTTTACACGATAAATTTTCGAAAGTCTTGGTCAAGTGAGTACCCAATTAAACATTTACAAGAGCGATTTTTTTTCATTGGAAATGCACTAAACATGTATTAGTGCTGTTCTGCTTTTAAGCATTTTGTCGTCTTGGTGAGCATTGGTATAAACCAGCTGCTTTGCTATGAAATAGGACCAAGAAAAACAAGCAATTTGTAAAATTGTACTGTAATGGTTTTGTTGTATTGCCGAGTGTAGTTGCTCTACCCCCTCGACCTATAAAATTTAAGACGCGCGATGTACAAAAACTAATTGCTGAACTCAAACCGAAGAAAGCTCCGGGTATTGATGGAATTAGTAACCAGATGCTGATGAAATTGCCTCGTATTGCAATTAGAATCCCGTTATTAATTTTTAATGCCATTTTACGACTAGAGTATTATCCACACAGCTGGAAGCTTGCCAATGTTAAAATGATTCCAAAGCCGGTCAAAGAGCTTACCAAGGCTGAGTCATATAGGCCAATAAGTTTACTGTCAACTTTTGAAGAAAAGAAGTATTGTTCTGCGCTGTTTATTGACGTTTCTCAGGCATTTGATGAAGGGCTAATTTTAAAATTTTGAAGACATACAGTGATACCAGCTTAGATATAGGCCGCTTTCAGTCACTCAAAACGCGAAAAAAAATTTTTGGCCCCAAACTAAAAAACGCCCTTTTAGGCCTTTTTTACTTTTTGCTGGATATGGCTATATTTTAATCTTTGTGAACTTTTTCTTCCTTAAATCTCATTTTATTTTGCTAGTTTACTGTACCAATTTAAATAAGAAGAATATAGAATAATCTTCTATTTCTTCCAAATTTTCTGTGCTTTGAAAGATATTCAGTATACCATAAAAAAGATAATGTATGTTTTTGGAAGAGCGAGAAATCGGAGCGAGAAATCGAAATTTTATATAATGACGAATTTTAAATGTATGTATGAACTTATCTAAACATGCATACGTACATTAATTAAACCAACTCAACTGTATGGAAGAGAAAAAAGTGATTTTGTTACCCACAGCATCCTAAATTTGAAAACAGACCTTTTGCTTATCACCAGATTATTATAATTGAAAAATGAAAAAATTTGATACTCATATTGCCTATATTAAAAAAACATAAAATATATCGCGATTTTCGCGTTTTATGTGAATAATTACAAAAAAAAAATTAATAAATTTGCATTATTTTAAAACAGATTCAATTTGAAAAACAAAACATTATTTCCAAACACGTAGAATTTGTATGAAAACCCGAAACGAAAATATGTATTTAGTTAAATATCTTAATTAGTAGGTCGCAAATGGTCAAGTTTTATTATATACCATTGGATGATACCAAATTTTATTCATGTCGTCTTGGTGGAACAAAGTATAAAAAAATTAGAAAAACTGAAAAAAGACCTGTTTTAAAAATGGTCCAGCTATGGTCAACGCTAGAACCAAAATATTTTTGGAATCATCATAAAACATATCAAACTTTATTTTCAGAGGGGTAACAAAATCACTTTTTTTTGAGTCGCTCTAACGTACATAGATATGTATATACATATGTATATTAGACCGACTCACTTTTCATTTTTTTCGAAATTCCTTCATGAACATCGATTTTCTTAATATACTCTAAAAACCAAGAATTTTGGTATATAACACTTAAGTATTGACGAACGGAAAGTGGTCTCTCAAATCGTTTTTTTTTTGTTTTTTGAAGAAAAATTCGTTTTTTCCAACAAATTAAAAAAACTTTCTTTAGTAACTTGCCTCTAACTCAAGCAGTTCTTAACGGATTTCAACCTAATTACATGCATTAGAAAGGTTACTAAATTTCCTAAATGTTTCTTAAAACAACATCATCATAGCAAAAGTCTTTTAAGCCAGCACCTATTTATCTGAGAGAAAAAAATTCTAACGCGCTTATAAAAAAACTACAGTCGACCATTTGTGAAAATACTTTTCACATCATTCCAATTAAACGAGGTAATATTGATGAAACTAAAATCCAAATATATAATGAAAAAGATTTCCGAAAAATTGTTAGTGAATTCGAAAAAAATAAAACAAATTTTTACACATACCAACTTAAGAGTGCTAAAGGCCTACAGATAGTATTAAAGGGCATATATTCATATGTTGAACCCGAAGGAGTAAAATGTGCACTTGTCGACCAAGGATTTAAGATAAAAAATGTTACCAACATAATTAATAGAGAAAAGGTCCCCCAACCCCTATTTCGGGTTGAACTGGAGCTGAATGACATACAATTGAAAAAAAAATGAAAACCATCTAATTTATAGCGTAAAGTATCTCTTACATCGAAAAATCACAGCGTTCAGGTCCCGTTCAGTGCCATAATTGTCAAGAATGTGGCCATACGAAAACTTACTGCAAGTTACCTACAGTGTGTGTTATCTGCGGTGAATTGCATGGTACTGCTAGCTGCACTAAGCCAAAAGATCAAGCAGAAAAAAAATGTAGTAATTGTGGAGGTAATCACACAGCTAACTATAGAGGGTGCCCTGTATTTTCTTTCGTTAAACAGGCTATGGGTCAAAAACCCAAGTTAACTCCAGCTCTACAAGTAAACGCGAACTCCGACACTTTTGCTCAAATGAGCCAACCAGTTACTTCACGTGTATCGTATGCTGATGCTGCTAAGACTAGTTCAATTCCCACACAAAATGTTCCACCGCCAAATAATTCAACGAATTCAAGCTCAAGCTTTAACTTTAGTCGCCTTGAAGCTACTATTGAGAATCTGGTGCTAACTATAAGCAACTTTACTACAAATATGACAAGCATGATGCAAGAAATGCTGCGAATGCAGAATACACTGCTTCAAGCATTAGTTGATAAACCATGAACACGTTAAAAATATGTTTCTGGAACGCAAACGGCATTCGCCAACATAAAAATGAACTTGAGCACTTCCTCATGGAAAAAAATATTGATATAATGTTGGTTTATGAGACTCATTTGACCTCAAGAAGCTTATTTAAAATAAATGGTTACACTTTATATGATACAAAGGACCCGAGAGGGAGAGCATGCGGTGGATCAGCAATTCTAGTTAAGTCAAGACTCAAGCACTATGTCCTTGACAACGTTAGTGAAGAATATTTGCAAGCAACGAATATTTTCGTAGAAAATTTTTGTGCGAATTTCGTGATATCATCAATTTACTCACCTCCCAGATTTTCAGTTAGCGAAGATCAGTATGAGAAGTTCTACAAATCGCTAGGATCTTGTTTCGTGGCAGCTGGTGACTACAATGCAAAACATACGTACTGGGGATCGCGTCTTGTTACACCTAGAGGTCGAGCATTGTTCAATACAATTTCAAAAATTTACTTATATGTCATTTCGAGTGGGGAGCCTACTTACTGGCCTACTGACGTAAGAAAAATTCCAGATGTTATAGATTTTGCAGTCACGAAAAATATTCATAGGGACTTAATTCACGTAGAGGCCTCTCTAGATCTGTCCTCCGATCACTCTCCAACAATAGTTACAATTTTCAACCCACTAAAGAGTGATTTAACTTAACTCATATGTGAAGATGATTAATGGAATCAACTGGCTGGCATTCAAAAAATATCTTAGTAGTCACTGCGTAGAAAACATTCAGCTTAGATCATGCGATGATATTGAATTTAACATTGCCAATCTTAACGAAAATATTAAACAGGCTGCTGAACACGCCACTACCTCCTATCCGCAGACCGGCTTTAACAGAATTTATTCTACGGAAATTGAACGTCTTGTATGTGAAAAAAGGAGAGCTAGAAGAGAATGGCAACAACACAGATCACCCCAAAGAGCTGCTATCGTCGGAAAAAACTGCACTACTGGAAAAGTATTTAGAAGGTCTTGATGTAACGTCCGCATCTAATTACTCTTTATGGCGCGCTACTAGAAATCTTAAAAGACCCGTTGATCTTAATCACCACTGCGTACTGCGACCGGAGGCTGGGCAAGAAGCGATAGTGAGAAAGGTAACTTATTTTCTGAGCATTTAAAATCTGTATTCACTCCCAATTCATGTACGGGTGCTGCTGATTTACCGAGTGTAGTTTCTCTACCCCCTCGTCCCTTAAGGTTTAAGATGCGTGAAGTACAAAAAGTAATTGCTGAACTCAACCCGAAGAAAGCTCCAGGTATTGATGGCATTAGTAACAAGTTGTTGATGAACTTGCCTTATATTGCAATAAGAATCCTGCTATTTATTTTTTATGCCATTTTAAGAATGCAGTATTTTCCACAAAGATCTTACCAAGACTGAGTCATATAGGCCTATAAGCTTACTATCTACAATCTCAAAGCTTTTCGAAAAGCTGCTCATGACTAAATTGTCCAAAATTTTAACTGATAATGGGTGCATCCCGGACCATCAATTTGGCTTTAGAAGTCAGCACAGCACGATTGAACAAACGCATAGACTGGTCCAAGTTGTAAGAAGAACATTTGAAGAAAAGAAGTATTGTTCTGCTCTCTTTATTGATGTTTCTCAGGCGTTTGATAAAGTATGGCACGAAGGTCTAGTTTTAAAATTGAAGACATATCTGCCAATAAACATTCAAAACCTTTTCGAAAGTTATATTATTGATAGGAAGTTCACTGCTATGGAAGGAGAGTTCACGAGTGTGCCCGAATCTATATCTTCTGGTGTGTCCCAGGGTAGTATTCTGGGTCCTGTCTTGTATTTAATATATACTTGTGATATGCCTGGGAGTAATAACATCCACACCTCTACATTTGCCGATGATACAGCCTGTATGAGTGTGCACGAAAACCCTTATGACGCATCCCGCAATCTCCAGGAACATATTACCCAGCTGGAAATATGGTTGAACTTATGGAGAATTAAAGTCAATGGACAAAAGTGTGTCCATATAACGTTCACCCTAAGAAGAGATACTTGCTCCCGCATTCGAATCAACAATCAAAATATTCCTCAACATTCCCAAGTGAAATACTTTGGTATACACCTTGATCGAAGACTTACATGGAAACATCATATTGACTCTAAGTTAACTCAGATGAAACTTAAGTTAACTCAAATATATTGGTTGATTGGCAGAAACTCAACACTCAGCCTAGACTGCAAACTTTTACTATACAAGTCGCTTTTGAAGCCAATATGGTGCTACGGAATTCAGTTATGGGGCACTGCTTTAGCTTCCAATGTCGAGAGAATCCAACGAAGGCAAAACAAACTTTTACGGTCAATAACATCGGCTCCATGGTACATCCAAAATTCTATTATACATCGTGATTTAAATATGCCACTAGTGACTGAAGAAATTGCAAAATACGCAGGCAAATATTTAACAAAACTCGAATCACATCCTAATCCGCTTGCTCGTAATATTTTGAACTTTACTGGACACATCCGCTTAAAAAAGAGGGACACACGGGCTCTTATACCTAACACTCCAGATAGGACTACTTGAAAATACTTTTTTCCCCCTTTTTTGATTATCACTACTAATGTATTATTTATAACTATTAGTAAGTTTATGTCCGACATTGTTCGGGCCTAATAATTTTTTTTACAGATTTAAGATTTGAATACTTATTGTTAGTTCATATATGAAGATACAATAAATAAATACATGTAAAAAAAATCGATGGTCTTTTATTCATAGCATTACAAATTCAGATTTTCAAATGTCCACTTATTATTTTTTTAATTTTTGCTTACCTTTTCTTATGTAAAAATTATATATATACATATATATATTGTTACGTAAAAATATTCCTACAGGGTTAAAGCAAAGAACTATCTGGAAGTATTTAACTAAAGCACTAAACGTACACATATATTTACGTACAAATACTATAGCAACAACAATAATTGTATACATAGCTACAGACACACACACATGCAAATAAAAGTGCGAGCACTGTACTACCAGTAGCAAACCGCATTACCAACATAAGAGTCGTTACTTTGAAATTCAAAAATAACGACCAATCGAATTATCTACAAACGCCTAGAAGCAGCTACATGAATTTTCCCGATTGTGCTAGAGGACTGTTTGAACATCTGGCTACCAATAGTAAATGACAATACAGATGGCATCATGCACCTATCGGGCGAACATTAGAGAACCGGTTCCTGTACTATAAAAAGTGGCAGCATGTGCGAGAACAGAGGAGTACTAATCAGAAAGTAGTCAAGTTGATATGGTTGAGGCAGTGCTAATCAGAAAGTAGTCAAGTTAAGACCTCGTTGAAAGTGGATACTAACGATAAGAAGTAGTTAAGTAAAGACAAGTTGTAATTTGCTTCGTTAAGAATAAAAGGAAAAACAGTAGCAAATAAAAATTGTGATGTTATTTATTTTTATTTTTGAGCAATCAAAAGAACTCACACGTTTAATAAAATTTAAACGTAACAATATATATAGGTTCCCGTCGTTCCTACAAGGAGCATGGGGCAAAATTTTTGTATTCTGTAAATGCAGTGTAGCAGCGTGACCGTTTGACCGACTAAAGTGGCAATTTGCCACTTTTTCGACTGCGTTTCCCCTTTTTCGACTGCCTTGCCACTTTTTGACTCCCTTTATTTAGGGTGAGTTATATGAAAATACATTAAAAATAAAAAGTTTACTGCAGTTTTCTCGTTTTTTTTTAATTTTGCCTTTTTTTTTTTGATAAATCCCCTATTTGGTGCCACTTTTTGAAAAAATGTCATCGGTCACCCTGCAGTGTAGTAGGAAATTGTAAGATAAAGATTTTGGTATATATAACAGTAATATTCTGTTATGAAAAACTGCAGTTTTAGGCAAAATCCCGAAATGACTAAAGTTGTTTATTTATAAATTTAATATAAAGTAAGAAGAGATTGATGTTGATTTTTATTTTTTTTTAAATTTGCTTAAATTGTACTTTGTTGGAGTTTCGAAGCGTTTTGTGAAAATACTCGATGCTTTTCATCACTAGTGCGTTGTTGATGGTTTTTAGAAGGCGAATTGCGTGATCAGCAGGGTTTTTAACTAATGTGAAGTTTGTTCCAAACTGTTAAATTTTTTTGAAATATTCGTTTCTGCGCCAACAGGAAGATGGACTTTGAATAAAGTCATAATTGATTCCAATAATATCGAGAAACATTTTTGTGTTCCCTGACACCAGGTCAACGATTTTGAAGTTAGCTTCTTTAAAAAACACTTATAAAGGTACCAACAGACGACATGTTTTTCACATTGTATGTGCCAGAATTTACATATGTAAACGAAAACATGTCGTGTGTTACCTTTAAAACATTGCTTGTGTAAAAAACATGACAAAAAACATAAGACATTATTTGAAATAGAGCGTGCTCTATTTTCTTATGTTAAACATACAGCTCCAAATGTCTATGTCATGCGAACAAATTCGTCGGCGGTTGATTATGTGCACTATCATTAGCCGTCTGGATGAAGTATTTTGCAAGACAAATTAATTATATATTTTTTTTTAATTTAACGTTGTCGTTTTATTAAAATAAGTCAAAAAATGTATAGATTTTTAGATACAACCTCAACGTCTTGTTTAAAAAAGAAAAAATTAAAAAAGCAAATTTGAGTCGTCAGTACTACAGCGACGGAACCAAAAATATTTCGACGGCTGCAAGCCATTTATAAAACAAACTACGTGGATATTTATGTACTGAAAAAGAAGAAGTGATACTACAT
Source organism: Tachina grossa (assembly GCA_949987645.1). Taxonomy (NCBI): domain Eukaryota; kingdom Metazoa; phylum Arthropoda; class Insecta; order Diptera; family Tachinidae; genus Tachina; species Tachina grossa. Next base: position 67,012,507 of record OX465278.1, on the reverse strand, counting down.
GTACGTTTGTGACCAAAAATTATAAACCTTATGTAAATTAACCAATATTGACAAGCATAAAGAAAAACATACGAGTCGAAAGCCTAAAAAACACATGTAAAAAACATGTCGTCTGTTGGTACCTTAAGGTGTATATTTTTCAACTGAAGTACAAATAACAAAAATTAAAAATTTTAAAAACCCCCGACTTTTTTCAGAAAAGATGTTATATCTTCTAAAAGGCTGGACCGATTTTCTTCAAACATAGCTAAGAACCCTCTCGATCAAGTCATCTTTCAAACAGAAAATAATAAATAAACTAGATATACCAAACGGACGACACTCTCGTCCGTATTCTAGAAACAAAATGTAAATAATTTTATTAAGATTCAAAGAAAATGTATCTAAACTTCATAAAAGATTTATTAAAACACAGCCACACACATACTTACATACATATGCAACCATAATTAAATAATACATGAAATTAAAAAACATAAACAAAATCCCTTCAATTTATTCAACTCTCTTCCTTCAAGTATTATGGCCAGCGTGACCGTTTGCCTTGCCACTTTTTGTCTTCCTTTTTTTAGAGTGAATTATATAAAAATACATTAGAAATAAAAAGTTTAGTGTAGTTTTCTCTTTTTTTTTAATTTTGCCCCTTTTTTTTCATAAATCCCCTTTTTGTTGCCACTTTTTGAAATATGTCATCGGTCACCCTGATTATGGCTTTCATACAACAACAAATAAGAGAAAAACCATTGTTAGATCAAGAGAAATACTACACACACAAACACACACACACTCATGTTTTGTTTCTTTTTTTACTTGTAAGCTAATAAATGCGTGTGTAATATGTGTGCATGTAGTAGTAGCAACTTTAAACGCTTATAGCTCCCAAAATACTAAACCGATTTCAATAAAATATAGATTCTGCACATCTGTACAAAAAATCCTTTAAAACCATATAAATCTTTTTAAAATCGGTGCAGTGGTACCAGCGTAAAAGGGATTACAAAAGACATGTTCGCCTATTATTTATATAGATAAATAAGAAATAAATGAAAATCGGTCCAGCCGTTTGGCCTGTACGTGGACACAGACAGACACACAGATACACAGACACACACTACAAACTTATAACACCACTTTTTTTAGTCGGGGGTTAATAAAACAGTATTTTAAATATATAAAAATTTTGGTTACTTTTTTATGCATTTGGTTACTTTTTTTTGTATTTTGGTTACAAAATTTTTTTGGTCGTGGCAACACTGTGCAAAACTAAGAAAAATAAAAAACAAAATAAAATTAAAGAGATAAGAAAGAGAGCAAATATGAAATGTGGGTTTGAGTGTGTGTAATAGTTCTATAGTTGAATTTTACTAACCAATGAGGTAGTTTAGACGAGAACAATTTTTGTTATTTTCCAAATTACACGAGACTAATTCATCTGGCACAAAATGTATACGTATACACAGCTTTGTGTTTGGTAGTGTTTTTAGTATTCATTTAACACTTGTTGTTTTTTAAGTTGTGTATGTATTGGTTTTATGCTGCTAATGCGGGGTTGTAGCTGGTTGAAAGTTATGCCAACCGCAAAACCGCTCTCTTTGCCTCTCTCACCAACAAAATGGCATGCTATGCCAGCGCAATTATGCCCGTGTAAATCAGCGCAATGAGAACACAGGCTGAGTGACGTCAGAATTCCATCATGCGCAGAAATGTACTTTTAAGGCTCAGTTAGCCGACTGTAATGTAAAGTAACTGCAACAGTAGAAAACAGTTGATCGATATTGTTATGTGAAAAGTAATGAAAATGGTTATAGAGATGTAATGTAACGTAACATACTTTTCATATAAAAATGTCGATCAGCTGTTTTCTACGTTACAGTTACATTACATTGCAGTCGGCTAACTGAGCCTTTATTCTTGCGCGCTGGCGTAACCTTTATTTTATCATTCTTGATTGCCACTTCATTTTACACTACGACCACACGAGCAATTTGATGTGTCTTAATATGTACAAGCAATAACGCCGGCAGAGTGATGACGTCAAATTGCTTGTGTTAAACAATTTATCTGGAGGTGGTGAACACGTATATTCAAATATATTTGCTTTTTATTCACATAAATACTTAAATTATCAATAATTTTATCCTTTTCTAAGTTTAAATTGAACTTTTATTAACTTTATGTAGTTAAAACTTTTGTTTTCTACTTTTTTGTTGAAAAAAAATTTAATATAATTTGTATTTGACAGCATGTGTTAAGAGATTGTTGCTCAGCAATTTATTTTAACATTTGTTGCTGAATATATACATATTTGAACACATATTCATACGGTCCACACTAGAGCTGCAAAACTATCGATAGTACTATCGATAGTATCGATAGTTTTGTTGTAAATGAAATATCGATAGTTTTTTCCACTATCGATACTATCGGCAAAAAACGCGTAATTAAAAGAGTAAAAATAATCGAAGTCAGTAAACATTAGCCGGCAGCTTTGAAGCAAATTATCCGTAGTTGATTTAAGCTTTTTACAGCGATGGAAAAGATGGTACAATTGTATAATTTTAGCGCTATTTGAATGCCAAAAGTACCGTAGCACCGCAATGACCCATTTAGCACTACTGGAATCTCTTTATATTATATTACATGCCAAAATTGCATTAAAATATATTAACCCCCTTATGCAAAAAATAATGCGTGCTTGAAGTGTGCATTAAAAAAAATTTCCATAGAAAAACCGGTTTTAACGTTCACTTATTTTTTTGCACAAGGGGGTTAATCTTTAGCTCGAAGGTATTAGAAAATTAAGTAAATCAAACGATGTTTTCCGGTACTTAAAGAATTGCTGGAGTAACGTTATATATTCCAAATTCATCTGCAAATGTGGAAATTTTATTTTCGTACCAAAGGGAGAAGCTGACTATTTGCATCGACTGTGAACAATAGAATAAAAAAAAGGTTATAAACGTAGTATATCGTAAATGTTACTTTTATATTCAGATCCCAGCAAATAATATTCTTTGTGCACCTTCTGGCGTTTTGTTAATTGATTTTTAGTTAATTAAAAAGTACAAGTATTAAAAAAATATAAATACTGAATAAGTACTGAAAAAAATAAATTTTTTTTTGAAAGTTAGTACAATTTGTAAATATGACATCGCATCCCTGCTTCTGTATACACAAGTACTTAAATACATATGTATGTATATGAATTTATTTATAAATCCAAGTGTTATTCGACAAATAGTAGTCACAAGTAACTTAATAAATTCAACATCGTCGACACAAAGATAAATTTTGGTGGTACTGATATCGCGACGGCCGCCAATCGTCTCTTACGATAAAACTTTACAGTTAGTGTCTTAAAAGTTATCAACAATTTTCGCATTTTGATTATTCTAAACCATGGGTAGGCCCATAAAATTTTAAGTTCAATAAAAAAGTATAATTTCGATAATATGTCCCGCTTACGATAAAATTGAAAAAAGGCTTGATATATTTTTATATACTAATGAAAATGTTGAGGCCTCAGGATTTTTTTTCGAGTCAATTGTAGTTTATGTAGCAACTTTTATAAAACTATTCGATACTATCGATAGTTTTACATAAAACTATCGAAACTAGTCCACACGCTAATATCTTGTGTCGGCAATCGAATTTGACAGTTGCCATGGCAATAATTGCCAAGATTATTGCTCGTGTGGTCGGCATATTAAAAATGTCGTCGAAGCGAGCTGGCTCAAGGCTCAGTTAGCCGACTGTAATGTAAAGTAACTGTAACGTAGAAAACACCTGATCGATATTTTTATCTGAAAAGTAGGTTACGTTACATTACATCTCTATAAACATATTCATTACTTCTTCTTACTGTTGCAGTTACATTACATTACAGTCGGCTAACTGAGCCTTCAGTCTCGCTTCCATTTTTACTTTTCATTTTGTTTATATAATAGAGTTACCTAGTACGTCAAAAAAGCACATTCTTGAGGAAACTATTAACACTTATTATTATTTTAATAATATTAGTTCTTTATAATTAACAAACTTCAGTTTTACCCACACAAATCAAGTAATAAATCATAATAACACATATAACAAGCTAAAATATTAATTTATTTATTTATTATACATTTATACAAAGTAAATTTGCATAATATGGTGTTGCACAAATATGGACTGGGTTACTAGACCATATGCCCAAGATGGTATTAACAGTATTTTAAAAGGCTTTGTGACTGACTGTACACGACCTATGCCTTCACATAGGAAGTAGCAACGTGGTTGTTAAAGAAATTCCACAAAAAACCGCAAGATTATACGGTTATACGTGGCAGATCAGTCAACCAGTGCAAGCGAGACGAAAAACTCTCGAAGGCCAAACAACATGCACAAGCCTGACCGCACTTAAGAAATAATCACGATGACGCGAGAGATATTCCTCAACCCAGAGCTGCTTTACGACTGAAATCATGATACAGTAATACAGGTAGCCGCGAATCTACAACAAATGTACAACAAATAAAACAACAGTAATTTTATTGCTGTTTTGTGATTGACAAGAGATGCTTTGCAAAGCATGTTTGTATTAGTACAGTTTTAATAAGCACTGTGCGCGTGTGTTGGTAGAACATAAACACCATTTGGCAGATCACATCACGAAAACAAGCAAAACAGCTGGCGCTTCGCGGTTACCTGTATTATTGTATCATGACTGAAATATTAATTTATTTTCACAGCAACTGCCAAATTTTCACTCGCATGCAAATTTTGCTGCCACTGGGGCTGCCATTACGAAAAATTTTAGTGTGTTAGTGAAAAATCGTGAGTGTATTGAGTTTTTCGAAATGGCATGCCACTATAGTGGCATGTGTAAATGGTATGTTACTTTTGTTAATGCAATTTAAATTTTGTCTTTAATTTTTAGTTTTTAATCTATTAAATTTCTTTTATATTATTTATCTTACAATTTTACTTTATTTTTAACGCCACAAGCACAAAACATACAGAAATGTCACGAGACGGAAGATACGGGTATTTTTCAGTTTGTCTCGTTTTCCCTCAAATTTTGTCGTCGGTTTTGTTTTGCTACGTCTTTCTAGTGCAATACATTTTTATTAGCTGTGTTAATTGGTAAGTAGTAATACACTACAGTATCAAGTTCACTATGCTTTTCTCTTTCTTCCATGAATTTTAACAAAAACCTGATTGGAGCTTTTTTTACCTGTCACTTTCTTCACTTCTGTGTATTCTGTGCCACAAGCATTTGCTTTATTTAAAACCAGCTGATATCAGATGCTTTGTCACTTGAAAATAGAACACGCTCTAAACAAAATTGTCGTTTGTATTGTACACAGAAAAACACATGCTATTGGGTAGTATGAATAAAAAAAGTATTTGTGTTTTAATTAAAATTAAAAACAAAAACCACATACATATTTGGGGTTTTAAAACAAATTTTTAAGTAAAAACCAAATGTTTTTTTTATTCATACTATCCATTTTTTAAAGGTGTTCAGACTATGTGTACCAATTTTCCATGTTAAAAATTGACGTTCCAAAAGATAAATACATATAATGTGAACACAGCTTTAACATGCAAATTGCAAGACTGTCGGGCATTTTAGCGAAATTTTCGTAGACGCAGAGCTTACACGCAAGTACGTCTAAGCACAGGGTAAGAAAAACTACATAAAACTGATTTTAGCGACTTTTTTAAAATCAATTTGGCGAAATAGATCAGATAAGATCTGACAGCCCTGAAATCGGGGGCAACCCGGCTATTGTGACTGACGTTCTCATTGTAAATTAAACCACATACCATCCTTTTTTTTTAGCGGTCTGCGACTTTTTGTGAGACTTTTTTTTTATGACCGACTTTTGCGACTTTTTTGATTTTCTTGGGACTTTTTACCCTTTTTGTAAAGATTCTCATAAAAAACATTAAAATTGCGATAAAATAAATTTGTTTATAAAAAAATAACGCCGACAAAATTAAAAAGCAATTCACAGATTATTGTTGTTTGGAAGCACTTTTATTATGTTATATTATATTACTTTCTTGCAACCAAATTTGCAGTAAATATTTCAAAGAATAGTTTTAGCAAAAAAAATAAAAATTCTGGTTTTGCAGTGCTTATTTTACAAACTTATTTTTAGCTGCCGAGTCAATGAAAGAAAAAGTTGTCATAAAACACACAAGTGTTTACCAAAATGTGAACATTTTGAAATTAGCTTTGTTTGAAACTAAGTTGAAAGTAAAAACATGCAACTCAATGTTGTCAGCTTTAAATTTGATAGACAAAGATATAGAAGAGTGGATTCCAAAAAAGTAATATTCATGTATGTTGAAGTATAAATAAATTCACCCAAAAAACAGGATATATGGCGCCAAGATCAAACGAATAGAATTGAAATAAAGAGCTCACTGGGTTTTGGTTCGAAATGTTAGAATTTTGTAAAAAATATCTTGACCTCGGCAGCATACGACAGCCAAATTTATTATGCTTAAGTAGATTTCTTCAGTATACATACAAGCACATACAATTATGCAACTGTATATGTTATGAAATATGCAAAGCTTTTTGTTTTGATTCAATAATCTTTTTTTTTATCAAAAAGCGTTTATTTAAAAGCGTCGTTTTTTGTGCGACTTTATTTTTATAAAACGACCTTTTGTGCGACTTTTCAAAAATTCCCAGCGGTAGCCCTGATAGCAAGTTGCCGTCTTAAAAAGTCAGCGGCTGAGCAAAAAATCGTCGGCGGTGGCTCATAAGCCGCCTTGAGCCAGCTAACATTGACAGCCGCTTTTTATAAGTTTTTTAAACACATTTCTTTGAAAAAATTTCAAACACTTGATACAACATAAAACAATTAGCCGGCTGCAATTTCGAGCCGAGGCTAGCCCCATGCATCGGCGGCGGCTTGAAGTTGCATGGAAAGTAGGCGGCGGCTCTTGAGCCGGCTGTGAGCCGATCGGCTTGTTTCTCTTGCTATTAGCAACTTTGAGTTAGAGCTGGCAAACTATCGATAGTAACCCCATTCGATATTTTCGATAGTTTGTTGAAAAACTATCGATACTATCGATAGTATCGAATTATTTAACACTATGTTCACACGCCAACACGAACAGTCGTTTTGACTGTTGATATATGGATATGGTTAAAAAAAATAGGTAAAAATTATAACTGCCTTATTCAGAAAAATAATTTTGGTTTACAAATGGTTTACACAACGAATTTTGTATGAAAATTTGTTTGTTAAACGTTTTTTAAACTTAAATTATTTTTTTCTGAATAAGGCCTTAAATAATTAATTTTATGTTTAATTTTATTTTAATTTTTCAATTTTAAACAAATGTCTTTTTTTACAAAAACATAACTACATATCGTCACCTTAAATGCAAACAGACGTAACTACGCAAAAATTCGAAATCGAGTTTTTGATTGATTATAGTTCATTTTACAAACTACATGCTCACGCAAATATTTAGACCTCTGCGATGAAAAACTACGATTTTATTAAAGAAATGCAAACGGACGTAATTAGGAATGCATCTATTGTTTATTGCAAGGGACGTAACTAACATAAAAGCTTAAAGATACATAAAAAGGAAATAAATGTTTAAAGAGAAAATTTTCAAGAATACTTTATTATTGTTGATTTTGTAACGTTTTTTGTTTGTTTCTCCTGTAAAAATTATAAAAGCGTAGTTACATACGTTTGCATTTCAGGTGACGATATGTACATACTCGTATGTATGTAATAATTTTGTTTTAATAGCCAATTCAGATAAATTAGTGATAATTTGTTATCAAAAAATTCAGTAAGAATCAAAATGGAACAAAATGGTTCACTCACAAAATTTTGTATATTTCAATCAATATTCGAGCGCGAATCGTGAATGTGAGTGAGAGCGAACCTCGATATTTGTTGTCCGTGTGATCATGCTATTAGGAATGCTGAATTTCATTTTTCAATACATATCGCTCATTTATTCATTATTATAACTCTAATAAAACTAGTTTTGAAAAAAATGTGTTAAGTTCTCAATTTACATACAACTCAGTGGATATATTAATAAAGCTTTCTTCTATCAAGAGGTGAGCTTGCACGCCATTGCATGAATTTTTTTACACAAGATGAAATATGAATTGCCGGGGCATTCTGTATTATTAACTGAATATATTAATTTTTTGAGTTATGTCGTTATTATATTAATAGAGCGATATGTACTTATGTATTTTCAATAGAAGACATCTAATATTTTAAATTTGGTCGAGTTTGTTGACAATTTGGTAATAATTTTTTTCAACGATAGTATCGCTATCGTGAAAAAACTATCGATAGTCTAATAAAAACAAAACCATCGATACTATCGATAGTACTATCGATAGTTTGCCAGCTCTACTTAGAGTGGAAATATCTTCTCCAAGGAAAAACCGAAGTAGAATGAAAATTAAAAGAAAATCTTCATCAACCGTTACAACATGAACAAAATTTGCAACTACACCAAGACAGAAAGCACTATGCAACTAAAAACCTGTATCATTGCACCATATCTGCTGTAATACAATTGAAAATCAAGGAGAACGACTATTGTAAACAAATTCGCAACGAAGCATAATTAAACAAATCGCCACAAGCGTATTATATTTAAAAGAAACCATTGAATTGTCAATCGATAATTATTTTTAAAACGTTCGAAATTTGCAAAGCAATTCAACAAAAACAAAGAAAGGTCTTATTCCTGCAAAAACAAATATGAGAAGTCGCCGAAATGGAGGCAGTAGCAACTACAGTACAGATACTAGCAGCAGTGATGAAGATGCTCAGCTGAAAAAATTACACGCTCGTATGTGTGGAGTTGGACATCAGAAGTACAATGATATCCTGCCCAGGTAAAAGCAATTTCCCATTTATATTCATTAGCGCGTGTGTCTGTCTAGTGCAGTGGTGTTGGACTTTGTCGGCCTCTGTAGTCATTATATATACATATTAGGCAATTTAGCTGATAAATGCCTTATTTGTTATTTGAACAAATCAAATTTATTTAGCTGATAAGAGGCAACGGTATCTATCATGAACTCAAATGTTTTAGTTTTAAATTAGTAAAACTATTTAAAAAATCAAAATCGGTTTTTGTTACTGTATGTAATGTAATACACATAAATGCACACGTATTGCATACCTATCCATGTACATACATATGTAAGTATTTACGTCGCATGCACAACAAAACTAATCTAATTTCGGCTCAAATCAAGTTTGGGGACACCTCAAAAATAAAACAAAAGTATCATATCCTATAGAAAATTTTAAAAATTTAACAAAAAATTGGCCTCTAAAATCTTAGTACAATATTGTGATTATACGATGTTTTCCAACGAATATAGCCAATAATGGCATCATCTTAAAGTTTTTGACCACACGTTTAATAAAATGGTAAAATGCAAGAAAATTTTATGAGGCAGAAATCTTTATTAGGCTGCGCCGTGTCGGGAAAAACTATTTTGGAGAAAGTCATTAAGCCCTGCCGAAGGCTGGCTGTGCAGAAAAACGTTATGATTTAGGAGAACTTGCTTTTTTTTTTGTTATTCATTAATGATCTTTTTGATATTGTTTCTAGCAACATATGTCTTCCATTTGCTTTTGCTGATGATGTGCAATTGCTTTTTAAAGGTTCAGTAGATTTTCCTGATGTGTTACAAAATATGATTAACTAGCTGACCCGGCGAACTTTGTTCCGCCTTAAAGGCAATAAATAAGCAGTTTTTTTTAATTTGAAAAAATACAAAAATAAATTAAATACCTACATTAATCATTCATAATTATTTCTGTATTTTAGTACATAGGTTGCTCTTCATTTAAGTACCTTGTGATACACGACATTTTTTGTTTTATTGTCAGGCGCAAAAACAAACAACGCAGATGGTCTTCCGACCCGTGAACATGCCACGTATAATTGACCATGGGAAAACATAAATGTTCTAGATTTAAACCACAAACTTTTAAGGATTGGTCTTGTGATTTGTTGATGGTCATTGCAAATGCAAGACGTATCGGAAATTGAAGTCTTTTAAATTCAAACGGCATATCGGTTGGGATCATCGGTATCCTCGGAATGAGAACTTCCTCACCTTTGAATTTTCCTATCATTATCGTAGCGTAAATTACATTGTTCATCAATTTTCTAACCACCAAACGCGTACCGTTGCACTGTTTTGGTTGGTTTATGTTTCGAAGCATGATTACTACGGAGCCAACCTTTAGGCGTAAATTGTGCGGTGGTAAGCCAGGCACGTCCAAAGAGTTTAAAAATTCAATTGGATAGTTGGTGGCTTCATCTTCATTTGTAACGCAGTCAATAGATTTGAATGAATGCATTGTTCCAATGATCTTATTTTGAATTATGTAGTTTAGGTCATCTACATCTTTATTCTTAGCCGCTAAAATTGCTCGTTCACTCAACCATTCATTATTTTTGTAGTTAGAAATAATTTCTGGAATACATTGCAGACAGTATTAACTGTGTTATAAACACTTTTTTCGGTCGGAGAGTAGAGTTCAGAATTAGCAAATATACTACATAGGTACCAATAGATAAAGTAAGTTATTCTTTAACTACATCTATATAAGTACAAAAATAAATACCTTAAATGTCGGATTAAATCCTCGCTCTTCGATAATATCTGCCCCAAATGACGTCATCTGGAAACAACCATTGTATTTTTGTGTATTTGCAAGAAAGTGGCGTGATTCTTGTGTTTCGCCACAAAGCAATGAATACAATGGCTCAGGTGGCGGAGTCAACAATGGCAATTTCACTTTACCATTAAGCATAATCCAGGGGTTTCTCCGGAAAACTTTAATGCACCACAATACTCGCAAACTACGTCCATTTGCCCAATGCAAACGCTAGGATGCAAGCTGTAATCATTGCTGCAATCGTATTGAAACGCTGCTCGATTCAAATCAGCACTTGATAAATATCTTGTTCTGCGTCGCAAATTATCTATTTGTTGACCTCTGTTGTTCGCTCGACGATTCTGCATTGCCAACCGAGCTGTTTCACGGGCTGCTTCACTTTGTTCTCGTTATTGAGAACGAAGTCGAGCCATACTATCGCGGCGCTGTTCACGCGCAATTTCTTGTTCTTCTTCAGTCCTTTCATTTGCAGTATTTCGTATTCTTCTTGCATCACGGCTTTGTCGGAAAAGATTCGATCGTCTTGGTCGCGGCATTATTAATTAAACTTCACTTCACCTAAAAACTCAAATTTTCAAGCATACCGAGTTTTATAGTTCACTTCACTTTTTACGAATGGGCAATGGCACTATCATTACATTATAATTGTTAATTGTTTATTTAATAGAAATAGTTTTATTATTGATTTCTTACAAATATCAAATTGTCATCCATACGTCATTACATATCTGTCATTATACGTCAATTACATAGCTGTCATTTGCGTTTTGTTATTCCAAGTCTGATTCTTTTTTGTTATACCACGTTTTATAGTGACTGACGTTTCATGTCAAGTCACACGGGAATGCTGTCGAACGGGATGTCCTTCTCCTGGCTCTAAACTACCTCCCTGCCAATTTTCAGCTAAATCGGTTCAGCCGTTCTTGAGTTATAAGTGGAGTAACTAACACGACTTTCTTTTATATATATAGATTACACCGTTGGGGTTCTACAAAACTGAATTTCTGATAATGGCCTTTCTCTTAATACAAAAAAGACAAAAGCAATGCTGTTTGGCAGAGGTAGTTGTGACTAAATTTCTATAACAATCAGTAATGAGTCTGTTGAATTTGTTGATAAGCTCACTTGCCTAGGCTTAGTACTGGATTCGAAATTAAACTTTGAGGGACATATTAACACACTAGTATCTAGAATAAACTATATTCTACGCAAATTATATAGTCTGGATATGATACTACCCTTTCATGTTATGGAATTGTTGTTTGTGGTATAATTAGCTACATCGTGTTATCGAATGATGTAAATATTTTGTAAATAAACCGAAAACTCGGATTTTTAATGCAACATTTCGAAAGTTTTAAAATTTTGATATTGGATCATTATTAGGTTTTTTGTAAATATCTTTGGAACTACATAACCGATTTAAGAGTTTGATATCTCGTCTTGAAAAACATGAAAACAGCTTTCAAAAAATATAAAACAAAATAAAAATAAATAAAATAAAATAAAAAATTGGACTTCACAGTGTCACCCGCCTGAATATTCTGAAGATTACCTGAAAATTTCATCGAAATCGGTGCAGCCGTTTTGGAGTCCATACGTTACATACATACACACATCCTCTTTTTAAGTTCTCAATTTTTATTTATTTATTTATTTATCGGCAATACAAAGAAGCCTTAGAGGCCAATAGCGCATTGCTTACATACTTCATAATAATTTTAAATTATAACAAAGAAAAGTCACTTAAAATTAAATATAAAAAGCGTTACTGAGTAATAAACATATATATATATATATATATTTAAAGTGAAAAGTTTTATTTATTTTTTATTTTTTTTTTTTGCATTAAATGAAATTGAATAAAAAAAATTATACACAATCTGAATGCGGATGAAGGTATGAATATTAGGTTTGGTGTGAGTCTGCAGCGAAAAAACAAAACGTTTTATGATTATATAACTGTATACTATTAGTATTAATTAGATATGAGGAGAGTTTTTTCTTGAATATATTACATGAAAACATGCAAGAACGTAGCTAATAGGCAAGTAGTTCCACAATCTGGCAATTCTTATAAGAAAAGATTTTTGATACATAGAACAGGTTATAAGAGGCACAACGAGCTGAGGATTTCTATCAGACCTTGAAAACTGAAATTTAGATCTCAAGTAATTAGGTATGCCAGTAACAATCATCTTGTAGAAGAAAATTAAAATACGAATATTGAAATATTGTGGTATAGAACAATCCAGAAAGCTTATAACAGAGCGGGATACATGATCACGATACTTAATGCCGTACACAAATCTTACAATCCTCTTTATAATATTGCTTAATTTGTTAACGTTGTATACTAAAGTACCAGAGATTATTTCAAGACAGTAATTTACATGAGACATTAATAAAGTATGTGCAAGTATATATTTTATTCTTATGGGTAAATGTAATCCGCAATGATAGAGATATCTTAGACCTGACGTAACCCTAGAACTTACTAAATCAATTTGTTCTCCAAAATTAAGTTGGTTATCAATTACTATACCTAAACATTTGAGGGATTCAACAAATTGCACACCAGTTCCATGAATTTTTATTTCGGGATATTGCACCCTACGACAACCAGTACGAAACATAATGGCTCTTTTATATACATATATAGATTATGCCATTCTATTTTGGCTATGATTTGAGGAAGTTAAAGTTAATTTTTAATAGAGTTACTAGCTATACCAAACGGACGACACACTCGTCCGTATTCTAGAATCAAAATGTAAATAATTTAAGATTCAAAGAAAATGTACCTATCTAAACGTCATAAAAAATTCATTAAAACACAGCCACACACCAACTTACATACATATGCAAGCATAATTAAATAATACATGAAATTAAAAAAACATAAACAATTATTCAATTCTCTTCCTTTAAGTATTATGGCTTTCATACAACAACAAATAAGAGAAAAAAAATTGTTAGATCAAAAGAAATACTATAAACACACACACATACTCATATTTTGTTTATGTGTGCATGTAGTACAGGGTGGGCCAAAAGAAACCAAGGGGTGTAAAAGTTTAATAACTTTTTTGTTTATTAATTTTTTTTATTTTTTCTTTCAGATTATATAGACAACACTTGGAGAATTTATAATGAATGAAAATAATAAATGAAAATCAGAAAATAAGAAATGAATAAATGAAATCAACTTTATTGAAAATTTGATTATGAGTGATGAAGCTCATTTTCATTTGAATGGCTTTGTTAATAAGCAGAACTGTAAGTTCTGGGGTTCTCAAAATCCAAGAGCCATTCATCAACGCCAATTGCACCCCATCAGGTGTTGTACAGTATGGTGTGGGATCACATCTGAAAATGTCATTGGGCCCTACTTCTTCGAGAATGAAGATGGAAGTGCTGTAACCGTAAATGGAGAGCGGTATCGGTTTATGATAGAAAATTTTTTACGTCCTGCTCTTGAAAACAGACCTGGTATGTGGTTTCAGCAGGACGGAGCCACTGCCCATACTGCCCGAGACACAATGGCACTTTTAAGTAAAATTTTTGGAGAGCGAATAATTTCTCGAAATTCGGAAATTATTTGGCCAGCGCGATCGCCAGATTTGACAGCACCCGACTATTTTCTTTGGGGTTTTTTGAAGGAGCGAGTGTATGTGAACAAGCCAGAGACAATCCTTGAACTCAAGGCAAACATTGTTGCAGAAATTCGAACGCTACAGCCACAAGTTTTGAAAGATGTTATGGAAAATGCTCTAAAAAGAGCCCATCAGTGCGAAGCTGAAAACGGTGGTCATTTAAGAGACATCATTTTTCATACTTAGTGTAAAAAAATTTCCATTTTGTATATTATATAATCTGAAAGAAAAAATAAAAAAAAAAGTTAATAAACAAAAAAGTTATTAAACTTTCTTTTGGCCCACCCTGTAGTAGCAACTTTAAACGCTTATTGCTGCCAAAATACTAAACCGATTTCAATAAAAAATAGATTCTGCACATCTGTACAGAAAATCCTTTAAAACCATATAAATCTTTTTAAAATCGGTGTAGTGGTACCAGCGTAAAAGGGATTACAAAAAACATGTTCGCCTATTAATTATATAGAAGATAGATAGATTAGGTCGCCTTATGTTGTCGCCTTATGTTGTAAGATTTTTGGGAGTTTCTTTTGCAGTTTATTGAGTTATTTGAGTTTAGTAGATCGACTAGAAATAAACAGTTGATTATACCAAGACTGAGTGGAGGATTGTAGCGTTCCTTTTGTGTAAGGGTTGCACGAACATACAATACTTTGCCAAATTTTTTGAAAACTTTTAATGTGACCATACACGTACAAGAAAAAACTATTTCTAGAACTCTAGTAATAATTTGTAGTATTTATTGATAATGTTAACTATTTTGCAAGTTAGCCATTGTTGGCAATTTCTTACTTCTCTTTTTTATATTTTTTTCTTCTAATTTTTCTCACTAATATTTCATTTTGATCTAATTGGGATGGTTCTATTGTTATTACATATTTTCCTAATTGTTAAATTTTGTTTTATTGCATATATTTGATTGTTTTTATAATTTATAAGATATAATTTGACATACTAGTTTTAAATAAAATTATTATAGTAGAAATTTGTAACTGTCTATGACCTGCATTAGCTAGGTTATTGTTACAGTAGTTTTCGTTTATAGTCACTACCGCTTATTGTCATATTTAATGTTTTTTGTGACTTTTGAACTTAATTTCATTAAAAAAGTTGACGATATAGTCCATTTACTATATAGTCATATTTGAGATATATGCACCAACTTTGTGGTAGTCAAAATCCAAATTGTATGCAAACAAGTATGCAAACAAGTATGCAAACAATTCGCGTTATAGTCACAAAAATATTCAACAGATTTTTTTTAGTTATTTATTTAAGTCATGAACCAAAAAATTAATGTAAATTTCAACCTCCATCTACTGTTTAGTAGAAGAACATGTCTTTAGAACAAAACATTGTTGAATAAAAGGCCACACAAATGTGCCTTTTAAATACAACATTGTTTTGTAATTGACATACACCTAAGTCACACGAAGACTTTTATGAAGTCGAGACTTGAAATTTTTGTTGCAGCAATTCTTGAGTTCATTGGTGAGAGAGGTGAGAAGATTGGGGAGGGGTACACAGTTTCATGTGCTTGGCAATTCTCTTTTCAATTGAAATTCGTAATTGTTAATTTCAAGTTGTTAGTTGCATTTGACGTTCTTTATAATTTTATTTCTTCAGTTGTATGAAAAACAAAAAAATATAACAAAAAATAAATAGAAAGTGCTAATTCACACGGTGAAATTTATGACGTCTATTTTTCTTAATTCTCTTTTGAAGTTGCTACCAAAAATTCCTTGCATTCATACGATGTTTTTTTTGGACGTCTAATTTTACTTCTCTTTACCCATATAGCCAATAAGTTAGAAGAGCAAGAATAAAAAAATACAATAAGATAGAAGAGTAACATTAAAACGTAACAAAAATAACAACAAGAGCAATGTAATGAGAAATATGAAAAAACCATGGAAAACAGAAATCGAGTAATTTTTTCTACCCCTCTTTCTTCTTTGTAGCGGTGTAGTTCGCTAACAAACAAAAAGTAACTTCGAAAAATAGACTTCATAAAAGTCTTCGTGTGAATTGGTGAAATATTAATTTTTCAAGGAAATTTGAAAGTAAGTAATTTTTGTAAGTAAAATGACAAATGAAGAAACAGTGTTACCGAGAATGAGTTTTGTATAAATTTTTAGTAGTTCGTATAATAAAAATAATATTTATTGATGATTTTTTGTGTATTTACAAGAAAATAATATTTAAAAAAGAACAAAACTATGCAACAACGTATATTGATTATGTTTTTACATATGATTTTCATGTATTTTGACAAAAACATTGTTGCAGAAAATGTTTTCAGTAATTTATGATTTTGGCAATACGGCAATACTGGATTCATATATTTTTGAAATAAACATATTTTTTTATTCAAAAGCAAATTTATTTTCATAAGACGTGTACGCTTCGAAAAAGTTTTAAAAGTAAACTTACAACTGACTGTGTAAACATTCAAGCAACTTACTGGTGTTTCGGCTATTTCTTCGAAATTTTCATTTATAATACGTATACACAACTTACAAGTAATCACTTACATGTGTAATTGCAGTGTTACTTATTTTGCTTTTATTTATTTCCTACGTGTGCTTTTATTCAATATGTTTGGTTGATATCTGCATGAGATTTAAACCAATTTGTAGTCACTTGGTAAATAATTAATTTATAAACTAGTGTTTTTTGTCAACTGATTATTTTATTTACTACAGGGTATCCTTAAGTTTCACTCAATGAAGAAAATATTTCAAATTACAATAAAATATTTTACGAGAAATACAATTTAAAATATATTTGTCCAATGAAGTGGTTTCATTTATGATCCTAGTGTGCATGTTTCTGTCAGGTAGAGAAAAGTGTAAAATACCAGCATAAACGAAGATTCCAAAAAAATGATAAGCAAGCTAAACAACATGCGTTTTTTACCTATTTTTTTTAATAATGTGCAAACAAGCATACGTACATGTGTACACATTTATGTAAATACATAAGTATATTTTTCATGTAGAAATTGGCATATTGTTCTTCAAAATTCCTCATAGTGCTTCACAAATACAAATTGTTTTTAAAGACTTTGGAATTGTTGCATTGATTTCTCTTTTCAGTACTAGAAAGCTACAATCAAGTACAAGAAAAAATAGGACAATTGGATTTTCCGAAACTATAATGATTATAAAATTTTTTATTTTTTTTTTTTGTTTTTAAGCAGAAATAATTTTTTATTTTTGATCATTATTTTATGATTTTTATTTTTTCGATCAGAAATAAAAATCAATTTCTGATTTTTAATTTTTCTAAAAGAAATGGAAGTTACATTATGGTAAAAAATATATGAGTACAGTGCGCTCGCGATAATGTGAACTTATTAGAACCAATATTGTTCCTATTTGCGAATGACATATAATTTTCCCCTGTTGCCCAAAAAAAAGGTAATATTCACCCTCCCATTTGCAGCCAGATGTGACCCTATTATCCATCACTAAGCCATCGAATTCCCATAATAAAGCCCCTGATGTCCCCTAGTTTACACTTCCCGACATCAGTAATGCTTTCATGGAAACGTCTGCTCAGCCGTCTAAGCCTATGACGTTGCAGCTTCGGGCAATGACAGATAATATGTTCAATGGTTTCTGGTTCCTCTTCATTCCCGCACATCCTACAAAAATCTGGAGTGTCAGTCTCCCAAAGGCTGGTTCTTGCTCTGACCGAGAAGTGACCTGTCAACACGCCTATCATGATTCGCATCGCCTTCCTATTCATGTCCAGTAGTAGTTTAGATCTTCCTGAGTCTAGTTTTGGCTAAAAATCCCTCGAGACTACAATCCTCCCTACTTCGCCATGAACTGTTGGTCCTGCTTTCTACCCAATTACTGATTTCTTTATAGTAATGACCTATCGGTAATTTCACCGATCTGTCCGACATTCCCTTATCCAACGCCGACCCTATTCTTGCCAGCTCATCGGCAATTTCATTTCCCTCAACACTGCTGTGGCCAGGAACCCAACATAGTCTGACACTATACTTTTCCATAAGCAAGTTAAGGGCTTTCCTACAGTCACTAACAAGTTTCGCTTTGACATTGGTTCCTTTCAAAGTTTTTTGCGCTCCATTTCTGTCGACGTAGAAGGTTACCGTCTCACCTTCCTGGCCACCAGCTCCGTGGCACTAAGGATCGCCAAGATCTCAGACTGGAAAACACTACATTCATTCGGCAGTCTGAAAGAACTACGAATGTTCATTCCCAAGATATAGACACCAGCCCCTGTGCTTTCCCCCATTTTTGATCCGTCTGTAAAGACTGCACTACCCTCATACAGCCTATCAGATTTGACCCAATAGTCCCTATCCGGAATTACCATTAAGTTTGTTCTACTAAAATCGATCTCAGCGAACTTATAGTCCGTAAGCCCAGGGGTTACGGATTCCTGGTCACCAAAACCGATCTTATTTAAGATTGATGTGTGACCTGATATTCCTGTCCTCACCAAACCTGTTTCTACGAGTTTAAGGAGACTTCTAGTCGCCGTTCCTATCACAAAGTCCTCTATAGGAAGTAGATGAAGAATGACGTCCAAGGCAGCATGAGGTGTGCTCCTTTGGGCACCTGTGATGCCCATCGAGGCACATCTCTGAACCTTAGCTAGTAATCTCCTGTGACTTTCCTTCCTCAATGCCTCCCACCATACCACATAACCAAAGGAAATAACCGGCCTGACAACCGGTGTGTAAATCCAGTTTACTACCTTTGGTTGCAGACCCCAGTTCCTTCCTATGGAGTTCCTGCATGCGTAGTAGTCATTGAGCCCTTTAGCCTTTCCTGCGTGTTCATTTTCTAAGAAATCTTGCTTTCTAGGAAAACACCCAGGTATTTAGCCCCTTTGCTAGTCTCAGCTCCACCCCTGCCATCATGGGTAGTACAAAGCTTTCTACTTTGTATCTCCTGGTAAAGAGGATTAGCTCGGTTTTCTCTGGGTTGATTCCTAGTTCTTTACTGCTGGCCCAGGAGGATAGATCGCCCAACGCCGACTTCATGATTTCACTGATAGTGGAAAGAAACTTTCCCGTTACCAGTGAAAACACGACATCCGCATATGCAACTATCTTCAGTCCGCTCCTGTCAAAACGCTTAAGAATTGCGTTCATTGCCAACAACCACAATAGAGGTGACAAAACTCCTCCCTGTGGTGTACCTCTTGTCACTAATCTCCTCAGGCTTTCTCTTCCCATACTCGAGTTGATGATTCTGCTTTTAAGCATGATTATTATCCACTCCACTAGAAAGTTGTGAACCCTAAGAGTCTCCAGCGACTCCCTAATAGTTTATATACTTATGCTGTTAAAGGCTCCCCCAATGTCTAAGAATGCAGCCAGTGTGTAATCCTTGTGCTGCAGTCCTCTCTCTATAACACCAAACACGTCATGAAGCGCACTCTCATCAGATCTGCCTTTACGATAGGCATGCTGAGCGCCACTTATGACTCGGGTATCAATTGTGTTCCTTAGATGCAGATCAATCAGTCGTTCTAATCTAAGAAACGACGAAATCCTGATATGCCTGAAATCCTTCGGCTTTGAGTGGCTTGCCTTACCCGCTTCGGGTATGTAGATGACTCTAACCTCTCTCCAGCCTTTCGGTATAAACCTCCTGCTTAAGCATATCTTAAAAATATACACGCACGTGACATTCTGCAACATGGCCGGAAAAATACCATCTGGACCCGGTGATTTATACGGTTCAAATGTATTTATTGCCCATGGTGCTTTTTCCAACATCACTATGTCGTCCACTGCTCCTTTTAATTCCGGTTTCGACAAGTAGTTAAAATTAACCTCCGTCGTTGCTTCTTCCCCTACTTCCCTACAGACAGGAAAGTGAGTGTCCATCAGAACAGAAAGTGTCTCAGAGCTGGATTCCGTCCATGTGCCATCCAATCTTTGAATATTCCCAGGAGCCCTAGGGTGTTTTTACAATACTCGCTGAAACCTCGATAACTCATTAACGGAACCAATCTCCTCACAGTATTTCCTCCATGAGGCTCTTTTCGCCCTTTTGAGATCACCCTTGTACTTATTATACAATACCTTATGATTGTTCCTGTCTTCAATCCTTCCTGTGAGTTTCGCCCCATTGAACAATCTTCTAACCGAAGACCTCAGATCAGGCAGCCTTCTTGGGATCATCCGACTTAGTAAATCTAAATCTGACAGTCCCCAAGTCGAACTTCACAACACCCCCAAACAAATGCAGTCTTTTTAGAGACTCCTAAGGCAAACCGAAGATCTTTACCCGCGTTCTCTCTACAATCCATTGAAGCCAAAGGTGGTTTCCATTGGTTTGTTCTGAGAGGCGAGTTCTGCGCTGCCAGTACCGACAGTATGGTCTCCATCGATCTAACGGGTGGTGGAAACCACGCTGTCACCACTGCTCGGAGAGGCAGATTTGAGGCTGACATTACCTCCAGTTTCACCTCCGGTCGAAGGTTGCCACACCTGTCAACGACGGTTTTAAGGAAATCAAATGATTTCTTATTACCGCAGTTAACAAGTTTGACACCCCTCTCCAAGTTCGCGCCATGGAATTGTAATTCCTCCTCATTTTCTACCCCCGCTAGGCCGATTTCATTCATCAACCAGCTACCACAGTTCAGGATTGATCCTCCCATCCGGATCATTCCTATCTATGACAGCCACCCGAAGGTCACCTTCCTGGCTCGTCGACTTCTTCACCTTCTTTGACGTAGAGGGTATGTCTTCGCCAGATCTCGCTCCCTTCGCTGACTCCTTTCGGGGGTCCCTAAGAGAGTCAGCTGGTTTGACAGCCTTCTTCTTACTACCTGACTGTGCCTTGCAAGCCTAAACCATCGACGACCTGATCGCATTGACAAGCAAGGCACCACCAGACTCCTTATTTTTGGAGCTAGATGTGCCCGTCTATACAGCCCCTACACTCTTGCGAGGTATAGCCTGGACTCTGTCGACACCCACAACCTTCTCCAAAGGAGATGATCTAACCAGGAGAACACTAACAGGGCCGAAAATTCTTTCGAACTTCTTAACGTCCTGCCTGTGCTTCCTGACCAGACGTCTCTCCTTTGCCGTATACAGCAAGGAAGATGACTTTCCTCCCTTACCCACTGAGTCACTTATCTGCTTAGATCCAGAGTCTAAGAGATCTGCCGCTAGAATCTGACGGCTAGTTGAAATCAGTGTGATTTCCCTCTTGTTGACCGACCCCAGTGGCAGATCTCCCAGCTTCTCACTGACCCCTGCAGCTAAGTCACCCGATGGAGCATTGAGTTCATCAACTCCCTCCAGTTCTTTGAGTAACTGACTCTCCTGCGTGAGCAAATTCTCATGCACGAGAGTCAGCAGCTCTTCTCCCCCCAACGTATCGTCCGTGGAATCAACGTCATAATCCTTATGAAAAATTTTTGTTTAAGAGTCTATTTTGTTCCCACGAGTATGCCAGTAAATGAGAGGACCATCCGCGCAGTGACGGCGTGCGCTGACTAGGCAAAATTGTCTACAACCAATAGCACAATACAACAGTAGACATAACTATGTACCAGACACTTGTTGTTTCCGGACAACCTTTAGTATGCATGCCTTTATAGTCACTGCCCTTAATTCAGAAAATCACAGTGACCCTGAAGTAAGGACAGTAACCACAGCTTGCACTTAAGCCACCACATCACGACAAGATAGTTATCCAGGTGGATTATCAACAAAACAAAAATAAGTTCATATTTTAAAGCTTTCGTTCGCACTAAGTTCATATTTTAGAGTATCCAATGGAAGAAAAAGAGTGTTCATATTTTTTGGGTTTTCATATTTTCGCGAGTGCACTGTATATGCATATGTATGTACATAACTACTACTACGATGAGATCAATGTGTGGGGATTCCACCTGTTTTTCCATTGGAAAATACCGAAAATTCCTTTAATTTAATACACATCATAAAAGTGCTAAAAATAGGGCCACCATGTTTTCTTCGGTTACGCGATCTCAGAAATTATCGTTCCTGTTCTGAAAAGTACGATGATTTCAAGTTTTTGTCATGTATAATTGAATATTTTATTACAACTTCCATTGCTATAAATCGTGAAATTAAAAAAAGCAATGATTTAGCATTTATTAATTTTTCGAAATCACCGTGATTTAACATGTGATTTGCAGAACAGACCCGTATAACAATCAATTTCTGAAATTCCGCAGCCGAAAAAATAAAAATCAGGAAATAACAAATATTTTTACTCGACAAAATTAAAATCAGTAATAACAATTATTTCTGTTATCTTTTGACTTTGATTATAAAATTGCGTAACAGTTACGGTCCCTGCACAGAACAGCTGCAAGTAAAACAGCTTGCAAGTGAAAATTTTTCTAGAAATAAGTTTGTTCATTTACTAAAAATTGTTGTTACTAATTTGTAACAATTGTTACTGGAAACTGTTCATTAATTCAAAAAGTTTGCAAGGAGAGAGCGTCAAAAGAGAAAAAAATTAGAGACGAAAAAATTCATACAAGTAAAATTTTTACTTGCAAGAATTATCCAAACAGCTGTTCTGTGTTTTGTTTTCAAATTAATAGTTTATATTAGTTTTAAGATTTTAACTAAATATTTTATTATAAAGTTTGTGTTATATGTAGCTACATACTATATTATGTAGACAATTTGTTAACTATTTATGGCCCATTGGGCTCAGTTACTAAAATAAATAGAAACTAAAAAATATCTGGAAAAGTAAAACTAAAAAATTTTGCATTTCTTTCGCCTAATTCACACGAAGACTTTTGTGAAGTCTATTTTTCGACGTCACTTTTTGTTTGTTAGCGAACGGGGTAGAGAAGAAAGAGGGGTAAAAAAAATGACTCGATTTCTGTTTTCCATGGTTTTTTTTTATATTTCTGTTTACATTGCTCTTGTTGTTATTGTTGTTACGTTTCAATGTTACTCTTCTATCTTATTGTTATTTTTTATTGTTACTCTTCTAGTTTATTGGCTATATGAGTGGAGAGAAGTAAAATTAGACGTCCAAAAAAAAAACATCGTATGAATGCAAGGAATTTTTGATAGCAACTTCAAAAGAGAATTAAGAAAAATAGACGTCATAAATTTCACCGTGTGAATTAACACTTTATTAAAAAAATATGTATACGTATTTAAAAAGAAAGCATATTTTCTTAAGCTATTGCTTTTCTTTCATTAAGCCACATAAATAAAATTTTATGGTCAAAGAATTTTGTTTGTTTATCACATCTTATCAGAGATGAAAAGTGTAATTTTTGAATTTGTTAATAGAATAGAATTAAAAAATAATGAAAAAGTAGTTCATATTAAATGTCGATTTTTAAAAACTTTGTAATTCAAAATAGTATCAAAGAAGATTATGCAAAATACTTATTGGATATTATTTTTAACCCCCGACTAAAAAAATGGGTGTTATAAGTTTGTAGTGTGTGTCTGTGTATCTGTGTGTCTGTCCGTGTCTACGTACAGACCAAACGGCTATCGGTTCAGCCGATAGGTTCTGTTTGAAAGGTGACTTGATCGAGAGGGTTCTTAGCCATGTTTTAAGAAAATCGGTCCAGCTGTTTAGAAGATATCGCATCTTCTCTAGATATATTGGGGGGTTTTTAAAATTTTTCATTTTTGTTATTATTATATTATTTTATTATTTACTATTTTTATTTTATTGTCAATAAAATCGACAAAAAAACAGCTTAAAATTTGTGTTTTTTGTACTTAAAAATAAAGATTGTTCGACACTTAGATTTCTTAACAATTTTGCATATTAAAATACTTCATCGAAAGTTAAATTCTGTTCGATAGAAAATTCGTTGCTCAGCAAAATTTTCGATGCGCATAATATGAATTTAACATTAGATTCTCGATGTTCGATGCCAAGCGAAGATCGTAAATCGAATGCAACTCATAATAGGGCCTTTAGTTTTTCATATCTGGGAGAGTAATTTTGTAAATTTCTGCCTTACTCTCTCGTTACAAGTTTCTGCCAGGAAAGGAAATGAAAACAACTATTGTTTTTTAAACATAAAGCGCACATTTTTGTTTTAAAATTGTTCTGTTATAAAAGTAAATGATTAAACAATAAGTCCGCAACTTCAGGAATAATCGCTGTCAAATTAACAAAGCATATAATAAAATCTACGAGAGAAAGCGGCCAAAATAAATAAAAAATTGCTAACTAAATAAAGGTATACAAGGATGCTTCGAAGGAAACTGTTCACTCTACATCCATTCTGAAGGAAAAGAGCAAGAGAATTCGGTATCGGGAGGAACAGAACACCGTTGACCACCACAAAAAAAAATAGGATTAAAGCTTCCTGCATGTAGGGGTTATAGCAGCTGGTGCTCCCCAAATTCTAAAAGAGAACATCTAGCAGGGCTCAAAGAAACCCACCAAAAGCAATTACCTCAAAACAAGCGGTAGCGTCTGCGAAATCTTCAGTTGCTGGAGGGGCCCTTAGTAAGAAAGCCTCAATATCACTGAAGAAGAATTCGGACGAGAAAAGGACCCAGAAACAGGCTACTTATGCCAAAATGACACGTAAGAGTAAGTAATAAGTCGCAATTTCACCCCATTTCATTTAAAATGTCAACAAACTAATTATGCTAATGCTGATCCGCTGAGAAGATTATGTCAAAACTATAATGATTTCTATAATTTTATTGATTTTAATGTAAATGTAAATAGTATTAGGAGTAATATAATTTTGTCCTTGAATAATGTTTAATAATTGATTGTTTTAAATATTTTTATTGTTAATGGTCTGTAAGGTCTCAACCATAGACTAAATTGTATTAAATAAATAAAAAAAAAGAGGATGTCAGAGAAGTTTTGCTACAGGAATAAAGGTAGGAATATTTTAATAGGCTGTGACGCTAATTCACATCATCTCTCTTGGGGCAGCTCCAACAGCAACCAAAGAGATGATGCGTTAATTGAATTCACCCTAAATACTGGAAATAAACAAACATTTATTAACAGAATTAGGGAAGAGGTTATTGATATTTCTTTATGTTCAGAAAACTTGATTGGTGAAATTTTCGATTGGCACGTGTCGGACTTTCATTCCTTCTCCTTTCATTCCATCGCTACATTTTCATAACTGTAGACAACCTTCCATCAAACCGTATAACTTTTAGAAAAAGGGCCAATACTCTGTCTTATCGTGATTGGCGTATTTCAAATACGACTACGACAGTTTGGTAATAGATTAAAGAAAAACTGTTGAAGTTTTCTTTAATCTATTACAAAATCGTCGTATCCGACGTCGAAATACGCCAATCACGATAAGGGAGACTGACTGTTCAAGATTTAAGTTAAATCAACAATACAAACTCGAAAATTTCTCAACAACAACTGACAGTGTGGAGCTGATAGATTCCTAGGTAGAAAGACTGAGTGCTGACATTAGGGAAACCGGACATCTAATAAATCTTAGGAAAGAAACCAGAAAGCTTTTTAACAGATTCCGACGGATAAACTTGTAGTATACTGAGATGAATATAAAATGAAACTCAGAATATAAAACAAGAAGATAAAGGATCCCAACGCGAATCCTGGACGCTTTTGGGAACAATTATACTATGTTCACACTTATGTGTTTAACGTCTCATTCGTGATCAAGAGCTTAAACACGACGATTTTGAGATGTTTTACCATACATTGGGACTTATTATGAGTGTCGTATTACTATTTCGACTACGACAATTTTGTACTAGACCAATGAACATCATCGTAGTCGTAGTCGAAATACGACACTCGTAATTAGGTCCATTGACTTGTTTTGCTAAACATCTCATATAAGGTGTTTTAAATTTAAACACTTCGATAAACACGTAAATGAAGTATGTTCAGTGAGTTTTTCACAACTCTGGTAACTTTGTGTTGTTATTAAATGGCGGCACGTGAAAAAAATTATTGGATACAGAATAATTGCTTAGAAAACTTTTAGCTATTTACAAAAACAGTTGTTTAAAAATAATAAATCAAATAAAAAACATAATTGTTCGAAAATTTTTACAAACACAATAATTTGTTGAAAAAACGCCATCCTTAAACATCTCCAATATAATGTGAACAGTTGTGTTATTTTTTAGAAAACTCGTCTTAAGCTACGGTCACACTTGTCAAACATTTGCCCAAAAAGCGTAACCAACAAACACTAATGAAAAAAGTTTAGATCCAGACGCTTGTTTTTCGAATTAAACAGTTTCGAAAACAACTAACAGATAATGTCATAGAATCCAATACTATTGGCTACTCTTTAACTTGAAAAACTTTTCTCTGAATTGAAAGATTTTTCATTAGCATTTACTAGTTACGCTTTTTTGGGCAAATGTTTGACAAGTGTGACCATGCCTTTAAACATGTTTAAAAACATAAGTGTGAACATAGTATTAGACAGCGTTAGCAAAGTCTCCAAAATCGAAAAATTTCTATCGAAAAACAATAACCAACCTAAAGCACTCGTTAACTCGGATGGTAGAAGGGCGGAAACTATGGAAGAACTATTAGTAATAATAATGAAGGCACACTTCTAGACGGGAACTTTGGAAAATTCGGAAGAGACACAGCCCTAGACCGAATTTAGACACGAAAACATTTGGAAGGGAAATATTTATTTTGGTTGCAATTTATGGGTGGGGAAGAGAGAATCATTTTTGTGTTCGGTAATCGGCGACACGCTTTGTTTTCATATTCTTTGCTAAGTATACATGCATACATGTACAAATATGCTTGCTTTTATGCAGTAATATTGGAATGTCGCCGGCAACTTTTTCGTCTGTGTGGACGAGAAGGAAGCAACAATTCCAGATGTTTTCCTTCCAACTGTTCGTCCGTCTAAACTGGGACATACAGAAGTATTTTACACGTGTGGTACGATCAATCGTAACGTACGCATCGTTAGTGTGGTGGACATTTTTAGAAAACAAGGTTAATGAAGAACCCCTTCAAAAAATGCAGACATTGCTGTATTAGCATGTGTGGCACAATAAGGACTACATCAACTAAGGCGGTGAAAAGCTTTCTTTCAATCGTGCCAATTGATATAGATGATAAATATGAGGCAGCTTTGACCGCCACAAGAGTGATGGTAATGGGTGAATGGCTAACAGGGGAACATGCAACCAAGTACCAAATTATAATACATACCTTATCGAGAGCAAACGTCACCACCGTCATGCGTGATAAAATGCCAAAAAGATATGTACAAAGTAACTGCATCCCCCATAACGCCTGAAAGTATGAAATGGTGAGAGCAACAATAATAGGGAATAACCCCGAAACTATCCTTTAGACGGACGGGTCAAAAATTGGAAACCGGTCGGCTAGTGGATTTTACGACATGGGCGATATATTCGTAAATTTTTTCGCTTGCCGAATCATAATCAGGACAATCATGAATAAGATTGCGCGCGAAATTTCTCCCTTTTCCAATTAGAATTTCCTATTTTCCCTATTACTTGCTATTGTTTGAAATTGTTCCCCGGTAAAAATTTCTCGCTGAATTTTATTCATGATTGCTCTGATTATGATTATGATTTCAGACTGAGATCACGGCTATAACGGAAGGCATTAAACATCTAAAAGAAAATTTACAACAAACTACCTATTCGTATCTTTACGGATAATAGAAAAGTTATCGAAGCCTTAAGAAATCATAAAGTTCAATCTCGAAGCGACCTTCAATGCATTAATGAGATAAACTCTTAAGAGGCATTGTAGAGAAATCGAGATAATATGGATTCCAGGACGCCAGGGTTTCTCTGGAAACGAAGAGGAGGATAGGCTTGCAAAGATGGGATCGTTACTGAATAACATCAATTCAGTGTTGCCAGAATTTCTAAGGATAAAATCTGCAAAATTTAAGAATTTTTTACGAAAAAATCTTCAGAATCTGCATTTTATTTTTAAAATCTTCAAAAAATTTTCAAAGCAATTTTTTAAACATCTTTTTTTTATATATGTATTATTCAAAAAATTTACATAAATATGGATGTATGTAATTATGTACATGTGTAGCATAAATATTTTTCTATATTTATGATTTGAACAGGCTAAAATTTTATTTAGTTTTTTTGGAAAAAATTTTCTTAAAATAACTTTCAAGCGCATTTTACTTTTGTATGAATATAAGCCTTTATTGTATGAAGAATGTGCAATTCGTTTCTGCTTAAGAAACTTATCAGTACTCATCATCAATCAAAAAATGTTTGAAATAAGGTAAAAAACTTCAAATGTTCATAGAACGACTGTCAATATGTTATTCACCCCTATTCCGCGTTTCGATTACGTTCCCGCATTCAGTTACGCACGGATCGAAAAGAGGTATTCTGCCAAAAAACTGAATCAAAAGAAGAAGAGAAGAGTATGTTTAAACCTGCTGCTTTGCTATGAAACGGGTGAAATAAGAAGAGAAAAATTAAGCAATTTTGCAAAATTTTTAGCAAAAAGTTAAATTTAGTGCAAAAAGACAGTGATTTAACATTAAAATAAATAATAATTAAATATTGTGAAAATTTTTATTAAATAAATTCTTGAAAATTAAAGTACAGAGCGTTAAAACAAACAGGATAACCAAGAGGTATTTGTGGCCAAATTCATCCAGTGTGAAGAATCCTGCCGCGCCGGAGGTGATATTTTAATTTTTTACACATAATTGTAACATAAAAATAAAGTTTATTTAAGAAATTTATTATATTCGACATATTGGCAGAAGTTTATTTTAATTTGAAATTTATTTGCTGGTGGTTCAGCGTTGTCTATATATTTCATTGTTGCTGTAACAAATCATCAGTAGACTTCAACCACACATTTTGAATAGTCACAAACCTCTTATCTTATGCACAGACTTTCAAGAACTATTTGAGAATTCACAAATAATAATATTTTTGAATATAATAAATTTCTTAAATGTTAAATTTAGATTTTATTTTTCATTTTGCCTCATAATTACTTTTATTGTTATCCAATGGATTTCTAATTGTATAAAGGTGTAGAAAAATAAAATAGATTCAATCGAATATAAATTATTTGCTGGGTTTTTTGTATTAGTTTCAAAGCCTACTACGCTTATTTTTCTTTTGTGATTTTCAAAAATATTATTATTTGTGAATTCTCAAATAGTTCTTGAAAGTCTGTGCATAAGATAAGAGGTTTGTGACTATTCAAAATGTGTGGTTGAAGTCTACTGATGATTTGTTACAGCAACAATGAAATATATAGACAACGCTGAACCACCAGCAAATAAATTTCAAATTAAAATAAAGTTTATTTGTTTAAATTTAATTAAATCCGTAGAAAATATCGTTTTTCGTTGCCATTAAATA
Source organism: Tachina grossa (assembly GCA_949987645.1). Taxonomy (NCBI): domain Eukaryota; kingdom Metazoa; phylum Arthropoda; class Insecta; order Diptera; family Tachinidae; genus Tachina; species Tachina grossa. Next base: position 66,982,799 of record OX465278.1, on the reverse strand, counting down.
GGTATGTAAACTTTTTATACTGTTCTACCTGTAATAAATTAAATAAAAATCGCATTTCAGTACAAAAAAACAAAACAAACTGTGTAGTTCATTAATTAAACCTTCTTTTGCATTTAATACTTGCATTATTTGTTGAATTAATCACTTTTTGAAGCTAAACAAACAAAAATTGAAAACGCTCCGTCACTAAAATAACAACTTACAAAAACGTAGTTACGATCGAAATGCAGAATACATACAATCGAAAGAGAAATCGAAGAACGGAACGCAGAATACCAAAGTTGCCAAACGGAGAAACTTTCGATTCGAATCGAAACGCAGAATAGGGGTGATTAAGAATTATGTACCCAAAATTAATAGTTAATATTCAGAAAAATTATTTTGGGTTACAAAAAGTACCTTTTGTAATAAAATCTATTTTTTATGAAAACAGCAGAATAAGCATAAAAGCTTCAAGCAAATATCTTTACAAGCTAACATCTTCGATTTTGAATCCATTATTATTTTCTAATTATCTTTTTACAATTAGCTGCCACATTGGCTGAAGTCTACTGATGAGTGGCGGCTTTTTCACACGCAAAGTTTACTTTGCAAAGTCTTGAGTTTGTTGAAAAAATTTAATATAGAATAAAATCTTTTTTCTCTTCTCTCCTACAAACTCAAGACTTTTACCCCTTTTAGAAACGGAAAGTTTACTTTGCAAAGTCTTAATTCAGCTGTGTGAAAGAGAGAGGCATGAATAATCTCTCTTTCTGTCTTTCTCCCAGCTGAATTAAGACTTTGCAAAGTAAACTTTCCGTGTGTAAAAGGGGTATTTGCAAAGTAAACGAAATGAATATAACCAAGTAAAGATTCTTCATAGTTATATGCAAATAAGTCACAATGAACCCATTTGGGTCTCCGTGTGCTGGTGCGGTATGTGCAAATAATATAAAATGAATGAGGAGAGAAATCGGATATATTAAAAATTATACAAAAGCTCATTTAATTTGTTGCATAAATATCCAAAGCACTTCGAAGTTTTGTTTTATTCAAGTTTACTTGACTGAAAATTCTTTCGACATTTGCAAATGAATGTGGTAAGGACATTACATTTTCAATATATCAGATATTCGTTTCCAAAAGCTTGCCAAAGTTACTTCTTTTTTTTTAAGATTCTTCCAAGTTCAAAAATTGTAACTCTCAAAACTATGAGTCGTTCAAGCCTAAAAGAAACAAAAAGTAGTATCAGTATTAGGAGAAACGTAAAAAATGCAATATAATTGGAGTTGAAAAATCTGCGTTTTTAGGCCAAAAATCTTCAAATCTGCATTTAGCCTTTTTGGAGGGTAAAAATCTGCAAAAATCCAGATAAATCTGCATTTCTGGCAACCGTTCATCAATTACTGAACTGAAACAATGGACTATAGAAAAACACAAAAGAGATTGGCAGAACTCTATTGTTGTAAGAGTGGAAGAAATTCTCTGGGAAATTCCAAATAGTGAAAATACAATAGAGATTCTAAGTTTAAGTCACCACGTCGCTTGGGTGTTGCTGACGATACGACATGTAGAGTTTACCAAGAGGACGATGATGAAACTCTCGAATAGTGCTCGAGTGTGTCACTGTCCAGCATTCAGTCAAATTAAAAGACAAATCTTCCATTTGGAAAATATACCAGATATAGAACATCTTAGGGGTTCAGACTAGAAAAACCTAAGAAAATATATTGAGGAGACTAGGTTCGTAGTCTGATTCAAGTTTAATATGTTTTCATGCTTTTTTATTTGGTATCTCGCCAATATTTCTTATCAAGCTAGGTGTAGTCCGAAACGGATTGAGTCAATTATTGCTGCCCCTCTTTCATCCTAACTTAACCTAACCTAAACTAAAAAGCGTCTAATAAACTAAATATAAACTTATATTTTTGTTGTTATAGAAATATTTTAAAATTTCAATTGATATCGAATGCTGTTAATTTGCCCCTGACTTCCAGTTATAAATAATACCGATAAAATGCAAAAATTTAAACTTTTACGATTTTAAAAATTGAATACCTTAATTTACATCTAGTGGTATCTCAAATGAAAAGATTTTCTTTAACAATTTTCGAAGCTAGCCGTGATCGACTAATTTCGTCTATTTAAGAATTCCATACGAGTTTTCTCACTTTTCCCTATTCTCCTATTATGAATTTGTTTTTTCCCTCTTTTTGCCAAATGCGGGAATAAAAACTCGCCGGTGAAAAAAATAGGTATTATGAACGCAGTTGAACTTGCTTTTTTCACTAAAAAATCTTTCCCTTGCAAAAAAGAGGGGAGTTTACATAAAAACATAGTTAATACTCCATTAAAACAAAATTTATATACACAAACTTTATTTTATAGTTCTTGTATTTGGAAAAACTTAATACATACATATATTTTCAAGTTGGCGAATTGTAATAATTTTGTTTACTCTCTCACTCAAAAAAAAAGAGCGAAACAAATGATTGAAAGAATGTTTTCTCGGGAAAAATTTTTTCCGTGAGAAATAAATTCCGAGGGAATATTCATGATTCGGCTGTAAGTTATTCATTTAATTAATTTATTGCGAATTTCAAAATAAAGTAATTGAAAACATAACCAAGTGATTTCAAATCACAAAAATTCAAAAAGTTTTGTGCGCAGAACACCTTTCTTGTGATTTCAAATAACTTTCACAAAAAGTGATTTTCAGCATATGCCTGACAATAATACCCCTTTTAGACAGGGAAAGTTTACTTTCTTCTCAGTCTTAATTCAGCTGAGAGAAAGACAGAAAGAGATAGTGTTCCTCTCTCTGTCTTTCACACAACTGAATTAAGACTGCAAAGTAAAATTTGCGTTTTTAAAAGGTGTATAACCAAATTTATCAATTATAAGAGATGAATTCGCTGAGTAAATTCGTCATTCTTGTGCTTCACACGACTAATTTACGCAGCGAATTCTTATAGGCAAATTCGGCGACGTGGACGAAATTCTTCGTCCGTCCCATGTGTGTTCCTAGCATAATGTAAATTAATTGCTAATTAATTATTATTAATAAATAGTAATAAATATGTACATGTATGTATGCATGCATACGTTTTTATTTTAGGCCACATGCTTCACCTGGATATTGGCTTTGCTGCCTTTTACCATTAGCTTTAGTTGCTAGTTATTTCAGCTCACTTAGGAATCCAACACCATGTTCGGACAAGCCAGTGAACTACAAGGTTATAACAATTATTTCGGCGACGTTGACTATTCAAACTATAAGTTTCTTTGTTTATCTAAATCTACAAGCCAAACTATACAAGTGGCTGATTATTTTCATACCATTCATCTGTGGCACATGCATATTTAAAGTGTTTTTAAATGACACCTGGAGTTGGTCCCTGCTTTGGACTTTGTCTGTTACTATATTTTACCAGAGATGCTATATACTAGTCATGCGAAATATGCCTATGAGTTTCACATATGGAGAAGCTTCGATCATAGTGCAAGGAGTTTTGCTCTATGCAATCAATTCGGTTTTCTTGTTGAATGGAACGCTATGCGAGAATTCGATTTCAACTTTTGAAGAATTTTCCATTTTAAACGTCATCATGATGGTGAGTTTTTCATTATTTTCTGTTTAAAAAGATTGTTATCTAATTTAGTGACTATTTTCAGAGTGCGTTGTTTTGGCTTTTGATTGTTTGCATTTTGTTAACAGTTGTTAAAACTTTACGGAAGCCGTTCTTATTTTATCCATTAATGATAATTTTTGTTCTTGCCGCTACTTTAGCACCAGTGACACACCCACTGCCTATAATTTTTCTTTTTGACTTTATATTCAGAGATAGTAAAATGGTAAATTGTAATTAAATTTCCATACATATGTATCTGTAAAAATAAAACACAATATTTTTTCATCTTAATAGCTTTATATAATACTCTTCTATTTGAGCTCAATTGGTGCAACAATTTTTACCATTAGTTGGCAAATGGGTCGTAATATCAAACAGGCTTCAACTCGTGTACGCAAAATGTTTCATTTGCTCCTGGTCCTGGTATATATTCCGGGTTTTTTGTACGAATGCACTCTCCTTTATATTGCATCAGGAGTGGCATTAGCTTTAATGGCCATATTTGATATTTTAAGAATACTTCATATGCCACCATTTGCAATGGTTTTAGAGAGTGCCTTTCACTCTTTTGCTGATGAAAAAGATGCTGGTGTTATAGCATTTACGCCTTTCTGTTTGTTAATTGGCTGTTCTTTATCTATGTGGCTACTTCCGTGCCCTTGTTATCAAAACGAATCTGGCTTAAATCCTAAACTCTTGCCATTGTTAGCTGGTATTTTAACAATAGGATTTGGTGATACTGCCGCCAGTATAATTGGATCAAAATTTGGTCATACTAAATGGAGAAGTATGTGCAATATGTTCTCATATTTGAATTTTGATTTTAAAAATATGTAGTGTATTCTTTTATATTTTCAGACAGTCCAAGGACGTTTGAAGGCTCTATTGCCTATATTGTGGCTGTGCTGATACCAGTTGTTATACTATGTCTTCTGGGCTTTATGTCATTAACTCCCGTGCAATCTTTAATTATAATTTTAGCTACTATTATAACCTGTCTTATAGAGGCACATACAGATCAAGTAGATAATTTAGTATTGCCTTTAGTATTTCATATTATTGTAAGTTTGGCTTGATTAAATATAATATAGATAGAGTGTGTAAATAATTAATTTCTCGATTATGGATGGCAACCGAACTTCAGTTGCCGAGTTAACTAGCAACGCAACTGAACTTAAAATTTGTATTATGTATGGCAACTTCCTCCAGTTGCCAAAAAGTTGTCGAAAATACGATTATGACAGATTGACAACTGAAAATAATATAAAAAAATATTTAAAATATAAGAAATATACCTAATTTACATTAAGCATTTTTTTCATGAAATTAGTTGCATGAAAATTATTTATTTATCAATAGGAGGCCTGGAGGAGCAACTTATATCAAAAAAGTTGTCAAAAATGCATCAGAGATTCACTCTACGTCCTTTTTTATATAAAACTCTCTTTTATAGCCCTGCAATTAGCAAATAGAAAAAGTTGCGTGCAACAAAATTCATGAAATTTCATGAAAAAATGCTTAATGTAAATCAGGTAATACAAGTGCTAAAAAGAAAGTTATTGAGTAAAAGTGCTTAAAAACATTACTGATCATAAAAATTATTAGTTAAGTGGAATTAGTTATTGGTGAAGAGAAGGAAGTACAAAAGTTGAATCTATTAGACGACTCTTTAGAACTACCGCCTCTGCTGTGAGTAAATGTTGTTGCCTAAAATAAGTTTGAACACTCTGTTTTAGCTATAAAGCATATTTTCAAATAAATTAATTCAAAAATAAAAATAATATTGTAATTACTGTTTAATTTTTAAATTTTTTTGCTTTTAAACTATGCAGCAACTACAAATTTGTGGTTGCCAATATGGCAACTGAAATTACAAGCTGTTAGTTGCCAGTTGCCATCCGTAATACCATTTCGGCAACTAGCAACGCAACCAAAGTTCGGTTGCCATCCATAATCGAGCCATAAGCAAAATGTATTGGAATACATTATAATTTTTCGGTTACAAAAGACTTTATTTTTAATGTTAGATTTTTCTTATTTACTTAATTTTACAGTACGTTTTGTTATATATACTTTTTTTGTAAAATATAATTTTTAAACCCCGACCAATAAAAGAGGCGTTATAAATAAGTTTGTAGTGTGTGTCTGTACGAAAGGTGACTTGATCGAGTGTGTTCTCAGCTGTGTTTGAAGAAAATCGGTCCAGCCGCTTAGAAGATATTACATCTTTTCTTGATACACTGTGTTGAATCTGTGTGTCTTTGACACCATAGCTCCTAAACGGCGAGACCGATTTTAATTTGGTTTTTTCGTTTGAAAGGTGACTTGATCTTATATCTTCTCGCCTATACTTGAATAACAACGCGAATACGAAAATCTGCAATTATTTACAAACCCTACAACATATGAAGAGTTTTCCGAGAAGACAGAGAGGTGTTACACAAAGGAATGCTATAAAATTCGTTTTTAACAATATTTTCGGCTGAAAGTGCTCCTTTAGGTGGAAAATGATGCAATTAATACACAGAAAGTAAGAAAAATTTATGCCCCTATTAAGGTTTAAAACTCAACTAAGTTTAGTTGAAATTGTAACAACTTAACTTTCAAACAGCTTAACTGTTTTTGGCATTCTGAATTACAACTATGTAATTTTAGTTGTATTCGAAACATTGTTCGAAAAGAATAAGTTTTTATATATGCTATGTTTTTTGAAACCATAGTAGCCATCACAGAACATTTTAAATATTTTAAGATTTGGCATAGTATTTTGTTTTTATATTAGATGTTTTATGAATATGGCAACAATGTTGGTTGACAAATGGGTTTGGTTGGCGTCTGGAATAATGAAGCAAACCTAATACAACAATCGAAATAAAAACCAAGATACAACTGATAAAAAGCAGTTTTCTCATGGTGAAAAAAGTTGTAATCCCTAATAAAAATTTTACAACTACACACAAAAAAATCATGTTATATTTCCAAAAATAATGGTATAATTTTAACTAAGTGAAAGGGTAGAATGGCATTTACAAAGTTTTTTAGGAAATTTGCAAAAATTTTAGTTGATTTCTATGTTCGAAAAATCAACTAAAATTTTAGTTAAAACTCCTTAACGACTAGGTAAATTCATACTTGTGTTTTCTGTGAACTATCTAAATAGCAAAGTAAATTTATACATATACAATGCGGCAAATTATCATGGATTTTAGTTATATTAACTAGAGATGTGCAAATGTCGTGATTTTATCATGTCACGCGTGAGTCACGCGTGATTCGTGATCAAATAAATATTATAACTAATCACGCGTGAGTGTGTGAGCGTGACTGAAAAAAATTTACTCGTGCGTGATCGTGCGTGGCTTTTTTTGAATAATCACGCACGAATTCTCACGCTCTCACGAGATAACATTCCTGCATAGGTACATATGTAAATGTATTCAATCATTTGAAATAAATTATTTTATAATAATAAATGCATATACATATGTATAGGAATATGTATGGTAGTATGAGCTTACAAACATAATGAATACCCCCAAACAAAATGTTTCGACTCTTTCTGAAGTCAGACTTGTCGTACCGAATTCGTTAAGACATTTCGGTAGTTTCTCTGAACAATTTGTTTTAAACATTAACCCCCTGTTTGTGTAAGACGTTTGAGTTAGAAATCTTAGCGTTTCTGTAATATATTAAAGAAAAGTTGTACACGTTTCCTTTAGTCTATTACAAAAACGCCAAGATTTTTAACTCAAACGTTTTACACAAACAGGGGGTAAAATATTGATTTTTGAGTACATAAGTAAAAGTCTGTGAACATTTTTTTAAAATAAATATGTATATTTTTAGTTAATTTTAATTATTATTCGAACTCCATTTGTTTCTATATTTGTGATTTGAACGGGCTAAAGTTCGTATCGCTTTTTAAGCCAAATTACATGTGATAATTATTAATGAACAAATAACACCAAAGTCTGTTGTAAATATTCTGACTAACAACACATAGTTGAACGGAACAGCCAGCCGTTTTCGAAGGCCACTAAACCTTCATCATCAGCGTTCTTTTGTGTTTGGTCCACTGTGTGTGGTGTCAGTTGATGTAGATTTCTGCTTTATATACTTAGCATTTTATTGCAAATGGAATATGTGAATTGTTTTGATTCATCGTATTTCAATTTGCTGAAAGCTTTTTTGTATTGTAAGCTCAATTTTACCATCACTATATTTACAACAGTCTTACCATTGTCGTTTTTTGTTCTTTTTACTAATTATACACATGTTACTTAATTTGCTTATTTTTTGTTCTACTTAAGACAAACTTTTTTGGTTTCTTACTATTAAGTATATTTTTTATTTAATTTTTGCCACAGGCCCATGGCTATTAATTTTTAGTTAATTTTAATTATTATTCGAACTCCATTTGTTTCTATATTTGTGATTTGAACGGGCTAAAGTTCGTATCGCTTTTTCACATGTAATTTGGCTTAAAAAGCGATACGAACTTTAGCCCGTTTTTTGCTTTAGGGGCCGTCCACATATTACATAACGCTGTAGGGGGGAGGGGTGGGGTTCGAGTTTTGTTATGATTTGTTATGGTGGGTGTGGGGGGAGTCTTTGAAAATGTTACGTAACAGAAAAATTTTTAGTAATTTGTATGTTTTCTCATTTAACATGCTTTTCTCATTTATTTGATTATCATTTATTTAATTGATCATACGTCTTACCTTCACATTTATATTATGTATGTATACATACATACATGTGCGGAATGTCAATTTTTGATATACGAGAATTCGAATTCGAATATTTAAAATGATATCCGCGAACACGAATATTTAAAACGATATTAAATTAACTTTGCTTTATTTTAATTTACATTGTAAATTTTACAAAAACACGAGCATACATATATAAATAATAGATATGTATATGTAAGAACTTATTTTTGAACCCAAAAAACATGGAAATTATATTATACATTTACTTTTTCGTGAGCGTGCGTGATCATGATAAGTTGTAAACCACTCGTGCGTGATTAAAAATATTTTGTTCGTGAGCGTGCGTGATCGTGAAAATGTTCAGAATCATTCGTGCGTGAAAGTGCGTGAGTAAAATATTTTTCAGCGTGAGCGTGCGTGTCGTGAGTCAGAAAACACTCACGTGAACATCTCTAATATTAACTATTTATAATTCGAAAACTGTCATGGATTTAAATAATTTTTGAATTTTTAAAAAAAATTTATTATTTATTTATTAATTTATCTATCTACATGCATACATATACGGCCAGGTTCTGAAAACCATTTCGTTTTAAAACCGACAAATTTCAGGAAAAAAAATCAACAAAAAAGCTCACTTATTGCAGCTTTTTAATTGGTTTTAAGATTTCATATGCTTGAGATATTTTATCCGAACTTTATTTCGAATGCACTAAACTATCTGATAAAGAGAACAGTGTTTTCCGTTTTTGAAACTGCGATAAAAAAAACACCACGAAAATAAAACATCTAAAGGTAATGCTAGGAACACAACTGGGACGTACGACGAATTTTGTCGTAAAAAATAAAACACATGCAAATTAACACAACACTGCCGTCGAACAAAACTCGTCGTGCGAGACGAACTCTCCAATATATTTATTTCTATTCTCTAAGCAACGAAAAAACAGTTTTATCTCTCTTTGCATAAACAATAAGCAACTTTATCAATTATAGAGCTCTTATTTATTCGTCGTTGTGCTTCACACGACGAATTTACTCAGCGAATTATTATAGACGAATTCGTCACCGTCCACGAAATTCGTCGTTCGTCCCCAGTTCTGTTCCTGGCATAAGACCACGTTTGCAGGCAATCGTAAAGCAACTCCGAGTTGGTGGAGACCATTAAAACTTGGGATGGGGATCTTCCTATGCGAAGGTATAGGTCGTCTGCAGCTTCTGAAGGAAACACATATGTATATACAGGATACAATGGCAATTTGCGTACTTGCTTCTATACCATTAAAAAGTAAGAACGGAAAGCTAGGAAGGGAGAGGACATTTGCCGGGCTCAGCTAGTTTATCTATAATAATTAAAAAGAATTATTTTACATAAATTAAAAATTTAATGTATACATACCTTCTTGCTCAAAAATTTACTTTTGACTATAAAATAGAAAACATTTCAATAAAAATAATTTCGAAAAATATATGTACATATATATGTACCTTATTGTAATAGGTACCCTACAAGAAATAAATGACTGAAACTAACACAAACAACATTTTTTTACTAACACATTTGCAACAATTTTACATTCAATTCAACAGTTATTATAGTTGCTCTACTCTAACATACATATATGCTAGAGTGGAACGCCTAATGTACATATGTCAGAATTTTTGAAATATTGAATTTTATTGAAAATAATTCATAGTTCGTTCATTTTGTAAAACTAAAATGTAAATATAAAAGTGGTAAAAAAATTATGGTGTTTGTGAAAAAGGTGAGATAATAACAAAAATTAAAAATTTTAAAAACCCCGACTTTTTTCAGAAAAGATGTTATATCTTCTAAACGACTAGACCGATTTTCTTCAAACATAGCTAAGAACCCTCTCGATCAAGTCATCTTTCAAACGGAAAAAACTAAATTAAAATCGGTCCAGCCGTTTGGCCTGTACGTGGACACGGACAGACACACAGACACACACTACACCCTTTTTTTAGTCGGGGGTTAAAAACAATAATGAACAAAAGAAATTTTATACAATTTAATTGAAAATATACATATGTATGTATGTATGTATTCGTTTCATTTTAAATTTTTAGATATTTGGAAAGATCAAGATGCGTTGGGAGTTGAAGAAGGCGGTAATACAATTCATTCTGCATGTGAAAAGTTTACAAAAGTGTTAAAAAGATAAGTAAAATAGCGAATAAAGAATTCACATTAATTTAATATGTATATTTATTTTCAATATTTCAGATATTTGACAAGAGCTAGGTGCGTTGGAGATGAAAAGGTGTGAAGAGGGCTAGATACCGCTGAAGTTATTTTGTGTTTTTATTTGTATTTTTTGTTTTAAATATGCATGTTATTTACTTGTGTAATTTAGTTATTTTTTATAATAAAAAGCAAATAAAATAAAAATTATATTTGCTGTCAATATATCAATCATAAATGAATACTCAATTGTGGGGGATATATTATTCAATTATGAACAGTCAAACTTGAGTAATATTTATGCTATCATTGATTAGTAAAAGGCACTGGAGTGTGCAGTTCAACTATATGTTATATTCATTGGTTAGAGAGAGATGCAACATCACACGTACACAAAAGTTTCCATCACATTTTTCATTTTGCCTTTAACAATGTGATAGAAACTTTGTTCTACGCATTGATGGATATATACTGCATGACTTCCGATCAAATGAGCAGTCAATTGACTGGTAGTGTTCTTTTAGGGTATATTACCTTGGATTTTAGGTAATGTGTAATGTACAAATCACCTAACTGCATAGTTAATAAAACCCAAGTTTTTTACTTTCATATAAAAAAGTTACATATGTGCGCTTAGTTCAAATTACCTCTTATATTTTTTTGTGTGTACAACTAAACTATCCATTTAGTTGTAAATCATAATAGGGCCATAATTTGCTTTTGAGTTCCCAGCAATTCCCAAAAAAAAGGTAAAACACTGAAAAATCCCAAAAATGGAATTTTTCAGTGTTTTACGCCGGTCGCAGACACTATTTTTGGAAATATTTAAAAATACTAGATATACCAAACGGACGACACACTCGTCCGTATTCTAGAATCAAAATGTAAATAATTTAAGATTCAAAGAAAATGTATCTAAACCAGCTATCTGTAAAACCGCCCACGCGTGCGAGTGCTCTCACAATATTTAATAATTTAATAATTATTAATTTATTATTATTAATTAATTTAATAATTTGTATTTTTATTTAATGTGTACTCAATTGTTACTACAATCAGGGTTACCACTTTAATTTCAGACTATTCATATGTGCCGGTTGTGTAGTCGCATTTTACTAGACAACAATGCATTATTTTTAAATTAGTTTAGTTTCAAGTTTTTCTACTTTTTAGAGCTTGAATAATCATATCTGAAACAAAGCTATTATATACTATTTAAAATACATCAAATGTGCATTAATCTCTTTTTGAACACAAGAAATTGACTCAAATTAGAGTTTTACATATATTTATCAAAGAAGAGGAAAAGATATTACGCTCAAAAATGAAGCACCAACACAAACATAAGTGTGAATGTATATGTGTGGGGATCGCTGATCTAAACGTCATAAAAAATTCATTAAAACACAGCCACACACAAACTTACATATGTACATATGCAAGCATAATTAAATAATACATGAAATTAAAAAAACAAACAAAATCCCTTCAACCAACCTAATTCAATTTATTCAACTCTCTTCCTTTAAGTATTATGGCTTTGATACAACAACAAGTAAGAGAAAAACAATTGTAAGGTCAAGAGAAATACTACAAACACACACACTCATGTTTTGTTTCTTTTTTAGGGTTCCGTACACCAAAGGTGACGTGTCCGTCACACGTTATTTTGTCAGGAACCGTAAGAGCTACGGACCTGAAATTTGGACACAGTATGTAGAACCTTGGCCGCTACAACAACAAATACATGAGAATTAAAAATTAAAGGGTGTTCCAAAACGAGCAACGAAAAATGTTAAAAAAATCCCATGTAATATACATACAATTATACAAATTATACAAAAATTTGTAAAATTAGTGTATTTTTATACAGACTACAACAATTAACACTAAAATTTAAAAAATTAAAATTAAAGGGTGGTCCATCAGTTAATGCAATTTTGACTACATATGTAATTTTGACAATTTGCTATATCTTGGAAACCGTAAGAGGCAAACACTTGAAATTTTCAAAAACGGTAAAACTAAAAAAACCGAAAATTATAAAATCGACAAACCAAAAAAAAAAAAAATCGTCAAAAATTAAAAAAAAAATCGCCAAAACGAAAAAAATCACCAAAGTTAAAAAAAAAATCTAACACTAAAATAAATCGCCAAATTCGAAAAAAAATCGCCAAAATGAAAAAAAAACGCCAAAATGAAAAAAGACGCCAAAAATTTAAAAAAATTGCCAAAACGCGAAAATGTCGCCAAAACTAAAAAAAATTTAAATTAAAAAAAAATGCAAAAATGAAAAAATCGCCAAAAATAAAAAAATCGCCAAAATGAAAAAACGTCAAAAACCGAAAAAAAAATCGCCAAAACAAGAAAATAAAATAAAGTGTTAAAACTAAAAAAAGAGCCAAAACTTAAAAAAATCGCCAAAACCGAAAAAACGCAAAAACCCCCAAAACAAAAAAACCGAAAAGATCCCAAAAACGAAAAAAATGCCAAAACTATATATTATATAGGATGAAGTTTGTATTAAATTACATATCTAGTGTTCGTACGGAACCCTTCGTGCGCGAGTCAGAGTCGCACTTTACTGAATTTATTTACTTGTAAGCTAATAAATGTGTGTGTAATATGTGTGCATGTAGTAGTAGCAAATTTAAACGCTTATAAATAGCTCCCAAAATACTAAACCGATTTCAATAAAAAATAGATTCTGCACATCTGTATAAAAAATCCTTTAAAAATATATCTTTAAAATCGGTGCGGTGGTACCAGCGTAAAAGGGATTACAAAAAACATGTTCGCCTATTAATTATATAGATATCTTGTCTTAAGGTGGAATCATTAACCCACTTTTTTCTGCAAAGTACGGCGAAAATCGAAATTTTTACAAACATTTAAATTTAAATTGCGTATAACTTTTGACTTAATTGTTCCTTTGGTATCAAATTTTTTAATGTTAAAAATTCTGTTCTTAATTTGTCATAAGCTTCCTTTTCTACATCGAACAAGATTTGACTTCTCCAAGGTTAGTAAAAATGCCATAATTTTATTTTTTTCTCGAATATTTCCTAAGCGAATCCCCATAAATGTATCAGACTTTTTTAACTCTTGGATACAAAAAAATTCACTTGCAAAAAATCTCTTATCACATCAAAAACATCAGCTTGGCTGGCATCTGTTTTAATTTTTCATTAACCCAAGGGTTGCCCACTTTGGGGCTTTGTGGCTTAAGTGACACCACCTCAAATGCTGTATGAAATTATTTCCATTTTTTTAACAAAGTCCCCCACTATGTATCGAGTACTTTAGGCCCCATTATGTGCCGTCGGATCGAGCTAAAAAATTAAGACCGCAACTGTGACAGCAAATCGAGATTTTTGAGTTAATAATACAGAAATATTGGCAATATCATGCTATATCTTGTGTAAAATACTCATTTTGATATCTTGTATACAGAACGTGTGAGACGAGTATATGCATTTCTATTCCTATATTTGGCTCTTCTTTTACTCACAACAACGACACATCGTTAGTTACGCCACAGTCGTTAAGGTGTGAACATCGTTTTGTTTTCGGAAAGAGCGACATAATTTGCGTTGTGCTTTTGTAAGTGAAAAGGTAAAATGTGTTTTATGTATTAAAAATTCTTATATACTGGCATATTTTGTGTTCTGACTGTTTTGTTGAAAAAATCAAATAAAACAAAAAAAATTTTTTCGCAATAAGAACGACACATTTTAGTTTACTACACTACTATCAATGAACTTTAGCAGCAATAACGTCATAACTCAAAGTATAAATAATTTTCCATCTAAAAACAATTATTAAAAATTTTTTACTCTACTTTTTTCTATACGGATATATTAAATATAAGTTGATTTACAAGATGATATCAAAATATTTACATTTATTAATATTTCTTCTCAAAATCTAAAATTTTGAGTTATGCCGTTCTTGCAGTAAATGAACGATATGTATCTATGTTAGTGTTTTTCATACGGGATTTTATACATACGGGATCTCGTACATTTTCCGGGAAAGAAATCCCGGGAATTTCTCGGGATTTTCTTAAATTCATTATGGTAACTTTATTTTGTGTGTACACATTCCTTGATTAGTGTCGTTATTCACTTTATGAATGAGATGGTGCAATAATAAGGTGATGACACTAGCACAATAGCTAAAACTTTACAACAACTAAGGCCGAGTTTACATCTGGTACACATGTGATCTGAGACTTAGAAGCCTTTATTTGCCAAAAGTGGAATGCGACGTTCAAAATTTAACTCTACAAAAATTCATTAAAGTAAAAACAAAAAAATAAAAGAAAAATTACAAAATACTTACAGATTCTCTATGGTGAAAAAAACGAACCTATTACATAGCGTCTACAACTGCGATTAACTCTGACATAATATTTGAGAGAACGTCGGCAGAATAACAAAAATAAAATGCCGATATTTCTCTTCATCTCATACAACAGGAACACGTAATTTCAGTTTTCTTATAACATTTCATTTAATGCAAATTCTCATCGAGTTAACATGTTTTATTTTTGTATAATTAGTTATTTTATTTTCGCATTTTCACACAAAATTTAATTTATGAATCAATTAAGCACATTTAAACATACAAAATCCCAGAAATGTTGTCCAAATCATTGTTTTTCATTTATTTTAATAAACACTCACACATGCATACTAATTTACTTTCAAATACGTGTGTTTTTTGACACTTCATCTCATAGGATTGTTGTTATAGGATTTCTTATAACAACGCTCTTATAAAAAATCTTATAAGATTGAGATAACACTAATTTGAAGTCTACACGTAACTTGATTCGCTCTGCGATTGAATTTGACGCTCTTATCTTACATATTATGTTAGGTGTAGACCCTATGTTAATGCTTATTGTCTACTAAAGTCCTATACCCAAAAAAATATTGGCTTCGAATTACATATAATATTGATATTTATGCATTACTATTATATAAAGAACTGAAATATTATTATTTTTTGACTAAAGGCAGAATTAGTTTTTACTTTCTGTTCTGTTTCGAATAAGCTGATTTTTTTAATAAAAATTTAATAAAAGTCATTAGTTTTTCTGTTTTGATCTGTTATGTTTCGGTTCAACATGTGAAAATCAAAAAATTGTTAAGTAATTGTAAGTGACAGCATAAATTAAATAAAAACATTTTGAAATAAATTGCGCTTTCAGAATTTAAAAATTTAATTTTTAAAAGAAAAACAAATTGAAACTTAACAATGGACGATGCAATACTCAGCATTTTAGAGGAAAACTGTGACCCTTCTGGCCAGAAACAGCTGATAAGTTAATACAGAAAAAGTAAGTAGTCAAATTTAGAAGCTGAAAGTCAGAGCACAGAACAGCAACAGAAAGTAAAGACTAAGTCCCAAATCACACTATGCTAGTCTTATTGCTAAGCTGATTCGTTTCAGGGAGAGAGAGACGAGGGGAACAGCAACGTTTCTTTTCCCCCCGTCTCTCTAGCCTAACAAACTAATCAGCTTAGCAATAAGACTTGCATAGTGTAAATTGGGACTAATGAAGCCTTAATGTGTTTATAAAATGTTATTATTTAATCGATCTCATGAATTAAAATTTGTGTTTTGTAAAAATAAATTAAATTAAAAAATATTTTGTATTGTTTTGCACTGAGCGGGACTTCTCGGGAAACCGAAAAGTCGTTCCCGCTTTCCCGGGAAATGAAAAAGTCCGGGAAAAGAAAAACTCTAATCTATGTACATACATGTATGTATGTATGTATGTGTTAAAAATTATAAAATATGTACATATTTCATGGATGCAACCAATTAAATGGGTACTTCTTGAGAAACCACTTCTCAATTACTTCCCAAGTAGGTTGTGCA